>VNJN01004882.1:371315-757371 GCA_008042485.1 Drosophila mayri | reverse complement strand
AAATTAAATAAAAAAGGCCAAAAGACTAAGGCAACGAACTTGGCGGTACCGATTTAGTTTTACTTTTATAGTATTTGTTGTCATTCTGGCTGGGATTATAAATTTATATATATTATAAATTATATATTATATATTATATATTATATATTATATATTATATATTATATATTATATATTATATATTATATATTATATATTATATATTATATATTATATATTATATATTATATATTATATATTATATATTATATATATTTATATTTATATACATATATTATTGATCAGCATCACGACCTCTTAGAGCGAAGGTCTAGGAGCTCTAATATTTGCTCCCCGTTTTTGTATGGAGCGGATCGGGAGGTTTGAGCACTGTTAAGCAATTTTCTCATAAACTGTCGTTAGGACTTTAATGAAACTTTCTGGGATAATACTTGAATAAGTGCTTTAAAACCTGGCATACCGTGCATTTGCGCACGACCTCTTTAGGGGGAGCAATCTGCAGAAAGGTGGAGCCTTGATTTTTCAAATGGGTATTTAGGGTACTTGCGATGCTCAACTTTTCCCAAAACCAAGAAAAACTATTAGTACATTTAATTCTCTACATGCTGGAAGTTTATTTGGATCAAATTAGTCGCTTATTTACAAAATAAATAAAAAATGTCTCCGTGTTCCATTTTTCCACCGTTCCGTTTCGACGCTAACTCACCGGCGCTAATTTGACGCACGTTATATTTTGTTTATTCTCTAAATAATTTCCATTTTCCCACCGTTCCATTTCGACGCTAACTCACCGACGCTAATTTGACGGGCATGTTTTTAAATACCTAAATTTCTGTATTCTAATTTGTATATATTTCGAATTTTTGAAATGTTTTTTAAACTTTTAAGGTACGGCACAAGAAATTTTAAGTTTATTTCCTAGATTGATTGAAACCTAAAGTTATAATTCAATCTCCTAACATTGCATTTAGCTTGAATCCCTTGCATGCGCAGCACTGCCGCGGCCCGATTCGCGAGTTATCGATAACTGGGATGAGCTTGCGTTGTTGTTCTTAGCTAGTGCGAAATAAATTGGGAATACATTGAACTCGGTGGAAAACTGTGCAAATCCAAGATGGGCATCTCGACGGCGATCCTGCGCAACCAGCTGATGGGCCTGAACAACTTTCCCGGCACGCACAAGGACCAGGCGGACAAGTACCGACAGCTACTGAAGACGGTGCTCGCAAACACCGGCCAGGAGCTGATAGACGGCCTGCGGCTGTTCGTGGAGGCGATTGTGAACGAGCACGTTAGCTTGGTAATCTCGCGCCAGATCCTCAACGATGTGGGCGTTGAGCTGAGCAAGCTGCCCGATGACCTCTCCAAGCAGCTCTCCCACTTCACCCTGGAGAAGGTTCATCCGCGTGTGATCTCGTTCGAGGAGCAGGTGGCCGGCATCCGGTTCCACCTGGCCAACATCTATGAGCGCAACCAGCAGTGGCGCGAGGCAGCCACGGTACTAGTGGGCATTCCCCTGGAGACGGGCCAGAAGCAGTATTCCGTGGAGTGCAAGCTGGGCACCTACCTAAAGATTGCGCGTCTCTACCTGGAAGACAACGACTCGGTGCAAGCAGAGCTGTTTATCAATCGCGCCTCGCTGCTGCAGGCCGAGACCAACTCCGAGGAGCTGCAAGTGAGTTCCACCCTTTCACAGCTGGCCAACTAAAGCCTGAACTGCTCATCATTTACCCGTTTAGGTTCTCTACAAAGTCTGCTATGCCCGTGTCCTCGATTACCGGCGCAAGTTCATCGAGGCCGCTCAGCGCTACAACGAGCTCTCCTACCGCAAGATTGTGGATCAAGGCGAGCGCATGACGGCACTCAAGAAGGCGCTCATCTGCACAGTTTTGGCCTCCGCTGGCCAGCAGCGCTCCCGCATGTTGGCCACTCTTTTTAAGGACGAACGCTGCCAGCATCTTCCGGCCTATGGTATACTGGAGAAGATGTACTTGGAGCGCATCATACGGCGCTCTGAGCTTCAGGAGTTCGAGGCCCTGCTGCAGGACCATCAAAAGGCGGCCACGCCCGACGGCTCCTCCATCCTGGACCGGGCTGTCTTCGAGCACAACCTGCTGTCGGCCAGCAAGCTGTACAACAACATCACCTTCGAGGAGCTGGGCGCTCTGCTGGACATACCTGCCGTGAAGGCGGAGAAGATTGCCTCCCAGATGATCACCGAGGGCCGCATGAACGGACACATTGACCAGATCTCCGGCATCGTGCACTTCGAGAACCGCGAACTGCTGCCGCAGTGGGACAAGCAAATACAGTCGCTGTGCTATCAAGTGAATTCCATAATCGAGAAAATAAGTGTCGCCGAGCCCGATTGGCTGGATAACCTAAACTGAACCCGGCTGAGCCTTGGCTACCCCTTCATCTCTACTCCCATCACCGTCATCACCTTCATCGTCATGCGAAAAACAAACAGCAAATAGAAGCGCAGCAAATCGGATATTACCCGCCGCCCTGCGTCTGTGTTAGATTTCATTTTTAATTTATATAAAAAAATAAATGAAATTATGTACATTATCGATCCTGTGGAACCAAAAGAATACACAACAAGAGAACACAACCTGCAAGGCAGTGTGTTTTTTATTGTTTTTTTTGGAAAAATGTATTGTATATTTTCAGTAACTCGTATAATTCAAAAAGCTCTGTGTGTGTACAAAGGACGTTTGTTCTTAGACGACTAATGGAATGATTTTAGCATTCAGGGGATACATACATACTCGAATATATGTACACGATAAGACTACACAGTTAATCCGGGGCCAAAGATCTACACCCATTCCTACAATCCTAACTCCAATCATTATACGTAACTAGATTTAGGCTAAACAAATTTAACTAAACGAAATGCACGTCATGCAGGGGGCCTTGAGAAGAGGGGGGAAATGGGATGAACTTAAGGGGGGCGAAATGAACTTAAAACCTAGCGTATAATCATCCTTGGTTATTACTGGACGCGGAGGTCTCTTCGTTCAGCTGCATCTGTGCCAGTGTGCGTACGACGACGCCCCGGTTAACGGGCGTGAGGCCTTGGCAGAGACCCACCACAGCGTCCAGCGCTACGTCAGGGCAGTCCTACGGAGATTAGGAAGGATAAGCAACTGTTGATCACAGATTTTCCCATTAACTTACCTCGAGCATTTTCGAAATGGTGGAAATAATGGCATCTCGCCTCACGGAATTCACGTTGCGGGAAACAATGGACTCGGCATTGCTCTGCTCCTCATACCAAGCCACCATTTCCTCATTCTTGTCCCACACATAAGACTGAAAACAAATCGTAAGTTATATTTTATTATCTGTATAAATAATCTTAAGTGAGTCTTACCTCAGTGGCTCCCTTCTCCTCCACCAGCCAGCGTCGCAGCATCTGCTTGGCCTGGCCAACGGACAAATTGTCCTGAGCGCGTAGAATCTTCTTGATGTACGCGTCCTCCAGCAGCAGACGGCGCAGGCGCCAGTAGAGCCAGCGGCGGGAATCGCGCCAGGGCACAATCTCGCTGATGCACTCCTTCTCCAGCATCCGTTCGGGAGTATCGTGCAGGTCGGCAAAGTGAACGGCCACCGTGTGGTAGACATGCATCAGCATGGCCAGGCGCGCCTTGATCTTCTCGTCCACCTGGGCGGACTTGACCTTGTCGCCAGAAGCCACTGCCTCATCGAACTCCTTCTTGAGCTGTAATTTGCAAGGAAAAATCCAATCATGAAACCTATTCGTAGTTCTAGCAGTTTTCACAACTCACCGCAATGGTGGTGGCATCCAGGCGATGTATCGTCTTGACCAGATCCTTTTCTTTGTACTTAATCTCCACAATGCCCTCCGGCTCGAGCACTCCGCCTCGAGCCTCCGGATCGGCATAGGTCTCCATGTAGCGCGGGTTAATCAGCGAATCGAGCACGGCCCAGGCACCACCACGCAGCTCTGCGTTGGGCGGCAGATAGATAAGCACCGGCTTCTTGTACTCCCGCAGGCCGTCGACGATGTAGGCACCGAACTTGACGATCTGCTCGTACATGTCCTTCATGCCGCCAGAGAAACCTCGCCAGTTGGCAAAAACGATCAGCGGCAGCTCCTCCCGGCCAAAGTCCTTAATGGCCTGAGCCGTTTTGTACGAGGAATCGGGATACCACACCTGACCGGCCTGCTGCAGGGTCTTGGCCTCCGAGTCGAGATTGGCAGGATCGGCGGGCATCTCCACCTCCACCGTGCGCGTCTCCACAGCGATTACGCCAACGGGCACACCGCCGAGACGAGCGCGTCCGGTAACGACTGTCTTGGCCCACGGCGCCATGATTTCGCTCCACGAATCCCGATCGAAGAAGCCATTCTCCCAATCGTTGGCATTCGAGGGATTGACGCGGCCGCCGAGCATCCACCGGGGATCGTACGGCGACTTGGTGGGCATAAAGTCCACGGGCCGATCGATACGATCGCTGGGCAGAATGATGGGCAGGTCGCAGCCAATGTAGGCGGGAATATACGAGAGCCAGTCGAGAATGGTGTAGACACCGTCCAGATCGATGGCCTCCGTCTTGTGAGTGACGCCGTTGTTGAACATAATCTGGGTGCCGCCCAATTGGTTGTTCGAGGCGTACACCTTGCGTCCAAGTAGCTGAAATTGGGTCAAAAGGTACTCGTTATACACTGAAAAAATTTTTTAATATGATTTAAAAGTAGGTTACCTTGTTCAGAGCGGCATAACCCGTGAGTATGATGTGCGAGTTGTCGATCTGGATGACACGCTGGCCCAGACGCACCACATAGGAGCCAATACCGATGGTGCGGCATGTTACCATGGCGATGGTGACAATCTCCTCGTAAGCCTGCGATGTCTCGCCGGCAATCAGACCAGCATACCGCAAATTCTCCACACCGAGACCGTCATCCTTGCCAATGATATCGGTAATCTTGTAGCGCTGCTCTCCCTCGTCTTCAATTAGAATGGCACGCACCGAGTTCAGGTTGGCCACCTGGGCGTAGTCCTCGGTGGTCAGGTAGAGGTACTTGAAACCCTTATCTGGCTCCTCGGGATCCTCCCATGCGATCTTAAACATGGCCTTCACCTCCTCCGCGAGACCGATGCGAGCTCCGCTGTTTACGGAAATGTAAATCTGGAAAAGGATGGAAAATTAGTATGTTTTGGATGTGTTTAAACCAAGAGAACTACTTACCCTAGGAACTTTACGTTCGCGAGCCAGCTGCGAGGCCTTGGCGAAGAGCACGTCCTCCTTGATGCCAAAGGAACCAATCAGGTAGGTCAGGTCATTGGCTATCACAATGATCTCACGGCCATTCGGATACTCGGGCGTGGCCAGGACAATGCGCCAAGCCACCATGCCGCACTGCAAATGAAATAATAAATATTAAATAAAAATAACGCTTTCAGGACTTTTTTAAGGAGAAAACCTACATTGTTCTCTCCCGGCAGGCGCTGCATCTCCACCAAACTGTCGCCCTCGAGCACCAGCTCCTTGCACTCGATCAGGATTTTGTCGGGAATGCGAATATCCACTGTGGGACGCGCCTTGGAGAACTCCTTCCAGTGGCGCTCGGTCATCTGGCGGAACATATCAGGCACGTCGTACACATAGGTGGTGCCATTGGACTGCGCCTGGAAGCGTTTCTGCTGCAGGAAGTCTTTGGTCATGTAGGGCGTCGAAATGGGGTGGCCGTGCAGGGATCCCTGCTTTTCTCCATACGCCTTAAACTTGATCTGAAGGGGGGAAATGTGTAAGAAGCTACAAAGAAGGATTATAAAGAGTACTTACAATGCCAGTCTCCGGCTCCGTCTGCTCCGTGTACATGGAAATGTCCAAGAAGTAGCCCGAATCGTTGGCTATGCACAGTCGCACCGCCTGGGTGGGCGATTGCGGCGACTGGCGGATAACCATTTTCAGCTCTGCCTGCAGCACGCGCAGCTTCCACAGACGCGGACCGTAGCGCATGATCATCTTGGTCACGGACTCCTCAATCTTGGCCGGGTCCATGATCACGGTGGGTACAAAGTTCAGGAAAATGTGGTTGCAGTCGGTGCGCTTAGCGTGCGGATGCGAAAAGGCCACCTCCAGCTCGTCCATGGCCTCCAGCAGCACTCGCTCGCCCTCGTTCTGCAGATACTCAAACGAGGCCTCCTTGGTGATCAGATCCGAGTGCCGGATTATCGAGCGAATGAAGAAGCGGTAGTCCGTGACCTCCTGGCCCTTTGATACCTTGGCTTTGCCAAGATAAAGGTGCATCTTCTGGTTGGCTGTGGGCAGGGCCTCCAGGTCGTATGTCTTCATGCGGTTCAGTTCCAAATGGAAGGCCGATGCCGGCTCCAAATGCCGATAGATACGATCCTCCGTGAAATTATCGCGGGCACGATATGTAAAGAATTTGGGGAATTGGCGCTTCTTCAGGGCAGCGAACGTAATCCTACGAATGCGACGCTGGAAGAGCTCCTCGTTGTGCTCCTGGCAATAGTTGCCAAAGATCTGCGCCATCTGCAAGTCGTCCATCTCACCCGTTTCCCTCACGGCCACACTTACGATGTGAATGGGTTCCGTGGACTTGGCCTCCTCGGCCGCATTGGCTCTGGTCACGGGATCCGACAGCGACACATTGATTGAGGTGCTGTGGCGGCTGTCAGAGATTGAGTCAGCCGCCTCCACGGCCTCCAATACCTTGGCATTAACCATGGCCGGTGACACAAAGTCCTCGAGCAGATCTAGGATCTCGTCCGAGTACATTTCAAAGTGCTCGAAGGAGTCAAAGGCAGCTATGGCGCCGGTGCGCACGAAGGAGCTGCCCAGAGTCTCGGCGGCAGCATGATCCAGGCCTTCAGGCGATGACATGCGCGAGAACAGCCTGTTGGGATGGGCAGTGGGCAGCAAGAACTGGAAGTGCACCAGCGGCAGGCCACCGGACAGCTCCAGGTGCTGCAGGCAGGTCAGCTCGTAGGAGGTGTAGGCTCTCCTCACATAGACTTCCAGGGCGGCGTTGCACACAGCCCGATTGGAGTGGTAGAAAAAGTCGTGAAGGATATCGAAGATGGAGGTCTCTGAAAGGATCAGTCGCTGCAGGTTCTCGGGATGGAAATCGTGGCCATACATGTCCACGGCCGACAAGAAGATCGACTCCATCTGGTTGTGCCGCAACTCGTAGGCCGGCTGGTGAGCGGCGATTAGCACCTGGCGGGATCGCAGGGCCACCCTCGAGTGCTCGGCTCTATTCAGGGAGGTCAGCTCGCTCAGCGTGTTGGCCAGCTCGTCCGTCAGACCCGGCTCGTTGGCCCACAGGTGATCGATGAGCAGCGTGACCAGCAGGTTCTTCTTGGCCACCTGCGAGTGCGAGAATATCGTGTTGACCACCGTCTGCATGTCATCCTTGTTGTGCTCTCGCACCAGACCCACGCACTTGTCGTAGTGTCCGTGCTGAAACTGCGACTCCACGTCGTAGTACTGGCGCAGCAGCTCGTGCACGGCGGCCTTCATGCGGCCACGGATGCCGTTGCGATACCGCTGGACCAGCTGCACGATGCTCTGGGTGGTCAGGAAGAAGACATCGCGGTCCGAGCGCTTCTGCAGAGTGGCGGCATGGCTGTCGATCACGCTGGCGATCTGCTGCGACGGGAACTGGGCCAGCACACTGGTTATGTTCCGCTCGTACAGGGTCATCAGCTTCCGGATCTTCTTCTCCACGGAGATGGGAATGCGTCCCGAAATGGAGGCGATTACTTCCTGCAGCTCCAGCAACGGCAGCGAGGGATCCCGCAGGCTCTGCATGAACCGCTCGATGATATCCCTAAGGCGTTGGGCATTAAAGGGCTCCGGGAGGCAATAGCCAGCCAGGGTGTTCTCCAGGATGCTCTTGTAGGTGTTGTGCACGCGATTTAGCTTCTCGGGGACCGGTGCATTCTCCGGCTGCGGGAATTGGCCCTTGCAGGGCTGCGCCTTGGTCACCAGCGAGGGATCATCCAGCTCCAAGTGACCCAGCAGGGATCCGGCATCCAAAACAGCGCCTGGACGGCGCACAAATGTCACCGTGCCCGCCTCCTGCGAGGTCAGGGTCATCACCATCTTCATGACCTCAATTTCGGCGTAGGCCTGGCCCTTGGCCACATGGGCGCCATCCTCCACAATCAGATTGATGAGTTTGCCGGCAGAGGGACTGCGCAGCAGCGATGGATCGTTCTCCTTCTCGAAAACGCACGTTTGGTTGCCAATGACAATGCGGTAGCGGTCCACCTCCTCCTTCATGTACGTGGTATAAGAGGCGCCTTCGAAGGAGATGAGCAAGCCGCCGTCTGAGAGGCGGTGCACCTCGATCTCCTTAAACGAGCTGTTCATCAGCAGGAAGTACGAGTTGGCGCCGCTCTTGGCCGCCTGAACCTTGTAGCGAATGCCATCGTTGATCAGCTCCACGTCCACCACGTTCGTCAGCGTGTTGGCCGCCTGGATCTGGCCCTTCTCCAGCGAAGTCTGGAAGCTGGAGAAGCTTTCGGTTATGTGGCGATCGGCAATGTGCAGGGATCCACACATAACGCCCAGCAGAATGTCCGGCTTCTCGGACTGCACGCGCTCGGCTATCAACGCGTCAAGCCAGGCGGTGTCGATGCTGTTGTCCAGAAAACGATTCGTCTCCAGCAGGGTAATCAGGTACTCGACGGTGGTACGGAAATCACCACGAATGGACAGCTCCTTGAGGGCAATCACCAGGTTCTCACGCGCCTGCTGCCGGTTCTCGCCCCAGGAGAAGCAATGCCCGAACTGCGAGTCCGCGAACTCGTGCAGTCCTCCGCTGGCGGCCACACTGAAGTAGCCCCAAACGTTCTTGCTGGACCGGAAATTCAGCTCCTGCACGGTACCCGAGCTGGGCTTAAAGCCCTCATCGGGATTCTCGGAGGTGATGCGGGCGGCGATGACATGGCCAGAGGGACGCGGCTTGTTTGGCGGATTCTCAAAGTCGATGACAGAAGAGCCCCAAGGAGACTCTCCGTACAGGAGACGGATATCCTTTAGCCGGTAGAGGGGGATACCCATGCCAATCTGCAGCTGGCAGGCGGGCAAATTCACATCTGCCACCATCTCCGTGCAAGGATGCTCCACCTGCAGACGGGGATTCAGCTCAAGGAAGAAGTACCTGCCCTCCGGATCGTACAGATACTCCACAGTGCCGGCGCTCACGTAGCCCACCATTTTGGCCAAACGCACAGCTGCCTTTTCCATATCCTCAAACACCTCCGGCTGGGCCACAATGGCGGGAGCTTCCTCAATAATCTTCTGATGGCGACGCTGGATGGAGCAGTCACGACCAAACAAGCTGATGGCATTGCCATACTGATCCGCCAGTAGCTGCACCTCCAAATGCCGGGCTCCCCTGGCCAGCTTCATCACGAAGATGGGTGAGCCGGGCACCTCGGCCTGGACTTGACGGAACAGGGCGGGAAACTCCTCGGCAGTGTCCACACGACGAATTCCCTTGCCGCCACCACCCTCGGAGGCCTTGATCATCACGGGAAAGCCTGTAAAAGGGAGAATTCATTGAAATTAGTGGAGGTTTAGGTACCTTTTTTGATGATTTCACTTACCAATCTTGTTGACAGCTGCCAGGCCCTGCTCCACATTGGTCACACAGCCGCGGGCGAACAGCTCGCTGGATATTTTGATCTTCTTGCCGCTGTACTGAGCCTTCAGCTCCGAGCCAGACCAGGGCAGCGTAGGAATATCAGCCGTTTGGGCCACAATCGAGGAGGCCACCTTGTCGCCGAGAGCCCACATGGCGCGCTCCGGCGGGCCGAGGAACACCAAGCCCTCCTTGTTCAGCAGCTCCGGCAGTTTGGGATTCTCGGAAGCATGTCCCCAGCCAGCCCAGACGGCCTGTAATCGGAAAATCGGTTCACAATCAGTTTATGTTGATTGAATAAGTCAATACCCAAGGACACTGCAGTGACTGGGAGCGGAAGCAGAGTGGAGCGGAGAGGGAACAATTATGGAGCTTTATGGCTGGGTAAAAATCAATTGTGACGTCATTGCCGCGGATAGCAAAACAAAATAGATAATTCACACTGGGCAACAAGGTGTCTTGTCTTGGCGCTTGCTAATTAACCTCAAGTGCCCTTCTCCTAGCTATGTACTCATAATGGAAAGTAAACACCGAAGAGTGAATTTCCACAACGATGTACATAAGTGTTGTAAATGCATTTAAATCGGAGTTACGTATAATGTAAGGGAGGTAAGCCAGGAGGGGAAATAATTTGATTAAAATTATAGATTACACAGGTATATAGGGTTTGATTTGAAAACAATACTTGAATGATGACTTCTAGATTTATAATTGTTACCCCTTTAAAGATTAATACTTGGAAAAGGCCCTCTATAGAAATATAATTTGTTTTTTACAAAATTAAAAAGTTTTAAAAGTGTCTTTAAGTATTTATGATACGTAATATATTTAAGTACTTAAAACAGACTTTGTTAAACGAATCTTATAGATCCTAAATCGAGTCGGGATGGCAGAACATATAGTTAAACGAGATTTGAACGCCAAAGTTTATATTTAAATCAATATTTTTACATTTGCTATAAATAAATGCAATAAAATGATATATTGTGAGTAATATTATCGGAAAATGAGGCAAAAGAAGTTTAATAACTTTATTTTTATAAGATATCAAAATTTAATATGATATTAAGCTAGAAATATAAGCCTATTTACCATCAAAAAAGTTGAGATTGAGCTACATTTGTTACTAACAAATTGTGCTCCATTAAGAACCCATTAATTAACTACAAAGTACAATTTATATATCCCACCAACTTTTGTAGCTTTCAGGTGATACATTTTAGGTTTAATCTTAACTTTTGTTTGTGCCAATCGACACGTAGAATCATTAACAAGTGTAAAAGTAAGGACCTCCATGAAAAAAAAAACATTTAAATTGCTAACGAGTGTCGGTTTTAGCAAATACAGATAAAGTTAGCGCTTTATATACAATATTATACGATATGCAATTTCGAAAATTAGGCAGGGCAGAGTGTTACAGTGTCATAAATAACCGGGCCCTAGACTTTTTCGCACTCTTTGTTGCCCAGTGTTATCGACACAACCACAGACGAGCTCAAATAGGGGTTCTTCCATTGGTATGCCGCGTTGCGATCGCTTGACTTTGACAATGTGTAAATACGAATCGTACGATGCGGCCCGGGGTGGCTAGAGGCGGAATCGACCAAACTAAATAGACAACGACCGACCACTATGGCGGCTTGGCCCCCCAGTTTCCAGATTCCGGACTCACCTGCACTTGAGTGCGGAGTGCAATATCCACAATGAGCTCAACGTTGGCATAGTTGTTGTTGTTAGAACCGCCGGGCACGGGTACATAATGATCGGCCATCTTGATGTACTCGGCATTCGCCTTCAGATCCTCTGGCGTGACCATTACCACAAAGCGCACGGCTCGCTCGTTCTTGAACATCTCGTAGGACCAGCGCCGAATGGAGCGCATGCACTTGACAGCCGCAATGCCATTGTTGGCAATCAGGACACGATTGATCACCCGGGTGCCGCCGAAGCGCTTCACAAACTCCTCGGTGGTGGCGATGTGGAAGTCACGATCCTGATGGCGATCCTGGCCCAGGCCAGTGCCTCGCGACATGCTTGGCCTGCAAAGGATTAAAGGGAATTAATATAAATATTTCATTTAATATGGGATATTGATTTTGAATATATTTTTGAATTTTATAATTGATATTTTGTTAAATTCTTTCTAAGTACGAAATCTACTAGTTTAAGATTTTATTCTAGTAATAAACCCTAACCTGTTTCAGAGAAGTAACGCTATTATATCAGTTTAACAATTGGCACTTAAAAAACACTTAATTAAAAAAGACGGTTAATAGTTTTAAAGCCATAAAAAAAATGTTTAGAATCTCCAGCCACTCGTTTTGCTGATCAGTGTAAATAATGGCGTGATGCGACAGGTGGAGAGGAAAGCGAGGAGCGGGCAATAAGCTTGAAGATTTGACAAAACCGGTTTCGGATCTCATTGCCTTCGATCCAAGATTCTTGCAAAAATAATTCAGCTTTGTTTACAACTTGTCAACAAATCTCCAAATGCATTATAAACCTTATTATAACCCTTCGCAACGGATAAATACAGGGATTTAGGGGCGATTTACTTTAGGGTTCCCACGGCGGGTCCGGGCACGGCGAGCAGCGATGGCGACGCCTGGTTGTTGTTGATGTTGGCACTGTGATTGCTGATGCTGGCACTCATCTCGCCATTGTTATTGGCCTCATCCTGGCCACAATCGACGGCCACAAAGTGGGGTATTACCGGATCGGATGTAGAGCCCGTTCCCGATCCCGTTCCGGATGCCGTGGCATTATCCTCACCGGACTCAACAAGTACGAAACGCTTGCTGGCGCGACGCTTCAACATTCTAATTAGCTCCACGAGGGCCAATAGCATCCAAGGGGCAAAGTCAGGGCGGGGAATGATATCGGATCGTAGGGGATCGCGTTACTGTAGCGTGGGGGATCGGCTCCTCGCAATTATGCAAGTATGACTAATAAGCGGGGCCGCCGCACTCACAATATTTTAATGCCACACTGCACCACTTTCACCGCGCTCGACGCTCGCTGGCCGAAAAAAAATACAAAAATCAATGTCGAACGATGTCCGCCACACGCGAGAAACTTATTTGGGCAGCGGGTCTGGTGTATTTCTGGGGGATATGACGGAATGCGGACCGACGGAGCCGACGATTGCCTGGGAACTGAACCTCGGAGCGGGCCAACAGCACGCTGGTGTTGGCCACCATCGCTCATACGCCGCATGGCACGGAGAAACGGAGAGACACACAGAGAGTGTAAGAGAGAGTCGCTGGCGAAACAAGTTTTTTGACACATTATGAATGAAAACAAAGTGAGACGGCTCCACATGGCCCCAACTACTCTCCGGGGGTTTCTCTGTATGCTTGCGCAGAGCGCCAAAAAGTTCTCGGAAAGCTGGGACTGGCTCTCACTCGCACACATGGCCCAGAGCTTTGCTCTGTCTCTGTTCCCTAAACTCACGCGATTTGTTTGGCGGCAACGGGCGTTGTTTGTCTGTGACGTAGTCACCTGTTTATTGTTTTGCTTGCACTACACAGGCAGAAAACGCCTTAAGATTGCTAAGGTTATAATATTATTTAAGTTTTGAAGGCTTTTCTGTTTGAATTAAACTTTGATTAAAGCACTTAATCCATTGTTACCCTTTTCTTTAAAGCAAAGTTGCACAAGGCTGCTAATTTCCTGTGTTAAGTAGCTTCAAATAAGGACTAAGATAATGTAATGATCCTGATAACATACCTAAACTTTTACTTGATTAAATGATACTCAATATAAACACTGTATTTAAACTATTAAAAGATTATCTGCTAAAGGGAGGTTTAATAATGCCTCTATGCCTTCTGAAGTTCTACTCGTTGCTAACTTTTTGTAATTCTTGTGCTGCCTGATTTAATTTCTTTACATGTTTAATTCCCAAAAGATACTGTTGATATCCAAGTCCTCCCTGGCGCTCACCTCAATCGCTTGCGCCGCTCCGAGATGTCACCATTCTGCCGAATGTCGCTCTGCATCTTCTGGGGGAACTCGTCGCAGGCCTCACCCGCCTCGGCAGCCTTCTCGTCGATCTCATCGCCCACCTGTTGGATGTAATAGAGATTTGAGAATCAGAAAATGCTCGCAATATATGGTGTATATGGTGAGTTGACATTACCAGGAAGCTGGGACGCTCGCCCTCTGCATTTTGGGTTGCCGTCTCATTCGACGTCGCCTCATTCACTTCGCTCATCTTGCTTATATTTATGTCAAAGCTATTGTTGTTCTTGCTGCAAAGGTTGTTGTTGTTGTTCTGATGGCAGGTGATGCGAATGTTATCGGTATTGAGTTCGGTCAATGCGTTATCCTTAAGCTGCACGCACAGCTCCTCCACCTCTGACTTGAGACTCTCGCTGGAAAACTTGACCTTTTTGATGCCGCCAACCTTGGTGTATCGCTTGTCTCCCACTTTAATGGCCGATGGTTGTGTGGATGCGGATGTTGCTGCTTCTGCCTCTAAGGAATTTGATTTTGTAGCTGTTGTTGTTGTAGTTGCTGTAGCTGCAATCACGCTGGAGCTGTCTGAAATCACAGATTGGAAATAATCCAGAAAATTAATCACAGGTTAATCTCAAGTGTGAGCTATACTCTAAATTAATTGGGTTATCAGCTAGGTGTGTGCGATTTTTTGTGTGCCCTTCAAGTGTTTTTCGAGTGTGAGTGTTGCGGTTTAACAAAGTTGTGGGATTCTTACGATTGCTGGGACCTCTGTCGCTGTCGCTAGCCGCTGATGCTGTGCCTGTGCCTGTGCCTGCCGATGGGACGACGACGGGCTTCAATCTTTTCTGGCCGCGGCCAAAGATCAATGTCAAGAGGAAAGCGAGAAAAGCAGCCAGAGTGATGCCGAATAGTGTGATCAACATCGGCTATGTCCAAAAAGCTGCTTTAAATCGGTGAATTCAAATCGGATTAGATAATCTAGCAGCCTTTATGCCAGTCTGTCTGTCGTCCGTCTGACTCTAACAAAATATTTTACAAAAGCGGAGCAGTGAAAGCACAACTCTACGTCGTTTTGGTTTGGTTTCGTTTTGGGCATTTTTCAAGTTCAAAAACCTTGCCACAAATTTTGTGGGCCAAATCGGCGAAACAAAACAAAATCAAAATGCTAATCTATGCATAAACTAGTTGGCCAGAGATACAATTAAGAAACCCAAAAATAAAACGTTGCCAGGTCAATGAAGCTACAGAGATAAGAGATAATAATAATAAAGAAACCGAGATACTCTATCTGAAGTACAAAATCTGCGAGAAGAAATTTTTACTGATAAACCAAAACATTATGGAATAATGATTCAATGAATATACTTAATTATTTTAATATTAAAGCGATAATAAATTTATATAAAAGGTATAGAAGGTTAAAATCATCTTGGCTTAGATTCTAATCAAACAAGTACTATATAGCAGCGATTCTACAAATGCACATAATACTATAGAAAAATACAGAAGCTCTAGGTGTTACTGCCTGGGTCAAAAGCCAAAGATTGGCGCGCTAATGATCGGCCCAAGTCCCAACTAATAATACCCTTTGGCAGGGTGACGATCAACTTGGAGCTATGAAAATGATTTTCGGTTATTGGGGGTACAATGTGCAGCGCATTAAAATTTTAAAACAAAACGCAGACAAGTGGGAAAGGAAAATGAAAAAAACACAAGCTGACAGAAGACTAAAAACAAAAAAAAAAAAAAACCCCAGCTGGTATGTGGAAATGCAAATTGGCTACGCCAGTAGTAGAAGAGGTCAATGATTTGGCATTACAATATGTAAGTGTGCCAGCAGCGGGGGCTTCGAAAGGCACGGAAGGGCGAATTAGAGACAAGGGAATCGATCTTCAGGTGTTATGTAAGACCTGGACTGGCGCTTAACACGGAAATCCCGTTGTGATCTAGGATTTCGTATGAAATTCAATCTAACAGGTGCGCGGCGGCCTGGAATCGCTCTATAAACACTTCTCTAACCACTGGGAGTCGTATGTTTTTCTATGACGAACGATCTGGATACGATAAGAACCAGCAATCGCATCTGTTTCGCCTTACTCAATAGCCGAAAGTACTAAAAGCCTACTATAACTGCCCGATTATCTTGGGGAACAACACTTCACGGGACCTTGACTGGGTTTTATTTATTTTTTTTGGGCACGCCCTATATATAGTGTGTCGCTTTGGTTAAGGTTTATGTTATGTTTGATCTCGCTTTACCACTCTGCGTGTGCCTCGGTGTCTAGTTTCTTATTTTCGTGACGAGGTCGGATCGGATTCAACTTCCTAGACTGGTTCCGCACGATTGCTAGGTGGCTACTGCAGTGACCGACGCTTGGAACTCAACTGGGCCATGCTCGGCCAGCCAGCACTATCGATGCCTGGACGTCGTCATAGCCGGCGGAGCGTCGACTTCGCCGTCGTCACTATCAATATCAACTATGGCCACCATACATATGTATGTATCATATATGGTAGTAGCTGTGACCAGGGCTCTGGGCTATCTGTGTGCGTGTACAGGTTGTTGCGCTCGTATGTTAATCGCCGGCGGGTCTCGCGGGTCGCCAAGCCAATTGTTGTTGCAGGTGCTGCCGAGTACACGGTAATAATACATGTACAATTGAACCTCACTAATACGAACAGCTTGAATTAAGCTGGGAAATCTTTGGGGACTGAGGGATCTCAAAACATTAAAGTGAAGTATGGCTTTGTGTCATGGTCTCATCAACTGGAATTTGCTATAAATAGGTTTGTTTTTGTTATTAATTGAGCAGAATCTGGGAACTGATATCTGTAGATTCAAAATGTATAAATACATTTCTTCTAAACTTGGCTTATTTCGAGGTTTCACTGTTTGCAAAAAGACCCATTCTTGTTGCTAATTGATAACGGAGCTGCAGTTGCGATAACACCGATAAATCGATGGGGATCAGCTGTTGACAAGCCAACTGACATCTGTGTGTCTCCCCCACTTCCGATCTCTATCTCTCTCTCTCTCTGCATCTTCTCTCTTTCGCGTGGGCTCTCTCTTAACTGTATCTTTGTTATTGTGGGCACTTTCAATGTCAAGGTCGCTGCTGGCGTTGTTATTGTTGCTGTTTCACCTGGACAGCTGACCCACTGGCTGACGGTAATGCACCCCGGGGCACAAAATAAAAAAAAAACAATAACAAAAACAATGATAATTTCTCAATTTGCTGTCGTAAGTGGCAAGCGATGCTGATTAGGTCTAAATGGGCAGCGAAAAAAGGCCTGAAATTGATTAGAGCAGCGATGCACTTAAAATGGGGATTCTGTCCGTTCTGCCACGAACAGAACACGCAAATCCCGCTGATTTGTTTTCATTTTTTTTCCATCGCATCAGCAGAGGTTTTTTAAAAGTCATAAAAGAAATTCCCGCCGCAACGCCCGGCTTTAATCTCAGATAGCCGCAGCCGTGTGGAAGTCGACTGAAAAATCTTCCGATTTTGGCATTGGCCTTGGCGACCGATTATGATTAATACTTAACAGTGACGGCGACCGGCGCGGGACGGACGGGACCCGCCGAATTATTTCACGGGCATCTTATCGCACGGAAACTTTTTGTGTGTTTCGCTCCTCGATTTGGCACGAATTATTCATGTTTGGCGCGTGGCCAGGCAGAATCAGGCGTCTACTGATATCGCTTCCAAATAATAACAATAGAAACCGAGAAGTCGGTCGCGTGTGAGACGCCTGATTTCGATGGGCTTATCTCAGGGATTTCTGCACGGGCAGAAACAAGCTTCTCTAGCCGGTGGTTCTATAAAAAGATCTAAGGCAATATGTTGCCCCAAAGTGTATAGTAATTTTAAATTCAAAAGGGAATAAAAGGTAACCTGTTTCCGGGAAGAAGACTACTTGGCAAGAGATTCTATGAAAGTATCTGTGGGATTTATGCACAGCAAAAAAATTACAATCCATTTGATTTAAAAGTTGAATTTAACATTTCTGTGTAAACAAGCAGATAAGAAATACACGTTAAGTAATAATATTTTCCAATTAAAAATATTATCAACATAATTCCAAGATTTCTACAAAGGATAACTAACTAATTTTTGGAAGAAATACTGATATCTTTTTATATATTTAAATATTAATCTTTGCGGAAAATGAAATAATAATTTAAATTGCTTAAAATTAAGGAAATATGGAAAATTTAAAACAAAATGTATTCTGACAAAAAATAATTTAAAAAATATAACTTGTTTATGTACAAAATGCATTACAAAAAATCCAAAAAATCCCCAAATAGATGCGTGCTTAATCTCTAAAGGACTTTTTCTTTCTGTGGACTATTTCTCGCGAGATGCACACAATCTTTAATTTATTTATTATTAGGTAATTGAAGCCGGCTGACTCACACACACACTGGCAGATATGCTGCTGACTCGCCCACAAGTTCTCGCACATACATACGTCACGGGCATCGCGCGATGTGTAAAATCCAATAGGAATCAAGGTCAGTAACGAGTGAGAGACAGATTGCGAGAGAGGAACCGTGGTAGAGAGCGCGAAAGGAGGGCCAGCATATTGAAGATGAAAAAAAATATATGCTTGCCCATTGCACTTTGATGTGGAATTCCGGCCTTTAGTCAACTAATTCAAATGATAAACAAACACGGGTCCCGATCTATGCTGTAGGCAGGTGAACAACCCCGCTGATTTGCATACATGCGAATCAAGCTGTAATTAGCTGTTCGGCGCTTAGATTACCGCACTTACTCTTCTCCATCGTATTGCGCTTTGCACGTTTCTTTCTGTTGGCAATTTTGTTGTGTGTAACTGTCCTTTTTCCGGGTGCAAAACTCTCTCCTTTCACTGTCACTGCTTTTGGGGCTTCGATTTCCCGATTCGCGGATTTCTAGCAATCCCCAGATAGTATGCTAGGTATGTTCGACCGTTCTAGTTACCGCGACACCCGCAAATTACCATACAAAATAGTTTATTTTCGTGTTTGCAAGACGTTGAAATTAGAAATGGCTCACCAGAGTGGCCGTCTCTTTCCTCGGTTATAAAGCGTTAGTGCCTTGTCATTGTTGCCCCGAAAAGTACTTGCTCTGCGCGGGAAATCAGTTCCCCGTGATTTTATGTATTTTCCTGTATGAAAACGGGATAAATAGGGTGCTTAAAAGGAAAGTAAAGACGGAAAAGTTCGAATGATGAGACAACCAATATGCGCAGTTTCACTTTTCCAGTGAATTTATGACAAATTTTCTTGTGTTGAAAACCTTTTTTCATCGAAAAAATACTATAGTACAAAAAATACCAAATATTTGTGAGCGGCAATCAACAGCTGTTCTGCCCTCGTTATCCTACACTGAATTTGCGGAACGGCATTTCGGCGCGTGCATTTTATAAACATTTCGGCAAATAAACAAGGTTTTCGAGAATGTTTGACGTGGAACCGATTATAGCCGATCACAAGGACGTGATACATGATGTGGTGTTTGATTACTACGGCCGCCGGATGGCCACCTGCTCCAGCGACCAGACAGTGAAGGTGAGACCGGTGGTTCCTTGTAATAAACAACAAACTTTTTTGATTCGGATTTTATGCCCTTAGATCTGGGACGAGGACGGGCAGGGCAAGTGGAGCGTGACCAGCAGCTGGAAGGCCCACTCCGGCTCCATTTGGCGCGTGTCCTGGGCCCATCCAGAGTTTGGCCAGGTGGTGGCCACATGCTCCTTCGATCGCACCGCCTCCGTCTGGGAGGAGGTGATTGGCGAGAAGGTATCATCGACCAACGCTCCCACACGCCGCTGGGTGCGTCGCACCACGCTCGTGGACTCGCGCACCAGCGTTACTGACGTGGAGTTTGCTCCAAAGTACTTAGGACTGCTGCTGGCCACCGCCTCTGCGGATGGCATCATCCGTATTTACGAAGCACCAGACATCATGAACCTCTCGCAGTGGCCAGTGCAGCACGAGATCGCCAATAAACTGCCGCTGAGCTGTCTCTCATGGAACACATCCACCTACATGGTCACCCAGCTGCTGGCGGTAATGAATCTCCATTGACTTCTCTTCAGAAATCTCTTTAACTTCATTTATTTTTCAGGCGGGCAGCGATGAGGCGGCCACGCCTACTGGCAAGGTCTTTTTGTTTGCCTACAGCGAGAATGCCCGCAAGTGTGTGAAAATTGAGACTGTGAACGATATAACCGATCCCGTCACTGATGTAGCCTTCGCTCCCAACGCTGGACGCACCTTTCACATGCTGGCCGTGGCCAGCAAGGATCTCTACATTGTAAATCTGCGTGGTGTAACGTAAGATCAATGGAAGCTTTTAAAATTAGTTCATAATTAACGATTTCGGACTCTTTTTAGGGACGCCACTGGCAATTCGAAGCTGGACATCCAGACAGTCAAGTTCAGTGAACACAATTGCCCTGTGTGGCGCGTCTGCTGGAATATGCTGGCCACCATGCTGATTTCTACCGGCGACGACGGCTGCGTTCGTCTGTGGCGCATGAACTACAACAAGCAATGGCGCTGTGCCGCCGTGCTAAAGGCGGA
Source organism: Drosophila mayri (assembly GCA_008042485.1). Lineage (NCBI taxonomy): Eukaryota > Metazoa > Arthropoda > Insecta > Diptera > Drosophilidae > Drosophila > Drosophila mayri. Next base: position 737,176 of record VNJN01004882.1, on the reverse strand, counting down.
GGGCAGCGGACCCACTTACGAACCTGCTCCGCCAACTCCGACACTGGCCACCACAGCCTCGGCCACGGCCAAGTTCTACAAGAAGGGCACCATTGGCAACCAGGTGCCATGGCACTGATCGTGTAGTTTATCGTTAGAGTTCCAAATAAATGCCTAAGTTGAAACTCGCCTGGTTGATGTTAATGAAGAGTGATTACGAATGGAACGAATGTATAAGGGTAAGAAAAAGGTTTATAATTTAACAGTTATAAGGAACTTAAAGTTAATATACGAATCTTTTAAGGAATTATCTATTTTTTATGTCGATTATAGCAAACGTTATTTCAAGCATTTGTATTTAACAAAGTAGACTGGAAATAATTAGCAACAAATTAGTTGCCTTAAGCCAAACGTTTAATATTAGCTTGATAGACTTTCTATAAGAAATAGTTTCTAAATTTCAGATCTTAAATGTTTTTGTTAAGATTGTTTCGGTGACTGGTGTTAATGCCACTTACGCCTGGGTATCACAGCCGGCGGCGACATTCTGATAAATCCAATGAGCAGCTTCCTAGTCCACATATCGCCTTCAGCAGTATCTCTTTCACCTTTTAGCTTGTATATTACATCACATAAACGTGGAGAAGATGCCGCCAGATGCACCACACGCACACATTCGATCCGACGGATTGCCCGCTGCTCAAACTTCAGCCGGCAAACTGGGACAATTATTGATTTCTGACGATGTTATCCGCAAAGAAATAATCAAAACAAAATTAAAGTTCACATGACAAGCCCCAGAGCGTGGCACTTACGAAAATAATACATTAAAATTTCTCTCGTTCTCCGGCCGTGCTCTGGGTGTGTGTGAGAGGCAGCGCTAGAGCTAGATGTGATATGTTGTCTATTTTTAAAACGGACGAGCGCAGGCGAGAGCGAGAGAGAGCCGGCGGAGAAATAAATAAAAGGCATTCTTCAAGTTCAGTGATTATTGCATTCAAATCGAATGGATTTATTAACTCCCATTTACTCCTATATCTGTGTTCGATTAACCCCACACACTCGGGCACAAAGGCAATGCAACGGACCGTTGAATCCTTTATGTCCTTTAGTACACATGATTGTAATTCCATTTCCATTACGTCCACATGTGCTGCTCCTGCTCCAGATGTGCATAAATTAAATATTACTCGAGCGTTTTTATTATGTTTGACACGAAAAACCATTCAGAACTCGGGAGTTGTCGCGAAATATTCCACTTAATTGACCCGAACCGCAATAAAAATAAAAACGGGAATCATTTCCCTGTCGATGACACCGAACAATTATAATGATATGCAACCACCATTCCACGGCAGGTTCTCCTGGCGCTGCTGCTGATCCTGTTGCTCTGCTGGTAATCCAAGGAATGAAATCCTGTTCGAATGACTCGATGGTTTTTGTAGCCTTTTGGCTCTGTGATAAAACCACCCTCTGTCCGGGTTGATATCGTACCCCTGTCCCAGACCCGAATGATTGTCTCTAATTGGAAGTTTTGACGTGTGTATTATGCCAAAGGGCGATGGTGTTGACGCCGATCCCGAGCAGAGCCACCCCTATACACCCTCTATACCTTTTTGGGTGGTGTCGGTGGTGGCTTGGCACATCGCGTGGGAAGTCAAAGCTCAGAGGTCTCTCACATAGCGGCAAGTCCTGGCATCAAAAACATTTATATGTGTTTAACCGGCAAAAATAAATTAATGCGCAAAAGATTGTTTCTTGCGCGTTTTCCGGGGGTGATTCCGCGTTTTCCCACATTCCACAGACAGCGATTTCGGTTGCTCGGCTGCAATGCAATATATGTTTCAAGTGATTCTTTGGAGAGGGCCATGGCGAGTAGTTAAAAAATATATTAAATTAAATTAAATGATTCCCATGGGATCTAGGAATTGTTAAGCTCTGGGGGGTTAAGGGGTTACGCCAACGTTGCTATACAAAATTATATTTTTTTGTTAAGAATATTTGATGAAAAGATATAAGTTTTATTTCTGTTATATAGATAGGTATTATTTTAATAAAAATTAATAGAAAAATATTCAAAATTAGGTAGAAAAAGATTATTTAGTAGGACTATTTTTGCGGATGGTTTAAATAGTTTCGATGGGTTAATAAAAAAAAGAACAAAACGTATTCTTATATGGAAATGAACTACCTAAAATCTTACCTTTTGATGCTTATTTTTTAATTCAACAAACATAAAACAAATTTTCAAAAACATATATTATCCAATTAAATATGTAAGCTGAATAATTATACATATAACTTTCAACAAGGTCCTTAATATAATGTGACTTATAAAAGGATTTTAGGAATATGAATGATAAAAGTTTAAGCCCAAAGAGGTTAATTTTTTTAAAGATATATTTTTGATGAGTTAAAAAAGCAAAGGATAGAATGTTTCAAGAACAGACAGCTGTAAAATATAGCGTTGGAAATAATTTAAATTAAGAAATGGACAAATACTTCAAATATTGTTGGAAATACATATAAAAAACTGTTTAAAGAAACAAGTTTATATATTTTTATAAGTTCCCAGGGTGTTAACAAACCTTAAACTGGCATTATATTGTGCTTTAAATTTTTTAAATAATTTTTCTTCACCTTTTAGCATTTATAGAACTCCATGGCTTACTGATAAACCTAAAACCGAACCGAACCAAAAACGGCTTTCACAGAAACATGTTAAATTCTATATACTTAATTTATGTATTTTGTCTAAAAAAAAAACACCCTAAGCGAGCAGATCAGCTAAAATATGAGGCATTTACCTACCTTAACCTTTATGACACAGTTCCCTTTTTAGTTTTTATATTCCTAGAACGCTGACCAGATCTTGGTCTCGCCGGGTTTCCTGTTCTCATGCCCAAGAACGTGGAAATTCGGGTTCCTGCGGTTCCGGGTCCAGTGGTCTCGGGGTTGCGACCCCAGCACCTTGCTAACCCCGCTCCCTAATTACGGGTGGCGAATGTGCAGCCGGCTTAACTAACTGCCGCGGATCGGGTGCTCATGTGTTCACGTGCTTGCTTAGTTAGTGGCTCACCCAAAACCCAAATGCATATGCAAATTTCATAAACCATAAGCGGCAATATATAGAGTTGACCCCCAGCGCTGGCTTGACCAGTGGTCAGTGGTCCACAATCCGCGGTCCAGCGTGCGCTAACGAGCACGGTGGCAGCTTATTGGGTTAGGGATTATTTCCGGTCCAATGGATAAACGCAATGTGGTTTCTTTTTTTTTGAGAAAATAAACAGTGTGTAAATGCGTACGAAGCGGTTTTATAATGGGATCCCAGCCAGGATCACTTCTTTTCTGCCGGTAGAACTCCAAAACGAAGTCGCGCTTGCTCGTATAAAATAAATGTGATGATCGTGTTGGGACTGACGCGAATCAGTGCCGGAATGAAGCCCCGGTAAAAGGCCAATGGTCCTTGCTGGGCGATGCTCAAGGCAACGCCCCCGATTCCGGAGAACTGGCCTGGCTTGGCGTTCATGTACGTGGTCTTGATAACATCAATTGGCTGCATCAAGGTGACGGCAATGCAGCCGGCTATCGTGGAAGTGGCAAAGTGCAGCGGCAGTCCATCAGCCGCTCCAGTGGCTGCTACTATACTCTGCTTCACCTGGTCGTACGCGGCATTGGTTCCAATGGTAAGGAGCACGGCTCTGGAAACGGCGGGCACTGAGCCCCGGAAGAGACTGTGCATACCCTCCTCCTGGTAGATGCGGAATAGGCCATCAAAGACATTCTTGTAGCTGCAAGATCACAATGGTCTTTGAATTTCTTTGTTTTTTTTTTTTTAATTTCGATAAAGCGTAGACTAGGTGACATCACTCACTTTCGTCTCTGTTCCGGCGGCAGCTTGCTGTCATTTTGCAGCCGCACGGTGACAACGTCCCCGGGCACACCGACGATCCCACCGAAGACGCCGGCGAATATGGCCAGGAGCACCTTGGACCTCATATTCTCGGAATCGACGAACTTCTTGCCCCACTCGTACAGGGCAAAGCGGCTGGTGGTGTAGGTGAGCTGGCGGAACCAGGAGGCCGAGATGCCATTGTAGAAGCCCAGAACGCCGCCTTGCCTGTAGATGTTGCCGATGATTTCAGTGACCGGCTTTTGGTCCGCTTTCGCCTGCGTCTGCAACTGAACCTTGACGAGGTCTAGCGGCTGGGTGAAGGTCACTGCGATAGCGGAGCAAACGCCGCCGAACCACCAGCGGGGCAGGCGCTTGGTGTCCTCATGTCCCATGGATCGAAGTTTCTCTTAATAGCTATGATTATAAAACGAAATTCACCAGTATCTCCTCCTCATTTCTATTACACTTGAGCAATTTGGAAAGGCATTAAATTAGATACAAAATATGACAATAAACGCAAAGATCAAACGGAATTATTGGTTAATACTTTTTGATTGTTTAACAATTATGTAGTTGAGCTTTAAATTTTTGTTTATATAACTATTAAAAACTCTTTTTTAATAGCAAATTTCATAGCAATTCCCTCCCCAAATAACTCTCAACGAATAGTTTTTTAATTTTATATTTTTAGCTTATAAACAAATTGCGCTTATTTACAATAGATTCACAAAAGGTTCATATACTTCAATAAATATTAATTGTAATCCCTTAATTAATTAATTAATTACATTTCCTGCTGTAGGACTCGAAACTTAGGACTATCACACTGGGTCTGCTCTGACTAGAGTTCTTCGGTTTCTGTTGGGCTTTGGGTTTTCCTGATCATTTTCATAGTTTTTCCTTCAATAGGCCATCTCGGCACCCCAGGGCCGATAGGGCTTGGCTCCATTGGGCGTGGCATACTGCAGGACACTGGCATTGTTGTAGTCCTGACCGCCGCTCACCGGATACTGCGGGGCTGTGCTGTAGCTGAGACTCTCGGAGCTCACCTCCGCCGGACGATTGCTGTTGGTTAGCTCGATGTAGGTGGGTATCTGCTGCTCCGGATGCACCACGCTGTGGTCATGGGTGTAGTGCTGCTGCTGCTGCTGGGCAGGCTGTGGAGTAGTTGTGGTCTGGCTTCGTTGCTGATGTTGCTGCTGGTGTTGCTGCTGCTGCTGACTGCTAGCCTCCGAGTGGAGATCATGGCTGGGCAGGACCTCGTTCACAACCACTGCACTTGCTCTAGAGGCACTGGTACGACCTCCATGCTGCTGCTGCTGTTGCTGCTGCGCTTGCTGCTGCTGCTGCTGTTGTTGCTGTGGCTGCTGCTGTTGCTGCTGCTGAGAAGGTGAGGCGCTTAGCGTGGGATATCCAGAGTGTAGCGAGCTGCTGGACACATAGGGACCCGGATTGGATGGCGTAGCATAGCTCTGGTAAGAAGCCGCCGCACAGTTGGGCTGGTAGCCAGCGGTGCTGGGACTGGGTGCAGTCCAGCCGCCGGGACTAGCACAGCTCTTGGCCGACAGCTCGCGCTGCTGGACAAAGTACTGCAGGTGGGACATGAGGCGCAGGCGCATCGGATCCTGGATATCCATGCCCTCGATGGTCACCAGGTAGCGAGCCACCTCGGCGGCGCATTCGCGGAAACCAATGATGTGGTAGTCCATGGCCACGCGCTGCGGGTCATAGGTGAGCGAGTCGAGAGCTGCAAATGGAAGAGGAAAGGCGGAGAAAGTCAATAAGCTGTCTAATCTGGGATCGAGCAAACAATTAAAATAGTTGTTCCCACGCGACAAGCATAAAGAACAACCCCCGGTTGTCCTTCTGCGGGATAACCTAAACTATCAGGGACTCTCAGGGGGTGGAAGCCCGCGTCCAGCTCTAGCTTTCGAAGCACTGCAGAAACAAGGGTGGTGGTGCCGTGGGCAGCGTGGGAAGACCCGAGATTCGAGATTCACTCGAGGCTCACCGAGGGTGGCAATCATAATTTTCCCACAACACAAGCCTGTCCTGTTCGGGACAACAGGTTAGGGTATTGTTTACCCAGATTTGTGATAATTTGCCGCATATTGTATTTAAGTGATTCCCACAGCGGGACTATGAATGGAGGCTTTAGCTGGGAAATGCTTCTCATGCTAAGCTCTTTGAAAAGCATTTTCTTTTTGAATAACTTTCTATCATATTTTAGGAGTTTGTTCCTTAAATTGTTTGTTTCTATAAGCTGTGTCTTCTTTTAATTCCTTTTTTTTATATTGTTAAGCAATAAATTCACACTTACTTTTCGATTGCAATCCCTTTAAATGCTCCACGGTTAGCTGCAGGATCTCAGCCTTTTCCAGCTTGGCGGATCCTTGCTTTTCATAGGCCGAGGGCACCAGACGCTTGAGTTCGGTCAGCGAGGAGTTGATGCGATCGCGGCGCTTCTTCTCAATGACCCCGCGGCGCTTCTTGCGGGTCATCAGTTGGCAGCTGCCTGGGGCACTGGGAGAGATTCTAAAAGAAAGAAAAAATAACAATTTATAAAGTTAATAAAAAGTAGGAAAAGGAATATTTAAGATTACAGGAAAAAGGAGAGGTTATTTCTATGTATTTTAACGTTGTCTCAAGGATTATTCTTTATTTCTATGTATTTTAACGTTGTCTCAAGGATTATTCCTTCAAAAATAGGTAAACTATGAATGAATTTTTAACATTTAAGCAGAAGTATCTTTGAAATTCAAAAGCTTTAATATCTTTGAAGGATGTTTATAAAATATTAAAAGTTTGAAACTCTGAGTATAGGTTTTAAAGGATATCTAGTTAAGTGCTTTTTCGGTTTATCTAAAGTGTTTTAATACAAATTTTCAGATTCTTTAAATAATTCTTAGTTTTGGATAATTATAAAAATCAACATTTGCTTATTTCAAAATTAATTTAGTTAAAGAAAACACTCGTAATTAATCACTTCTTAAAGTAAACATCTAAAACACGTATACGCACTGTTCTTTGGATGACTCCTCGGAGTAGAGATCGTCACAGTCGCTCTCGGAGAGCGTCCGCTTGTGGCTGCTGTGTCCGTGACTGTGGTTGCTATGATGACTGTGATGGGATGGCGGCGGCGGCACCCAGTGGCTTTGCGGCGCAGAGGTGCCCACTCCGGGCATGGCCACAGCGGGTCCAGCAGCATAGCCCCAGTGATGCAGTGGCGCGTTCACGTGCATGTTGTGATCCATTGTGTGTTTGCTTGGTTCGTTGTCCGTTTGTTGCTCCTGCGCACTTGACACTTTTTGTTGGTTTTTCGAGCAAAGTTCTGAATTTGCAGACAGAGCCGAAGCTGGAGCGGAGCTGGGTTTGAGCACGTGACTTATCGTGTGCGCGAACGGCGGTCGACTGATTCTGCAGCACACGTCCAGCGGCCGACCTGCCCTCCTCCGCCGCCGTCGCTGCCGCCGCTCAACCCCTTTTTACCGCCGCCGGCAGCCGTCCAATAAGACGCAGCAGCAACCACCCCTTGGCAACGCGTGCTGGCCGAGATTGGGGGTAGGTACGATCGCAGCCAAATGAACAAGGGAGTACCGCCACGAGAGTGAGGAGAGCAGGAGCTGCAGCCTGACCAGGGAGTGCGACAAGGAGCTGGAAGGAGCTACGGCAAATGAGCAAGCCTCATGTCATCGATTGCGATTGCATCTGATGGCGATGATTATGTGGCAGCATCTGCCACGCAGGCACAACATCTCCTAATCGGCGCCGTGGGCGGCTAACTGGCAACGTCCGCCGCCGTCGCTGTCGCCACTTGTCCTGGAGCGGCCGCCTTGCTGCCTCACAGAATGGAACTCAAACTGGAGCACGCGCCCGAGCAGCCGCCGGTCGTGTGGCAAAGCCCCAACAAGTGCAACAGCCGTCGTTGACCTTTATCTTTGCCCGGGGCCGTGTGTTGGCCACATTTCTAGGTCAGTGCTGGCTCAAGGTCGGGCCGGGAGCCGAGATAAGATGCGGAGATGTGGGAGCAGGTGGCCGGAGTTGACCTAGAAATGTTTCAGAAGCAAATCAATAACGAGGTTAATGCCTCACAGCATTTGCATTTTTAGTAAGTCTTTAATAGGAACTGATTTGGGGGTTAATAACTTCTTTTCTAATATTTATTTTCTCATTTCAAGTACATATTTTCCTTGAAAATTGTTTAGATTTCCTTTCAACAGTTTTCTTTAGTTTAAATTAAACTTTTCCGTTTGGAAAATCTCTTTGTGCCACAAATAAATCCCATGCCTCCCTTTGCGTGGTGTTTGCATTGAAATTCATGGACAGTTTGTCGATGAAGTGCCCTCCGGCAAGGAGATACTTGTGCTCCTCCAGCAATTTCTTGGCAATATGCTGCACAATCTCCTAGGTACTTATGGTGGCTTCGCTGCTCCTGATCGCAAGGGCACCAGCCTTGTGACTCATCTGTGCATTGCACCTTCTGAACCTGCCGCAGCTCCAGAATAACGCTATCAATCTCTGATGGCCAGTAATAATGGGTTTGGAAATTAAGGCCTTCCTTTATACAATCCACCACAAAGAGAGAGTTTCGCTCATGGAAGAATCCCAGATCTCTGGTGTGGAACCAACCATTATTCTCGGAAAAAGGTTGGCTCACCGTGCCTTCACTAGTCAAAGCTACGGTCTGGCTTATGACTCCCCGATTCAGTCATTCCATACATATACTTGACAATCCCATTTCTGCAGATCCACAGATCTTCGCAGATCCATCGCAATTTAAAGTCCGGATGAAGGCCAAGGACTTTGGTGTAGCCACAATTAACCAGAGTATACACTTGAGTAGGAAGCTAAGCTTATAGGTTTCAATCAGATGCTCCAGGATTCCGACTGATGACCCGGTTGCAACCAAGAAGTGTGCTGCTAACAAACATCATCATCAAGGGGCTGTCATTAAGCGTTTGTTTTTTAAATTTTTTAAGCAAGGCTTTTGTGATTTTGTATCTTTAAAATACGCATAAATTACTACAATATTTTAAGGAATATTATTTACATAAAATCTACAAGTTTTAAGAAGCTTTATCTGAGATAAGAGCCCGCAGCTCAGCTTCTGTTATTCTCATAAAAATGTAGATATTGTTTGTGATTTATGAAGGTATTTTTGGCAAGCTGATAAAATGGAAATAAGCTGTAGTTTATTTTGATAATCAAGTTATCTAAAACTAATCAAATTTCATTAAATATTTAAGTTGTTCTGGGCTGGAATATGATTTCTAAATTCAGAGATATAAAACAATAAAAACAAAGTAATATATTTAATTGAAAAAAGAAAATAAAATATAAAGTATGCAATTATTTATCACCGCTTATACTTACCATATTCATTTGATTTTTTTTTTAAATTTATATGCTAGTATCTCAATTTATTCTTATATCCCTATCCATTATCGTTTACTTATTTATTTTTTTATTCCAAGTACAAATAGTTTTAGATTTATATTCATTGCAGGAATCAAAAAGGATGATCCCATAACATTTTTTTAGAAAATAAAACACATCAAAAAAAGGGGTTATCCATTTGTTTTGTTAGCCTGAAGCTCAGGTTTCTCATAAAAGTTTCCTTAATAAATTACCAAAATAACTTGGAATATGTGCTTAGAGGAATATCAAACTAAAATATTTGCAGAAGACAATGTTTCCTCCTCCTTACACATTAATATCTCCCGTGTGTGTTTATTGCTTTCTTCAGGCCCTTCCATAAATATTTGCCACGACATTTCAACTCCATCTTTCTCGATTATTTTCGATTGTCGTGGCGTATGCTCGATGTTAATGCCTCGCCATATCCATTTCAGAGAAGGAACCAAATCGAAAATTGTAAAAAAGTGCTTTTAATTTGATTCGGCATGCTGTCGCTCAGGTTTCCAATGTGGCAAACAGCAAAGTGGAAGTGCTTAATGGCCAATGCCAGTGTCAAAGCCAGCGTGGGACAGGGACTCGAGCCGAATCATCAGAACTTAGAACGTAGAACGGAGAACCAACCCACCCCAAGTGCCAGGCTAAGCGGCAAGTTCAACTTGCACCACCGCACAACGCACTGAAAATCGCTGTTGCTTGCGGCTCGTGGGAAAGCCAGAGGTCTCCGGATTCTCACGAACGTCCAGCACGTGCGGGTCGTGCGCCGCACTGGATCGATGGACGGGGGAGGGACATCGACTGGGACCACGTTACTCCCTCAGAGAAGCATTCTCGAGTGCATTATTCAAGGTATGGAGCCAAAGGAGCGCCGCACACACACAAAACACGCTTTATTGTTAATGGATATTCTCGAAAAAACAACTTTCTATAATGAAAATTGCGGTCTGGCGACTCTCTTCGAGTCGAATACATATATGTAGGTAATTCTCACAATTCTGGTTTCTGTGCTCTATCGCTGGACGCAAAGTGTGGAGGTTATGTATATATATCTTTTAAGGGGTACCCTGATTCCCGATTTCCCGGACTCAAAAGCTCCTAAGGCAAAGGTTACAATTGGCCGCATTCTCGTGCCTGTGCAGCTCCAGGCTCAGCGGCTCCGTATCATCCACCCAGGTCTCCAAGGTGCAGGAGCTGGACTGGTGGCTGGACTTTTGGGACTGCGATTGCGAGAAAGGTCTGGTGGTGGCCGCTGCCGCCTGACGCCACCTCGTGTCAAAGTCCTCCCAGCGATCGCAGGTGTCATCGTCCAGAGAGTTGCCATTAATGTCCCACTTGACAATGGGAAAGTCATCGTGGGGCGGCTCCATGATCACCACGCTGTGGTAGTTGCCCTCGAACTTGGAGCCCAGGCTGATGCTGCAGGGATGCCGGTTGGACAACTTCTGAGGGGTCTGCCTAAGAGGCTGCTGTACAGGCAGTGGCCTCGGAGGCGGCTGTGGCACCTGCTGCTGTTGCTGCTGCTGCTGCTCCTCCAGCTGCAGGTCCAGGCTGGAGTTGGAGGGCGTGTGCCGGAGATAGCGCACATTTTCCTTGTAGGGCACCCGCTCGAACTCAATCGCAGACGGAGGAGCGGTCTCCAGCACCTCATAGTTGCCGTAGCTCATCAAGTACTTGGTTCTCAGGTCGAGCTTTGTCGCCTCCTGGGGCTGCGGCTCCTCGGCTTCCCTGGCCAGCTCTGGTGGCGCCTCATTCTGGTTGCACTCGTTCAGCTGCAGCTCCTCGTAAATGGCCTCTGTGATGTGACAATTGCTATTGACATCCAGCTCGAGGCCCCGCTGCAGGTCTGCCTCAATTTCCGGCTCCACATCGTCCTCGTCGCCATCCTCCTCGTCCAGGCGCTGGACAAATAGCTGCTTTGAGGTCGATATTCGGCGTAGCAACTGCAATGACACACAAATCGATGGGAGTGAACTTTACGGGCGGAAGTCAACGCGGCGTATGATTAACGCCCGGCACAACCCACTGAAAGCTCAGGCATGCGAGCTCCGCGGATTCTATTGTTATTCGACTGTGGCCCCCGCATCGATTTTTTATTGATCGCCTGGGCGACAAACTAACCTTCAGACAGGACTTCTTGGTGCGCCTCAGCAAATGCGACATTCTGATTGTTGTGTCTTGTTGTGTCGCCGCCGATTTATCCCTCAAAGTCGAAAGGTGCAATTATCGTGACTATTGTTGCCGTTTCGCCGGAGTTGTGGCAATGAGCCGGGGCATGTGCCTCATTGCTGCTGCAGCCCGTTGGCCTAACCAAACAAAACTGAACAAGGAAACGCCGCGACGAACCCTCGCAGGTGGAGCAAGGACCTCCCTTGGTCGAGTGCGTGGCCCAAATGACTCATGGCAGTGGCACAGAAAAGCACAGGGAAAAATTACTAGTAGAAGGTGAGGTAATAATATTTAAAGTTATTTTAAAGCCAAATAAATTTAAGAAAGTCTTAAAGAGGGTGTCTTTTCTTTATACTTTTTTAAACTTTTTATTAAACTTTTACTTAAATTTAATGCTAAACTTGGGTTACATATGTAAATCATATAAAATATATAAAATTCCAAGAAATATATTTAAACTCCTGCTACGAAATAGCCTCATTTAACAAAACTTCTCATTTATAAGCAGCTTCAAACTTCATATACATTTTTTACAACCTTATACTTACTTCATTAAATCTTTAATATAAATCACAACAAGTTTATTATATTTTCCATCTGTAAAACTTTATTTAATATTTTTCTCTGTGTATCGGGGGGAGCAGTGCAAGGGCACAGCTGAGAGCCTTCGCCGGCACAGGCGCAGTTTAAGCCGAACGCACAGATTGGGAATCTCGAGTGGGGCGCCCATAATGCGGTAATGGCCCGGCTTGGAGTGGCCACCTCCGCTCCGAAGTGCTCCTGCTAACTGAAGGCCCTTGGATGGCCGGTCAAGTGTTTGAGGAAGGTGAAGGGGGCCAAAGGTGAGTCCTAACCTGCCCCCTGATTACCATGGCTCGTGTGGCTGTCGAAGGCGCCAGCTAGGCGCTGCCAGTCATGGCAAGTTTATTATGAAACTATTTCCGGAGGGAGAGAGGCTTGTGCGGGGAGTTGGCCATAAAACTATGGAGAAATATATGAGAACCACTTCGGAATTGTGTTATAAATATTGGGTTAATATGGGAGATGGGTTATCACTATAATTTAGAAATAGAATAATAGGTCAGGCTAAGAAACGATTTCTTTTTTTGTTAAATCTAAAAAAGATATATTATTACTTATAAATATTTAATTTATTTTAATTAATATTTATTTGAGTTTAATTTGGAATTTTGTTAAATTAAATATTGATAAATAGCGCCAGTTTTTTAAGATCTTGGAAGAACAATTTATCTGAAACTGCCACTGAAGTTTTAATAAAGAAATTGTTATTTTTGCTTTACATGACTTATGTTTTTATTAAACTATTACAAGTAATGATTATTATTTTATATTGAAGTTTAGCTATACTTTTATTTATTTTGTTAAATATTCATTCTTAAATAAAATCTTATAAAGAAACTTTAATGTTTTAGGCCAATAGTGTTAAAGCAGAAGCTTTAATTTTCAAATTCACATAAAATTTGGCAATTTTAAAATGCAAAATTAAATTGTTAGCCATCTTAAATGAAATATTAGAATAAAATAAAGTATTTATTTATAAATTTGCATCTTCTTTATAAGTTTAAAATACTCTTTTTAAAGTCTGAACAATAGCTTCATAAAAGGTCATATTTCAAAGGTTTCACAAGTGTCTCCTGAGTATGAGGGCATTTAAGGATAGCTTTGTCCTTGAAATTCAGTAGAACTTGGTTATCAATCGCATTTATATATATACTGATGACACACATTGGCTATTTCCAAACTTCTGAAGGTACAAACCTGCTGCTTATCCTGGACAAGATCTTTGTGTAGCCAGTAGTCGCATTTTGATTTATTCCTAGACGACTTGACCTACTCCTTTTGCTAAATAAACTTAAATTAGCTCCTAAAGTACTAAGAAAATTCAAGAACAAATAAAAAAGGAAGTTCTCTGACAGCTTAAATGAAGTACATATGAATTTCATTAAGTTTCTCAACGAAAATGCACTTGAAATGCTTGTGTGAAGCCCAAATCAATTGCCATGGGAACTCAAAGGGCTGACGCCAGAATTAATGATATTCACATGTAAATTTCAAGCAAATTAAGCAAATGATTTAAAACCCAAATAATTTAAATTCCAAATGATTTAAATGTCAAATGATTTAAATGCATTTACTTGTATAAAAAGGGCAAAACCAGTTTTCAATTCAACATGCTAGAAATGTTTGAGTTCCGCTTCCGATTTGGTTTCGGTTTCGGTTTGAGTTTCTGTTTTTATTTTTATTTTTTTCCATGAGCAGGACACTTTACAGCCTGTCACCGATTAGTCACATCGCTCACACCGAGAGGAGGTGGAGTGCCGCGGTTTCGGGTTATTTTTGAAGTCATATCTTCGACTGGAATCGAGTGAATGATGACACTCGCAGCAAATTGCAATCAAATCGCAATGATTCGGATATATCCGCGTCCTCCTTTGGCTTCTGGGCATGACAAGATCCCAATTTCGGTCCGGTCATCGCTCAATACTTTTGTCTCCTGCCGCTGACAGTTGTCATGCTCAGCGACTCTTTGCTATCCTTTCGCGAAGATCCTTTCTGAAGGCCAAAAAATATTGATGGGCTGCGCCAATTAATGGTTGATTGATGGCCGCACACTTCCAAGTTTCGCGATGAAGAGGCGCAATTGCCAATATCGATTACAAAAGTTTGATTTTAATTTTTAATTGCCCGTTCGATGGTCTCTCTGGGGGTTGGCCCTAAATTGGCCAGGACAACAGGCCGCAAGGCAAGGCAAGCCGCGTCCCTGCCGCATCCCCCTGGTGCACACGCACTCTATTATTATTCTGCTATTATTATCGTTGTCATTGCCGTGGAATTTGCTAGGGGTGTGTGTAGGGGTTTGTCCTGCGATTCACACTCCCGGCTTGGGGTGTGAGTGTGTGGTGTGTGTGCTGTGAAGTGGGCCGTGTCCTCGGGCCAAGTGTCAATTATGCACGACTTGGATGGCCACTCCGGAAATCGCTGTTGAAAATTTACATTTTATTAGTTTTACATGCTCGTGCCGCGATTCGTGGGCATTAAAATTATTTACGATGCCAAATATTGTTGGTTGTAAATTACGCACTGTGGCAAATACTGTATTCGGCGACTGACTTTCGGGGCAATTCGGGGATAATGTTCTCTGTGTCTCTCTATCGCTTGACCTTTGCCGCTAATTAGAGCCTCATTGTTCCGCGCTCACGATTCTCGGACGGAGCGCGTGTTCCTAAATGTCCGACAAGTCTGTTGCGATTCCGGAGTCGTTGACTGATAACAATTGCGAGAGCGATTAGCTCAAGCGGCGCTTCTCCCAGCATTCAGTTACGTTCCAAGTGGCGACATGGCCAGCGGGGTTCCGGAAATCCAGTACTACGAGCAGGAGCTCAGCATCCGCCGGGTTATTGAGGAATCCGGCTTGCAGGACCTGGATCAGGCTTTAAATATCTGTGACTTGTCTAGTGTGGAGAAAAAGCACAGTCTTTGGCAGCGTCTCCTGCCCAGGATCAGGCCCTACTATGCAGTCAAGTGCAATGATGATCCCATGGTTGTCCAGTTGCTGGCCGATCTGGGCACTGGCTTTGATTGTGCCTCCAAAAACGAACTCAAGCTGGTGGGTAGCCCAAAGTAAATTGTCTAGACTTATGGTTTTAATTCCTAATTAGCGTAGCTTTTATTTTTCATTGATAAGTATAGTTCACTTGTATATATTTTGGAAGCTAAGCAGACGGCAGACGAATATTTAATACTTTTAATGTCTTTTCCTATGGCAGCTAAGATTATTTACACTAAACAGCATGGTTTGTGTTAATAACTATATAATTTAGCAGAATTATAAATACAGAATCAAGACTAAAAATACATTGTATTTAAATAAAAGTTTTTGTATCTTTAATGAAAATTATATTAAGTAGAAATTGGTAGCACAAACAGAGGTTTTTTCAAAGGAAAATTCCATTTTAAAAAAGTCATATTTATTAACAAAATATAGGGACTGTCTTATCAACAAATTGTTGTACAAAAACACTTTGTTTTATAGATCAGTTTAGTTAGTAACAGTTTAATAGATTCTTTGTTGATATATATTTCATTTAATAAACATTTTGTAAGGGTTTTTATGGCCAGAATTCAAATAGAAATTAAATCAAAATTGATTACTTATACTAAACTTTTAGTTTTCAAGTTCTAGCTACTATATATTTTTAATTGTATTTAAATAATAATAATAATATTAATGTAATGTTTAGTAGTTTTTATTACATAAATAAAAGTAGCCTGGAAGCAGTTCCTTTACGCCAGGAAAATTAGAAAAGTTTGCTTTATTTTAGGAGGATTTTTAGGGGGATTTTTATAGGAAATTATTTATTTTAATCATGAGTAATTTTCCACATGTTCTTCATAATTCATACTTCATAGGTCCTAGGCTGCAATGTCTCCCCCGAGCGTATAATTTTTGCCAATCCCTGTCGTCCTGTCAGTCACCTGGAATACGCCAAGGAGCACCAGGTGGCCAATGGCACCGTGGACAATGAATTTGAGATTTACAAACTGCATAAGCACTATCCCAACTCCAAGTAAGTTAGCTCAAAAGATATTCACAGAATTCTAGGAGATTCACAGTCCTTTCTGATCCTTTCTGTAGCTTAATTGTCCGCTTCAAGAGCGAGGCCAAGGAGGCACAGTGCCCGCTGGGCGATAAATTTGGCTGCGATGCGGATGTGGATGCCACGGCATTGATGCTGCTGGCCAAGTCCCTGAACCTGAAGGTAACCGGCACCAGTTTCCATGTGGGCTCTGGCTGCAGCGAGCTGGAGGCCTACGATCGGGCCATCAAGAAGGCCAAGAACCTGTTCAAGTTTGGTGAGCTGCTTGGCTATGACATGGATTTGCTGGACATTGGTGGCGGTTTTCCAGGCAGCGATGATGGGAAGTTTGAGAGGGTAAGTTTCGATATAAACAAAATATTATTTATAAATTAATTTATTGGAAATTATATATTGCAGATATCCGAGATTGTTAATGCTTCGGTGGAGCGTCATTTTCCCGATGAACGTGTCCAAATAATTGCAGAACCCGGACGCTTCTTTGTGGCTGCTGCTTATACTTTGATCTGCAAGATTCATGCCAAGAGGGAAATCCGCAACGAGGCTGGAAAGCTGGACACTGTGATGTACTACCTCAACGATGGTGTTTATGGATCCTTTAACTGCATTCTGTATGATCATCAGGTGGTGACTGCAGAGCATTATTTGGTAAATAATTGAGAGACATGCCAGATATATTTTTATTAACTTTTGGAACTTATTTTCAAAGGACGAAGCCAATGCCTTGCCGCAGTTTAAATCTTTAATTTGGGGTCCCAGCTGCGATGCCTTGGATAAGGTGGGTAGAATTTATTAATTAAATGAAGAATTTTGGATAATATTCCACTCCTTTTACAGATTTCCGAGGACCTGCTGCTGCCCAACTTGAATCGCGGTGACCTCATAGGATTTCCCAACATGGGTGCTTATACAGTGCCCATAGCCAGTCCCTTTAATGGATTTGAGGTGCCCAAAACCCTGTACTTCCGGGCCATATGACTAAATTGTCACAAATGGGAAATAAAAGAAGAGTTTTCTGGAATTTGTAACCAAAAAGGATTCATTAGTCCAGGATTTCAGTTTATTTCAGGTTTCCTTTCTGTTTCCCTTGAAGAAAACTCTCTCTCCTTTTGCATTTGTAACCAACATGGATTCTTTATTAGTTAGATTCTTGGTTGCTAACCGATTTCTCGGACAGCTTTAGCTCGCATGGAGAGCACTCTGTGTGTTTTAATGTTTTTTTAGCTGAATATTTCCAAGGGAACCACTTTGGCCGTAGGAAACTGACCCGAATCGGCTGAGCAGTGCATTCCCCTGGAGATATTCTTGGCTCCACTTCCACTTCCGCTTCCGCTCTTGATTCCGCTCCCCTTGCCCCAACCACCGGTAGCCGGCTACTGACCCAAGCCGGCTGACGGCTGGAAGGGGCTTTTGGGGGTACGCAATTCATAGGCAACAGCGGATGAGGTGGAATTACAATTAATTTTTAGCGAAATACAACTTAGCTTTTGCATAGACATAATTGAAAAAGGTACGTATGTATGTATGTGTGTATAAAAGTATATGTATAAAAAATTTCAAAAATTCGCACACACTCTCTGCATTATACAAATTGTTTTCTTGCTTTTTTATAATTCCAATCGTTTTGCTTTTGCTGCATAAATATCAAACTTGCGTCTCTCCCGGTTGCCTCAAAAATGTACTCGTAAATGTAAGTAAATGTAAATTCTATAAAATGTCACTATTTTTAGCCGTGTTGAGCTTGCTAGCTCCTGATATGTCACGATATATAATAACAATATAATAACGATATGTATTCTCGATTTGTGTGGGGGGAAAGGGAAGGGGAAGGGACTTGGGATTGGATTGGAGTACTTGCCCCGTCATTTGTGGCAAATAAAGAGTACAAACTACTTATTCCATAATCAGTTCTTGGTGATTGATGCAAATGAATATTATCCTTCAATTTTCAATTAGCTTCTTCCTTCCGCTGAACCCAAAGGGGGAGCTATAGTTTAGTAATTTTTGGGTTAAAGTTACAGGTGAGCTTGCGGAGGGAAGGGTGCGGAGGGAAGGACACACTGGTAAACACTGGTGAGTAATAATGATTGTATCTCACAACACCGACGACAAGACGACGATAGACGACTGACTACATGTAATAAATGGTAAATGGCTGCACATATCCTATAAGGTGCATGCACAATACATCATATATCCTCGTTAATCCTCTCTTAAACTTAACAATATTCCGATATGTTTGAGTTTCGCCTGGGTGCCGATCCTGGTGCACTTGTGCCTAAATCAAGCCTTACATTCTAAGCGGGGGGACTTCTCCTGCTGACCCATCAGTTCCCCTTCGAGTCGAGCTACTGTGCAAGTTTTGGATGGGTTGGATCTTGGATCTTGGATCTTGGTGGTTGGATCTTAGATGACCGCTGCAGTTGCCTCTTTGGGGGGGCGGGGGATGCTGTCAGCGTGCTTTCTTTCTTTCTAATTATTTGGCAGAGTTGCATAATTCACGGTTTCTCTACAATCTATAAGAAAACATACAATACAACAACACGGAATTGGTTTGTAGACGTACGAAGGGTGGTCTGTGGTTGGGATCTGGTTTTGGATTTGGTTATCATTTTTGTTTCTTTGGCTTGCCACTAGTTTTGGTATCTCGAATCAGACCGAATGGAACTGGAACTATCACTGATCTCTGTGGGTCCGGGGGGAGCTAAGTGTTTTTTTTTTTTTTGTTTTTTGGTTGGAACTGAAACTGAGGCTGAAACTGACCCACTGAGAACATGGCTGGACAGGCATTAGACGCTAGTCAGAAAGGCCACGCTACACACGGCTATCTGGGCCAGGATGTTCACTTGCAGGATCCGCATCAGACCGCCGCTGGTGGGCGAGGGACTCACATTGAGGCCGGCGCAGTGCATCTTCTCGGTTGGCATGGCCTGTACAAAGTATTCGCGATTGTCCAGCCCCATGTGGCACAGCGGCTTCTTCTTCTGCGACATTTCGTCGTCCTTGTTCTTCAGATCCTCCAGCAGCTTGGGGAACCAGGTTAGCTCGCAGGAGCAATTCAATGGATTATCTGTGGGCGAGAGATTTATAATTTAAATAAGATTTGAAGGTGGTTTTCGGGGATTTTCAGTGGCCATGACTTGCCGGTGATATCGATGATGCGTAGAGTGTCAATGACCGGCTCCATGATGTCCTGTGGAATGCGCTGCAGCTTGTTGTTCTGCAGGTTTAGCGTTTCCAAAGAGTTGAGGTTCTCAAAGAGAATGCTAGGCAGCACCTTGATGCTGAAATAAAGTGGATTTCAGGGGGGTTTAATATTATATAAAATTTAAGAGATAATCTAGTAAATAACATTCGATTTTTTCTTGAAATAAAGCTCAGAAAGTGCGCCAATCTGAATTGAAATTGTTTGTTGTTTATTGCAAAAGCTGTGAAATCAACTTGAACTTTAGCCTTTGCATTCCTATTTTGCCAGAGATTAGATGAGATTTTATATAGTAATGCAAATATTAGTCCAAAGATCAAAGCTTATTTAACAAACGTTGAATTCTTTAGGCTTTCATTTTAATTTCTTGTAGTAATTAAGGCATAATAAGTAAGAAAATAGAGATCTTTGAACGAATAAAGAATAATTCCTTTTTTTAAATAAATAATTAATATAAAATCCCAAATTTAAATTAAAATCCCAGGCATAAAATTACAAAAAAACTTACTCATTTTTCTGCAGGTTGAGGAAAGTCAGGGAATCTCCGAATCCTGTGAAGGCATCCTCAGCAATAACATTGATGTTGTTATTGCGCAAATCCAAATGGCGAAGGCGATGCAAGGGACGCAGTGCCTCGCTGGGAATTGTGTGAATTTGGTTATCACCCAGACGCAGATATTGCAGGTTTTCTGGGGATTTTAAATAAGAAATAAGAGAGGATATTCTTTAACTTAGCCCAGAGAACATACCCTCCAGGCCCTTGAAGGCATCCTTATCAATCGCACTGATCTTATTGCCCTCCAGTTCCAAGGAGTTGAGCTGGGTGAGATGCGAGAAGACATTGGCAGGCACGGTGGTGATCATGTTGTGGGCCAAAATCAATGAGTCCAAGCTCTGTAAGCCTAGGAAAATTAATTTAATATAATATTAATATGTTAAAAAAAAGATCTCAATTAATTACCCTCGAAATCGCCCTCGCTAATGGTTCGTATTTTGTTCTCCTGTATCTCCAGCTTCTTCAGGGTGTCCAGAATGGATAAGGCCTTCTGGGGAACATTGCTTAGATCGTTGCCGCCCAGATTAAGACGCTTTAATTTCCTAAAGAAATAAAGAAAGGCATAAATTATTACAAAAACCACAAAGAAGATAGACCAAACCCACCCCTCGAGTCCGCGGAATGCCTCAGGTTCAATCTGTGTGATTCTATTCTCGTAAAGCGTCAGAATTTCCAGGGTGTCCAGGCCCTCAAAGGCATTATTGTGGATTACAGAGATTTTATTGTGGTTCAAATTGAGGATCAACAGGTGGAACAGATGCTGCAAGGCCTGCGAGGGCACCGTCTTCATTTGGTTAAGAGAAACATCCAGCTGGGTGAGACCATTGCCTGCAAAAAAAAAAACAAAAACAAAAAAGAAAACCATGAATCCTTCAAGCTAGAAACCATCTCCTTTGTCCACTTACCCAGCGAACTGAGGGCATTCTCCTCGATGGCCGCCAGGCTGCTGTTATGGATGGTCAGGTGGCGTATGTCCAGGGCCAGGAAGACGAAACCCTGCAGCTTGGGCAGATTGTTGTGGCGCAGCTTCAGGTAAAAGATAATTGGACTCTTGCCCTTCAGCGTGCCCATGGACTTGGTGATGTGCGGCAGGTCTGTGGTCTCGCAGAGTATGTCCAGCCCATTCTTCTTCACCGTGCAGATGCAGGGCGAGATTTCGCCCTGCTCGGGGCACACCTGCAGCGGCGGTGGGCCCTGGGCCATTGCCTGGCCCATCATCAGCACCTGGAGGAGACCCAGCAGCAGCACCGCCGCAACTGCCATTTGTCCCGACTGCAACTGAAGCCTCGCCATGCTGAACACCTGCTTGGTGGATGGTGGATTGCAATCTCGATGGGTGGGGGAAGGGGGTTTCTCAAGTGATCTCTGCGAAAGAGTGAAAGTCCCGGATGGCAGGCGGTTGTCGCTATCTCTGGATGCTGATGATGACTGCTATTTACAATGGCTATTGCTGTAGCCCTGTGTGTGCGAAAAAAGGAAAACAGAGGCAAGAGTTCAGGGGACTGGGGACTGGGGGGAGTGAAGAATTCTATGGAGGGAGCTGGAGCACCACCAGAAGCAGCAGCGCCAAATTAAGCCCCACAATGCGCGATTTTATTTGGGTTGTGTGTGCCCGCGGATTAACTATGCTCGTAAATTGCCCGCAATTGAGCTGTCCGTCCGGTGGTGCTCGTGTTCCTCCTCCCTTGGACTCTGCTGCTCCTCCTCCTGCTCACCTAAATGGTTAGTCCGTCCGCGGCTAGCGAGTGCCAAATGAAACATGCTTCCAGTGCCGCTGAGATGCAACAAATTCGCTCGTTCTCTCTCTCTCTTAAGCGTCTCTCTTGGCGGGTTAGGGGAGTGTGTGTGTGTGCGGTGGCCCCTCTCTTTTGGGGGTGTCAACGGGGCGTATGCGTAATGGCAGTGGGCCAAGTGCCAAGTGGGTTAGTGCGTGTGTGTATAACGATGTAACGGAAAATCGATACGGCCGCGTCGAGAGGAGGTTGTTGAATGGCCCCAAGCTCGGTTTGTTTGTATATTGTATGCGTCGCGTCCTGTTTAGGTATTTGTTGCTCCTGTGTCCTGGCTCCTTAATCCTGTCACCCGAAATTCCACAATCTCCTAGCTCTGCTTTATGCCCTCGAATTCCGTTACATCCGTTAAGACTCACAGGACGCCTTATCAATGGCTAACTATCCCCTGCTGCTAATCCTGTTGCATTCTCCGCGAAATTTCAACTGGCGAACCCCGATTCACCATCAGCTGAATCCCAATCCTGTCTCGGATCCGGACTCGGAGTCGGAATCGGAAGGTGTACGGAAAGGAACGGTGTGCGAAGAAGCGTCGTTTGATAGAAAATGAAGCACGTTTGGTTGGCAAAACCGACGATTGCGGACTGAGGAAACTCGGCGTGAAATTTGACTTAAACTGGCAACGGGGGTGACTTTTCGGAAGCTCAGCGAAAGCTCCTCGGAGCAGCCAAGAGAATTGTGGCATCTCTTGGTGCCACGGACTAAGTTAATCGCAGAATTTAATGGCGGGCTCCACATGAGCTGCACTGAAACGGGGTTTGAAAGAGACTTAATAAAGGAATAAATTTACAAAAATTCAAAATTCATTAAATTATAAATATAATGATAATATATGTACGAAGATTAAAGGTGAAAAATATGTTTGCAAAATATAAAGAAACGAATGTCAAGGGAATCGTTCTCGATTTGAAATCAATTTAAATTATTTTCAAAGGTCTAAGCTTATGTATGTGTTCAAGAAATCACGTTTTAATAAGTTTCCACTTCGGTAGCACTGCACGAATCATTAAATAATCAAATCTAATAATTTTACAATAAACATACATTACAACATATAATAAACAATTGCAGAACTTAATGAAAAAATCCCTTTGGCGGTTGCATTTTATACCTATTCATTAACTGAAGTATCTTTTAGGCTGAACCAACGGGCAATGTAGAATATGTTGCATTCTTTTAGGGTTTTTCTAATATCCGCTAGATGGATTTTTAAAGCGGTTCGTAAGCAGTTCACAAATTGTAAAATTAGTAAAGCAGTGATTCCAATATAAAGCAGTTGTAACATTGATATAAAATTATGCCATAAAAGCGGTGCCATAAAAATGTTGCTAGCCACATGTAGCTATAAACATGTTAAACAACAAAATCAACAGAAATTTAACACAAAATATAATAAAAAATTGCAACCAACACAGAAAATCTTTCAGAATTGAAATTAATCCTTTCTTTCGCTTTTAAGTATATATAACTACCATAAAAAAACTACCCTTAAAGAATGATTTATGGCTGAGGAATGAAACTTGACTAAACCTTCTCAATGGCATTTATGGCAATAAAGGTAACCATAAAAAATTTTAATTTAGGAATTAGATTATTTTTGATTTTCGGATAGGCTGCGCGTTTTGCTGGGGCTGCTCCTGTTGCTGCATTAGCACATCAAATATTGAGAAGCTTTATGACTTGAAAAAAGTATTAAAACAATTGAAAATTGAATAAATATCTGAACTTTGTATTTTATTTGTATTTTGGAACTCAAATATTTTTTCCTTTTATTAAATTTTACTCTTATTTTTATATTTTCAAACGTCTATTAAGGAAGTCCCTCGATGTAAATATTTTTTTTAACTGACGGAAAAACAACTCAAACTAAAATCATTATCCTTCTTTAATTTATCCGTTTAAGAAGAGGCTTTAAAAAGGAGTTAGACCCCCTTAAACTCCACCAAATTTTGATCACATTTCAAGCAGCTCAGAACCTATTTTAAAAAATATATTTTATTGTAATTGTACATTTTATTATATATCTCTAAAATAAAGGGTTCCCGAGTTATGTTTTGGCATCCATTGAAGCATTTCTGGCCTTGGCATTGCTCTGTCAGCTGACTGCTCCAGCTCCTGGTCCAGCTCCAGCTCCAGCCGGCCTTTGATGACAATCCTGATCAGGTTACAGCCGCACGTGGGCGTAATTTTCTCGCAATTAGGATGCGATTATCATAATACGAGTATGGGGGCGAGCGTCGTCGAAAGGGTAATTGAAGAACAACCAGCTCAACCCATTCCCCGCCAGCGTCCAGCCACCAGTCTGGTCTGGCTGGATCCTTTTGGCCTGTCCATGGCCACGTGCCAGCAAGACGCCTTCAGCCGGTACGCACAGTTTCAATTTGATATTCCTTTGGCCCGGCGAACGTCTTGGGGTTGTTCCTCGGGCCTTGGATTAAGTTTACAGGCAGCTGGAGCAGCGGGCTTAGTCTGATTCTTATGCTGTGGCAGTGTGGCTTATGACACTGCCAGGAGGTTGGGCGATGCACAGAAGGAAATTGGGATTAATTTGGTGGAGAAATTCTTATTTTGGAAAATAATAAATAGGAAAAATGTTTGGAAATGATTCATAGAGAGAATTTTAATGGGTTTTATTATTTTGTTTTGATTAAGAATATATTTTAGGAGTGTTTTAAACTTATTTTTGAATGATTAACAATTAAATTTAATTTACAAAAATTAACTAGAGACAGAAATTTTTTTATATTCTCATATTTTGACATAAAATCTTTATTTATTTTTAATGTTATTCTTTTTTAAATATATAAAATAGATCATAAATTGTTTTATCATTCCCTAAAACAATTTTTATCAGTGTAGAATCAGCATAAGGCTGAATTTTGAATTTGACAAAGTGCAAAATCCTTTACACTTTGAAGACTGATTGACTTCTTATCCTTGAATGGATTTGAATGGAAATTGTGTTTCACTTTCCTTCCGCCAAGGCTAATGGTGGGGTGTCCTTCCCTGCAGTCTCTGTGTGCGTGTGTAAGTCCTGTATAAACAAACGGAAGATAATCAAGATGTAAAACACAATTCGGTGAGGGGTGAGGCTGAGGCTGAGGCGGAGGTTGGCTTGACTTGGCGGCTGTAATTCAAAACCAAACAAAACCGTTGAGGAATCAAAAGGCAAAGCGATGGCAAATTACAGGCGTTACAGTTGCAGTTGCCTCACAAAAATCGCAGAGGGGGGAGAAATCGGTGAAAAAAATTGTGAAGCGGAATTTCGCCATTTCACTTTGTACTTGGAAAACTGTTATTAACTTAATGAAGGAGTGTTGTGCGCCACATTTACCTGACACGTGATTCGGAGCGCACCGGAAGCTGAGTGGGGGGAGTCCCGCAAAAAGGAGCTGGGGTCCTCTGTGTTTCCTTATTTACTTCATGAACTACGAGAGCAGTAAAAGGTGTCAAGTATTCTTGGGAGTTATCGCATTACTTCATTTGGAATTGAAAAGAATGGGGAAAATATGAGTAATGAGTGTTTTCTTGATAGATATTTTAATAGTAATTATATTCATTGGTTATGGAATGCAAGAGATATTTGACTAATTCAACAGAAAAAGAAATAAATATTAATTATAGAAAATATTGCTCGTAATAAAGTTTACCTTTCTCAGACTAAAAGTCAAAATTAAATTCTCAGAAATAAATTAAAGCGATTTCACACACCAGACTTTAAAAAAGACTTTGAAATACTGATGTTTCTGTAGGATCTAATAGTTTTTTATATATTTTTATACAATATTGCATTTAACTCTTATATTTTTTAAGGTCTTAATGATTTTAACTACTCAAATTTCATTCTAAATAATTTTCTAATACAAGACAATAATCTCCTCTCAATATTAACCCAAATTATTGCCTTTACCAAGCCTAAAATTGTTTCAAATTAATAAAATAAATCTTCTTTTAATAGAAACAAATATATTTTTAAGAAATAAACTTCCCATTTTCAACTAAACACCTAAACTCGATGACAATTTGAGTTCATTAATCCGCACTTGAGCACTCTTAAAGCCAATCTTAGTGTGGTAACAGCTTAATCCATCTCACATTTATCGCAGAAATTTTAATCGATGGTTCATTAGGTGGCTGCCATTATTGTTATTAATCAATATCAATATAACTTTGGCAAGGCAGGCACTCCTTAGCAGGGTCTAATTGGTTTATATCTATTCGGCAAACTTGGAGAGCTTGGCTTCCTCCAGATTTAACAGCAGCTAACAAACCAAATCCGTCGGCAGCTGTAATTAAAACAAAGACCAAGCACCACCATTCCCGCTCCACTAAGAGCTCCTTTTTGGTAACCGACACATATGCGTCCGGCGGAGGAGCAAGGCGGCAACAGCGGAGGATCGGGCAGGCGAGGAGCGAAGGAGCTATGTAACCGTATCTTTGCATTGGCGCTCAGATGAAGCTCATCTGGCAAAGTGGCAGGTTAAGTAAACAGTTTCATTGTGCGAATTCAATTAAAATTTATTCAAAATACGTCAACGGCAGCTACTCAAAGCTGCTGCAGCGGCAACAAAGTGAGCGAGTGAGCGGTGTGCGTATCTGTGTATCCGTGAGATACGACTATCTGTATCTCTCTCTCTCGCCCGCACTCAAACTTTCTCCCTTTCTCTTCAGCGCGGTTGCCATTGACAAAGGGGGCGTGGTGAGAGAATGGCACGCCCCTTTGGCAAGCGAGACAACCGTATAGCCGAGTTCAAAGGTAAATTTATGTACTCGCACACAAAGTAGCAGCTGTATCTGTGTGTCCGTGCCACTTGTTCTTGTTGTTGCTCTGGCCAGAGATGTAACTGCTGTCTTGGCAAGTGGTGTAAATGGCAATTTGTCGGGCGTCGGGCTCGTCGCACACCCCCGCCTCACACGAAACGGTAGCGCTGACAGGCGCTCTTTTCTTTGCCTCCCTCCCAGCTCCTCGCTGACCCGCTCCGCTCTGCTCTGCTGCCTTGTGCCCTTCCTGCTGCTGCCTTCCATTGGCATCCATTCGGTCCGCCGCTCATTTCTGCCATATCATCGCCGTCATTATCGCTATGATCATCATCATCCCGACGTCATCGCAATTGTGGAGCGGACTCGGAAAGTATCTTATTATCCCTTTGTGCGAGAAAACACAGGTACACACGCACACCACCTACTAGCATCTACCTGTTCGCCGGCCAACTGAGAAGTGCCAACGAGCAACTACCGGTGTTGGGTCAAATAGGCAAAAACTTAAATGTACTATTTAGAGCGGGAAGGAGTTATGATTATGAATATATAGTAACTTACAATGTTAATTAATCATATTTTTAAATCTAAGGAATTTATTATTGAAATTTCATTGAGTATGTATAAAGTAATCAGATCTTTAAACAAAATCTCTAATATTTATTACAATAAATACCCTTTTCTTTGGTAATTCTTACAAAAGATAATAAATAAATGTATATAATACTTATTTGAATTGACAAATAAAGATAACAAAACAAATAACTATTAAAAATAGGTATTATAAAGACCGATTAAATTATTCTGAATACATTATTGGTAATTATTAGTGCCACATGAAGTCAAAAATCCAGCCAAATACATATAATCAATATCAAAATCAAATATAAATGAATTTCAGGCAAATAATACATATAAATTAGCAAATTTCAGAAATTCTGTATTATTTTATTAATTTATTTCCTGCCAAGCTAACTTTTACATATTTTTCCACTCTTTAATTAATTTATTTGCTTAATAAAAGAATATTATAAGTATTTAATATTTTTATTTAAAAATAAACTTTCTCAATCCTTAAATAAAATATAAGAAGGTCATTTGGAAAAATATAAAATTTAGTTTTTTGTAGAAAGGGATTAACATTAAAAAATTAAAGCATTAAATAACCGAATTATATTTTAATTCAATCTTAAATTTTCCTAAAGCATGTTTATGTATGAGAAGCCAGGCATAACTTCCGGTAGCTACTTGAAAATTAATACGTGATCTCTATACTCAATTAGATATTTAAGAAATAATAAACAATTTCATAAAATATTCCATTAGATTTATATTTATATATTTATTTTATATTTTATCTACGACAGCCCATATATGATATTCATTAATATTGCAAATAAAGTTAGCATTCTTTATTTATTTCGTTAGTAAAACATATTAAAAGTCTTTTATTATTTCTTCAATTAAAAATTAAAATTCCCAAGCAAATTTCTTCACTTCATGTTCTTTTTTATACATCAATGATTCTATATATTTCTAATAATAATATATTCCTAATAATCAGAATCTTCTTGGACTACTCTCCTTGACTTTAAACCTAAAATAATCAATAAAATCTTTTGCTATCTATTACTTCCAACATTTTGTGACTTTTTAAAGTGCTTACAACAGAACTTAAATCAAAAGAGAAAAATCTCAATCAAAACTTAACTTTATCACCTTTAAAGCCTACGCAGAATTTATTCATTGCCGTAGTATAAGTCTTCATCACATTTCTAAAAAATTTGTTATCCATATTCCACCCCTCTTAAATGGTCCCCGTATCTTTCCCTAAACGGAAACTATTCAAACACTCTTAAAGCTCATTTCAAAAGGCATCCTTCCGATAGGATTTGGCAGAGCCACAGGACATTGCCGGTGACAAGCCCAACAATGGCAAGGCCAGACCGGGAGAGTCCAGCTCCAGCCAGGGCCGCGCTCTCTATGACATTGATGGGCACTGACGACAACGATGATGACGATGATCAGCCCCGGAGCTCCGGGAATGTTGCAGGGAATGGCGATGAAGTAACAAGGAGGAACGACATTTCCAGCTAACGAATTCAATTGAGTTGAATTTTTCATTTAAGGTTTATTTAACTTTTTTATTCCATTTCCAGGCAGCGAGCAGGAAGAGCCGGCCGCAGGGATTCACACACAGCGATTGAGATGCGATGCCATGGGATGATGTGCGATGAGATGATGATGCGACGAGAGCTGTGAGCCGGGGTTGGGGTTGGAGTCGGGGGAAGGCATATGAATGTGAAGAGTGCCCATAGATGTACGATTGTGCCAATGGCGGCAGCTGTGCGACACACACACTCGACAATATATACACGCAATGTACATACAAACGCAAATGAATTTATGCCTAATGGCGGGATTGTTGTACTATTTTCTGTCCCCTCCATGGTCGATGTTACTCCACAGCATTGTTGCGTTGTGTCGCTGTCAATATTGAGCTTGATTATTAAATGACACATTATGTGATTTCCAACATGTTCAGTGGCCGGCAACTGGAGTGGAGTGTGGAGTGTGGAGTGGAGGGAGAGCCAGTTCCCACTTGATGACAACCCAATTCAAAGGAACCCCGAATGGGCGTCATCCCGGTCCATCTGTTCCGTCTGACCCATCCGCAGAGCAGCCAGTTACATGGCCTGGAAGTCATTTTGTAGCACAACGAGTACGTGAGCTGATTGCAATTGTGCCAAGGAGGGAGCAGCAGTGGGGGTTAAACACCAGGGAGTAGGGGCAACTTTAGAGGGGGGTCCAATTTGGCAAAAGGCAATCAGTCCAAGGATTGAGTGTAATTTCTGAGAGAAGCTATTCTAGACTAGATATTATCTTAGGATTAAGAGGGAAATTTAAAGATTTAAATTGCCTTAAAAATGTATTTGTTAATTTAAGAATTTACAAATGGAATTTGGTGGGTTACGAAAAGAACTTCATAGGGGAAGTAAGTTCAAGGCGCACAAGGATCCTCTTTAGAATAGACACACTTATCGCCATTTCATAGTTACTTGCTATAAAATTCCCAAATAGAATTTATTGGAATTCATTTTGAATATTGAAGATTTCTTCTTAAATTTCACCATAAACTTTTGTTGTGCCTTTGATACAGATTTACATACTTTGATCAATTTTTAAACCATGATGATTTAGTGACCTAATAAAATGACAATAAAGCAAAGCTTTCCGAAGGGAAATTAATCCATTTTTGGCTTAGCTATAAACGAATTCCTAGGCAGCTCCCTGATCCATTTGCTAACTGCAAGGATATATAATCTTTGATTTCTCAAAGTTATCTTTATTTTCAAATCCCTAAGAGACAGTCATAAGTACCTCCAAGTTACTTTAAAAATCTTGAAAGTTCTCCTTATTTCTTGATTAATTTCAAAATAATAAAAAAGAAAATCATAAGCACTACCAAATTTCTTTAAAAAACTTGAAATTTTTAATGGTTCTAAAGTAAATAAAATCATCTTAACTTTTCTACAGGAAATATATTGAATTTTATAAGTTTATTTACCTTTACCTTATACATAAAAACCTATTAACTTATAATAAAATAATACAAATATTTTGAGCTGTCATATTTTTAAATATAGTACTTAAACATTTTTAATAACTTCAAACCACAAATCTTTACTGTACCCTCTCTTTTCCTTCAAACTACGTCCCTGTTCGCTGAATTTGTAATGTTTTCTTTTGGAAATGGCGTCGCCAGGGCGTTAGAAACCACTCCCACTCTTTCTCCCACTCTTCCTCCCACTCCCTGACCCACTCCATTCCGCCCACTTTGGTCGGCCGGCAACACAACCACCCTTCGGAGTGGCAACAGAATCAGAATGCCACAAAGGCCGTGTTAGCAGAGCACTCCGCAAGGGCCCAGCCCAGCCCAGCACAGGGCAGAGCAGCGTACCGAGTCCTGAGTTCCACTCCGGCGAACCGACTTTGCAATACAACAAATAAATTGAAATTGCGCACATTATATGGTTTATATGTTCATGTTCCTGGAGGCAAGGCTCACGCCCATCCAGAGGCCATGCAATGGCAGCCGGCCAGCCACATTAAATGGCAACAATTTTGCCTCTGCCAGCTCCTGATCCTGCGCCCTCTGCCCTCAGATCCTGCCCAACGGGTCGCTGCCGAAACGCCTATTGTGCGCCATAATGAAATTAAAAAATCAGTTACTGTTGTGCCGGGATTCAGGGAAGGCACTTCTATATGCATTATGCCATTAGCAGAGCCCGGGCACAATACAATAAATTCCATTCACAGGAGAGAAAAAAAAGAGATTCAGGGGAAAAAGTGGAAACAAGGTGGCCCATTCCACGTCGAGTTCGAATTACGGCATTTGGCATAATCTGAAACTCAGTCGGAGTCCACTGACTATGTGGATGAGTCAATTTACATAGTCCACAGCCAAGTCTCGGGGTGAGGGCTTTCCCCTTAGTTAGGGGTTAGTTTTGGCCGGGTAGGAATTAGGTTACCATATTTGTGCAAAATTAACAAAGCTAATTATGATAATCCTCAAGTTTATTAATAAGCGATCAAGGGAGTTGCTATATATATTTAAGGCAGCTGCTCGGAAGGAATAATCAGAGAATATCCACAGATCTCTATCAACCTCAAAGTCTCTTAAAGAGAATCCTCTATTGCTTCTCCTATTTCCAAGGATTTGATGACTGTGTAGCCGCTCGTTTTACTGCCTTTTGCCTGCTTCCTTTTTCCGTGATTAGTTTACGGCTTTGGAATTTGATTTGTATTCCTTTTTTCTACACATTTTTTTCATAGAAGGACTCTCCTATCGATCGATTGACTGGGGCTCCTTTGGCTCTTGCGGCTTTGTCTTATTTCCGCTTTGGATTTAAAGTCAATAAGGAAACCAACTTGGTCTGGACATGGCCGGATCTAATGGCCATAATCTCTAGTTGGCCAGGGTGAAAGTGGTGGGGCGGTGGCAACACAACGGCAAATTGCAATCAAATGCGTTTAATTTCATTGCTGGCCCAATGTTAATTACAATATTATGACAGTTCTGCGGCTCGCGATGAATAATTATCACCTCATAAATTGCGACAAACCGCAAAGCGGCATAAACACATGGCCGGCTAATGTCAGTAGCCTCTGCTCGGATCCGAACACGGCTTGGCCTGGGCCGGGGACGCGGCTCTGGCGATGATTAATCGCCCAAGTTAGTTGAGTCGCTGCCGCCAAATGCAATCAACGGGCCATAACCCGTGGGCACTGGAGGTGACTGCGTGCTACAGTCGAGACTGACGATAGTTTTGACCAGTTTTTTGAGTTAGTTATAAATAAAATATATAATTTATAAAGCTAATATTGTAAATTATACTTTATTTGCTATTTAAAAATATGATTTTTGATCCTAAAGATAGTTTTGTTGCTGTTAGTTACTTATTTTCGAATTATTTCTTTATTTTTTATTGGTAATAAGACTAGGAATTTAGTTTATAAGATATTAGATACTATTTCCAGGTTTCAAATGCAATAAAAGAATATTAAAGCCAACTTTTCATAGAAATAAGATATAATAAATATATTTATGGCATAGCTATTACGTTCGTTACATGATGGTTTATTCCTAGAATACTGCCTGTAAAATAATAGTTACTTTTTCTAAGTGATATATTTATTTCTCAAATAAACATTACAGTCATATTTTCCTACAAATAAAATACACAAATAAACTATTCATTGAAGAGGTTTACGGTTGCCACTTTATCAAGATTTATCTTTAGAATATTCTCTATAATATAAGAGATACTATTTTAATACTATTTAAATATCATAACAAACGTTTTTAAACAAATTACAAATATTATACAATTATAATACCTTACAGGATATAAACATAATGATCACAGGATCATGGTAGCCATATGAAGGATTATCTCCAGAGTACCAATAAAAATTAAAATTAAAGAAAATTTAGCAATTTTCACTCAACTAATTTATTTAATTTTATTCACAGTAAAAAACTTAAAAATTGTAAAAATATATTTAAGATAACTATGATTTACTTTAATTTTGTGAACTTTCAGTTCATAAAACAAGACTCTCACGCTGTCATCACCCATATGACCGTCTTGACCTGGCCAGCACTTGGCTCCACTCTAGCCCCAGCTCCGTCTCCTGCCCCACACCTTCGGTCCACTTGATGCCACTCCATCCACTCCACTTGGCCGCCGCGCCCAAACGTAAATGTTGTGAAAAGCAAATCTAATTACGCGAATGCTCGCCGACTATTTGAAAATGGGCAATTTCTCAAGATACTTATCTAATTAATAGCCGGGGCTGTGTGGCACAGTTCCATTTCGATTCCAGCCACACAGCTCAACAACGGACCACTCCTAATGAGCCATGGCCAAGAAGAATGGTCGGAAGAAGGCGATCGCTGCTCCCTCTGGCCAAAAAAACAAAAAACAAAAGGCGTCAGCAACGGCTGCCCTGGGTGGGCGTTACAACAATTTATAATTCCACGTAGAGTGTACGGCAATGTCAACAAAGCGGTTTCGTTCAATTAGGGGTCAGAGGGGAAGAGGAGTTGGGAGTCATGGAAACACTGTAAAAAATAGATCATCTAATAATTCATTTTCTCATTATGAACCAAGTCTTTATCCTCAAACTTCCACTGAATATTAAGTTTATTTTTTCTCAGTGTATTGCTCATAAAACAAAGGCAATCAACGACAATTGACGGAGCGGCATGGCGGCGGCGGGTGTGAGAAAGAGTCGGCAGTAAGTGGTGCGCAGGCGCAACGAATTAAGCTCATTGCGCATTTGACGCGCTGTTTGACGTTTCCTTTGTTGCCCAGAGGAGCGCGAGGAAGCGGGAAATGGAGAAGGAAGATGGGAAGGAGCAAGAGGAGGAGAGGCATCATTAATTGACACTCCACCTCTAGCCCGTCAGCGGCTAGTTTATAATTGAGCGCTCTTCGTTTTCCCCCCAACAGTGAAAACTGTCTGGGAGGGACATTAATCGGACAGATCTATTTGTATCTGTATCTACAAATTATTATTTGCTATTCAGAGAGATCTATAAACATAAATTTATTTTTTAAACCTAATTATTTATTCAATATTTAAAGAGCTGCTCTATGTTAAAAACAAGAAAATCTTTTTAAATAAAAAGTTATTATTAATTATTAAAGTCTCTTATAATCCTAACCAATTCTCAAGGGAGGAAGCCTTTGTTTTTAATTCAATAAGTTAATAATTTATAAATATTACATTAATTTTTAATCAAAATACAAAAAACATATTCTCTTTTTTATATTAAACCCATTCCCATTGTACCCCCCAATGAGTTTCCACTGTAACCCGATGGCTTTCTTCATCAACGATCGACGGGCGCATGCAAAACCAGAGCATCGATCATTAGTGGTGATTACTGGGAGTATGCACAGTATAATAATGCTTTTTAGCACCGATTAAGACAATCCAAGCTGGCAGCCAGCTATCGCAGTAATTATCCACTTAGCGCTTGTTAGACAACCCCGATTCCGAATCCGATTCCAAATGCGATTCTCATGGCAGCGACATGTCATTCGCATTGATGGATGGGCTACCTGGTTGATGGAGCACACCCCCCGTCCCATCCCATCCTCAACCGGGCAACTATAAGTCGCATGCATAATTTATATATATTTATGGGCAGCAGTATCGCTTCCACAGACCATTTTCGGTCCGATTATTTTGACCAAATATGGCAAATTCGATATTGTGTCCAGGGACAAGGAGCCTGAGAGGTGTAGAAGCCAGCGAAAGGAAGAAGTTCCCCACTGGCAGTCCTGGTGTTAATGACTTAATTAAACCACCAGGCGAAACGTCCGCTTCGGAGTCGCACTCCTCATCCAATTGCTGGCTGCTGGCTGCTCCGCCAGTAGTCCGACAATTTCACACTTTTTGCGTGGCGATGGCAATATCAAAAGTGGCACGACTGGTGGAACTGTCGCAAAAAAAGTCCAGAGTCCACACACAGGTAAGTATATACACACCTTCAGGAGCAGCAGGGGCGTAGGAAAAGGGGATGATGCAGCCAGATTTTAGATTTCACTACTAAATATTTCGATATTAGCAAATATTTATTTAGAAAAACACACTTTACAATCCTTAAAAATGATGTTTTCTTCAATTATTTCATGGTTGTTTTCTAGACTGTTTTTTTATTTACATTTTCCTTGACTTGACCTAGAAATTATTTAAATATTTTGTTCATATTTTGGTCACCTTTAATCCCTTCTCTTACCCCCCTGTGTCTGGTCTTAATCTTTCTCTGGCCAGAAGATTTCACGCATGTTCCGTGCCGCGTATCACTTGACGATGCTGGGGTTGACGATGATGATGAGGATGCTCGTCCTCCTGCCAGCTCTGCGCCTTCGCTGCGTTGATTAATATGCGCAGTGCTGACCAAACAGTAGCCGAGTCCAAATGCTTTACCTCTTACTCCTGCTGCTGCTCCTGCTCCAGCTCCCGATGGGCGAGCAGATGACACTGAGCCGCTCTTCCAGTCGCCGTCTCAGTCTGTCTGACATATCCATTAGGCGGAACAGAACCGCCGAAAAGTAAGGTCTGCCCGCTACCATGTCCCCATCATAATTATTAAATGCAGCTCAATACATTTGCCATGAATCGCTGGCATTCCTGCGCAACCTAATGCCCAAAGATATTTCTTGGGGCCGCCGCAGCCGACATCAGCCTTATGACTATGGAATGCAGCCCAATCGCACCAGAAGGAGAGCCTTGTAGGTTTTATATAGTCAAGGGAAACGACTGGAAAATGTCCTGTAATCAAGAAACTTTGGCTATGTTTAATATTGAGACTTTCTTTTCGTTATAAAATGTTTAAGGGGTATATAATAGTAGATTTTATTGCCTGAATTGTTCCTAAAAAAGTATAGCTTTAGTTTTGTAACTGAAGAACCTTAAAGAGCTTCGAAATTTTTATAGAAAAAGCGCCAGGCTTGCGGAGAGTCCTTCTTTCAACCATTGCTTTGCCTCTTTATTTTGCGATTAACATAATTCAGAATAAATATTCCATATTCTAGCTCTTAGATAGCCAGAGATTGCTCGGATATATAGTGAAATATATTTATATAACTTCTTCAACCTAAACATACTGATTAATAAATACATAACACCCTCGATTTCCACCAACTAACAGGTATTAAAATGTGACTTTAACTTTAACTTTGACTTGGCAATCGGCACTCCTCTAGGCTTCTCTCGAGGGACTCCACTCTAAACGCCGGCGCGTCTGCAGGAACAGGAAAAGGAGCTAAAGTTGAAGCTGAAGCTGGAGCAACAAGAACGATGTAAATTAAACAAATACCTGGCCACAGCGCCGATCTTTCATCATCGATGCCCACATCCTGGGCCCCCGATTCCATCTCAGTCCTCGCCACTTGCTTATAAAGTTATTTCATCTTCATTCTCAATCACTGAGCCGGCGATTCCAGCTTTTTCACTTCGTCCCATTCCGTTTCTCGATTTATTGAATTTCGTATAAATTAAAATATTAAATATTTTCAGCGACGAAACCTTTTAATTACCAAGTTTTGTGGTTATTCCTTTCTTTAGGTATTTTTGTCGAATATTTCATAACCTTCGGGCTTCGGTTAACGAACTCAGAAACTGAAAAATCACAAAGCAGAAAACGGACAAAAAGGAAAAGCGAACATTTAAATTGAATTTGGATCCCTTTTTTGAAGGACCCACCATGTGGGGTCCTCTTAGAGGTATCACAATATTAATACACAAACTCTTGGGTCAAAAATAAGTTGCGCCTTGGGAGCACCAATAAAAAATTAAATACAATAAAACATGATTGACATCGAGGTGTTGCTTACCCTCAACGCTCTTTTAGTTACTCAGTTTGACATTTGCCACATATCAACCCCCGTTGTCCCACTGTCCCGGCCATATAAATATTCAAATATTCAGATCCAGGTACATGGAATCAGATTAAATTATCTTAAACAAATTGAGGCGCAGACAAAGGGCATTGCCGGAGGGTGGAAAACCTGAAACTAAAAAAACGAAGAGTACATTTAAATTACATGAGCTTTTTCAGGGGAGGATAGCCCCCAAATCCAGCCCCCTCCTATAACCCCACCATATGTAGGCAGAGCCACACTAGACTGCAATAATAGACATTTACTTTCTGGCCGCGGGCTCCCCACAAAGAGCCAGCCAGCCAGCCAGCCAAATGTGGTTGTCCTTTGTTGATTGCGGTTGCCTTTGTGTGGCTAGCGGGAAAAGCCTTTAAAGCCTGCCCAAGCGATCATCAAAAAATTGCTTTTAATTACCTTTTAATTGTTTTCGCAAAACGAATTCGAGCAGGCCCAAACTGGTGTGTGCATTTTTGGCCTAATTACACAGCTCATAGCCGCCTGTCTCCTGTCTTCCCAAAAAAGGGTGAGTGGAGCTGAAGCCACCGCCTGGCCGCGTAAATTTCGTCATTTAATGGACCACTGGGCGTATGATTTGATTGGGCCAGTGACACACTTTGACGGAGCAGCTCAATCCGTCGGAGTTCCCGGGAGTTGAATATTTTGATTAGCACCTCAAGCGAAATTGTCAACAATATGACATTATACCACGATCTTTTGGGGGAATGTTCCAAACGAAAATTCCATGGTTCGTTAGGCAATTCAAATGGGATTGCGATTGCTTTTTGAAGTAGCTTTTTTGAAGCAAGAGAAGTGGCTAAGAGAACAGAGTTGAGCTTTATTGATTTGAAGTTGTATATTTTAGTAGCTAATTTAATATAATATCTTTATATTAGAGAGAAATATTAACAACTAATATTTTAGATATTTATTAAATTTATTCAAGTAATAAAGCTGGAAAATGTATAAGTTTCAAGGCATTATTAATGTATTCCTTTATATATTTTACTGTATTTCTGCCGCTAAAAATAAGTTCATATATCTTCAAGATACTTTTAAGGTTTTTTAGCGTTATTTTATCTATTTTATAGGCTCTAGAAATCTCTAAAAATAAAAGGTAAAAACAGATTTTGTTACATAAATAAAATGAGATATGATTATTCTATTTTCCTTCCATCTCCATTATTCCATTCCTTTTACAACTCTAAAATACCCCGAGGCCCTTAAAAAATTAAATTTGCATTTTTCGGCTTGTATCTCTGCGCCTGTGTGTCCATGATTCGATTGTATCTCTTACTCCGCTCCCAATTGTGGCGCATGAAAGGTGATCGATACCATAATGAGCGCATTCAGAGGACATCGGGTGGCGGAGATACGGATACAGCGGTGGCAGAGGCAGCAGCAGCACATAATGTGGCCATGTGGGAGCTGGCGCAATGCGTGCGCTATCATTTTTCGAGTCGATGTATCTCGCTTTTAGCTGTATCTATGTGATGGCTGGTACTCACACTTACTCATACACATACATATATTAAGGCACACACATTCGCTCGGTGGCAGAGCGAGCGTTGGCCGTTCACGTAATGCAATTGTCCAAAATGTTCAACCAACTACTCAAAAAGTCATCGTTCAGATTTAACAAGAGCCAAGCGGGTGGGTGGTTAAAGGGGAGGTGGTGGGGTGAGGGGTACACGAAAAGAAATAATTGAAATAAAAGAAATTACCATAAGATAGAGGCAGTAAAAATATATTACAAAAGGGAATGTAAATGTAATCTTCTGATGGTTTTAAACGATTTAAAGTGAAGACAAAAAATGTAACTAAGATTTTTTGATGTAAGCTAGTGTTATAAATAATATAATAATTAGATAAATAATTCATTAATAATAAAATATACATTTTCCGCCTTTTAGACTATATTATATATACTTTGATTGCTATTTCTCTATCTATTTCTTAAATTTATTAAGTATACATTTTCCTCTCAGTGTAGGGGGTGGGCATATCAATACTTGGGGGTGGGAAAGAGACAGAGCCAGCCA
Source organism: Drosophila mayri (assembly GCA_008042485.1). Lineage (NCBI taxonomy): Eukaryota > Metazoa > Arthropoda > Insecta > Diptera > Drosophilidae > Drosophila > Drosophila mayri. The sequence continues at coordinate 698,795 of VNJN01004882.1, read as the reverse complement.
GCAATGGCGATGTGCTTGTATGTGTTTCCCAGTACATTGCATACATTCACACAAATGTATGTACTTTTACACTTTTACAGCGTTTGGCAAGGAGCTCTTAATGGGGGAGGCAATGTGGGAGGCAGGGGGGTGGCGAGGTGGCACGGTGGCAAGCGCGGTGCCTTTGAAGCCCCTTCGGCTACGTTTTGAAAACTCATTTACTTGTGGCATGTAAACAACTAATCTGTTAACACTCCGGACAAAGCGCGAACGATACATTAGCGTGTTCCCTGGCCTCCATGCCACGCCACCCTGACACCATCCCACCTGGGTATTTCCGGATCCTGTCAGGCCCCGAGAATGATGAAGCACCACCAATACAAAAGGGAAAAGGAAAAAGAAACCACTGCCAAAACCAACACCAGTGACAGCGCCACAATAAAAACTTTTGCCGTGAATATTTCCCTTATTCCATTCGCCGGGCATAATCAAAAGTTCCCTTTTTGCCAAAATGAAAACGTGATTTTGTGTGTTCGGTTTATATACGCTCGTATATATGCCTGGGCTCAAGGACGGAGGCGGGTTGGAGTCGGTCGCTCGTCCTGGCATAAGGAGATGGCTTACAGGAGGCAGCAGCAGGAACAGCAGTGGGGGGAATTGGAGGAGCTGCGGGATGGGGCGCAGCCAGGCGGTAGTAGAGGTTGGCCAGACCACATGGTGTCAAACATTTTGCTACACTTATACAATATGCTACGGTTACTGTGGCACGAACTTGATGCAACAAAGTTTTTAAGAACCTAATAATTTATAAATATTTTTTTTTAGTTTAATTTTAGAGCATTAACAAGTGATATAGATATCTACACAGATTGTTGGCTTGGGTAGATTTTCTTATTCGCTTGAAAACTTTGGAAAATTCTTGAGTTTCTTAGTTATTTTAAACTATATTCAATAAAAGCTTCATACTAAATTTATCTGTAATTCATAACTTTGATGTTCAAGCTGAAAATAAATAAAAGATACAAAATCTTCTATCCAATTTCATTAATAACACGTTGTAAATAGTAACAAATATATTATTCTTCATCTGATTTCTGTAAACATTTTGTAGAAGAATTTAAGATGTAATTTTAACTTAAGAAATTATCGTGCAGAATATGATAAACAGCTCTTTTAAGGGGAAGTTTCTTGAATATTATTATTATGCAATATTGGCCTTCAATATTCGGCTTAAGTCCTGCCAGTTTTAAGAAAATTCCAATAAAAACAATTGATAGATGCTCCGCTGCAGCAGAGGCCTCTGCTGTGTCTGGGACTTAGTTCTCTTCTGATTTCTAGCCTTCTCAAGTTGTAGCCTAAACTTCTAAAGATTTTGTTTGAAATACAAAGCTAAGCATCTTAAAAACTAATAAAGCTATTAAGTATTTTATTATCTAGAATCTAGTAATCACTTTCTTTCTATATAGAACCTAAATAAAAGTTATTTTAAATGTATTTATTACATATGTTTCAAGGTTTACAAAATATGTTAATCAAAGCCTTTCTCTGACTCATAAATGATTATTTTATAGTTTTAAATAAGTTGTATAATGCCTGAAACCCCAAACTTTTCTCCTAGTTAACAGCAAATAATTGCATTTCTCCTGCTTCCAATGATCTTCCACTAAAAGAGAACCCCTGATATGAGGTAATAACTTAAGCAAACAATTTCCATTTAATTTGCTTTGCTCGGTAATAATCATAATCCGCCTGATCTCGTTCCACTGTGCGGCGGTGCGGCTGCCTGTCAGGCTCTGCTCGCTTGTTTTATTTGATTTCTTTATCAATATCTGAGCTACTACCTCCCCCCATGCCCCCGTGTGTCCATGTTGGAACCCCAGGAATAATCCCCGTTTGTTATCCTGCAATTGCAACTGTATAAGTTGCCGAGGGTCTCTCCCCTGAGTGTATGAGTGTGTGTGCTGTGTGTGGGTCTTATGTACAATTCATTTAAACGTGCCCCGTGAAGGCAATGCCACCACCGCAGGCACTGAAAAGAGATGGCAGCCAGAGCACTGAAGCTGCCAAGCCATGGCCCAGAGAGAGATGGCTGTATCTCGGGCGAGCAGCAACCACGCCCACCCCGTAACCAGTGGCCTGGTATGGTGGTGCTTCGCATCCGTATCCGTATCCGTGTCTGTAGCTATTGTTGTTGTTGGTGCTGCTGCTGCTGCTGTTGCCTGAGTATCTGTGTGCGACAAACTGGTTGTTGGTTGTTGGTTGGTATTGGTGGCAACTCGTTTCTGTTTCCATATCTTTTTCCTAGCTGTATCTGTATCTGTATCTGTGGCTGTATCTGTGTCTGCAGCTGGCAGTAGGCAGCAGGCGGTAGCAGTGGCATTAGCAGCCGAAGCTGCCTGCCTGCCAGCCAGAGTATCTGTATCTGTGGCGCGTCATTGTTGTGCTGTGCTGCTACCGCTGCCGCTGCCACTGCCACTGGTGCTGCCTCTGTCGCTGCCACTGCCGCTGCCTGGCTGCCTGGCTGCCACGATAGCTTCTATAGCTTCTGTACCGCTCCATCCGTCGCCTAGTGGGCAGCTCAGTTACAAGACCATTATTTGACGTATTTTTTGCGCGCTCGGTTGGTCGTTTGGTTGGTCGCTCTCTCGAAATATATCGGGCACACCATATCGCCTTATATCCATTGCCAAATCCCCCCGTTTCAATGTGGAGCAGCAGTCGCGCTCCTCCGCTCGTGGACCGGGCACGGGTATCGCATTCATGAGCTGGCTCATTGGCAATCATTTGGATTCGTACGCCATCCGGGGAGCAGCCTTCGTTGTAAACCCAATCCTCCTCCGATCGTGATCGCGTGTGTCAAGTGCTAAAGTGAACCCACAAAACCATAAAACCATATATATATATATATAGATATATACCATATAGAATCGAATTAGGAAGTGATTGTGATCGCAGGACTAACGTGAAGTGTGTGCCGTGCCCAGCAAGATTGCTTCGTTCCGGTGGAGAGTAGTATGCCCATTTGGTCACAGTGGATTCAACGAATAAAATGGCCGTTGGACCGACGGAGGGCAAACAGCCGCCCTCAGAGAGCTTCTCGCCCACACACCACCAGATTATAGCACCCAGCCCCATCCTGGCCGTACCCACGCTGGCCTTCTCCGCCGCCCAGGTGGAGATCGTGTGCAAGACCCTGGAGGATTCCGGTGACATTGAGCGCCTGGCCCGCTTCCTCTGGAGCCTGCCGGTGGCCCTGCCCAATATGCACGAGATCCTCAATTGTGAGGCAGTGCTCCGGGCCCGAGCCGTCGTCGCCTATCATGTGGGCAACTTCAGGTACGAATCGGATGCTGAAATTTCATTTAGAAAACGAATTCCAAATCGGATGGAGAGGCTCACAAAAGCCTTGAGGCTCGGATGTCACTGCCTCTGCTTCATGTGTTCCCTGATTAACCCCAACGAACGTACAGACAGAGGGAACGCTCGGTCATACGATAGTTTTTGCACAGCTTAATGAGGGCACAATGAGACGCTAAATTAATAAACAAAGGGATTAATTTACTAATTAAAGAACTGGCTGCCGGGCAAAGCCAAGTGGAGCAGTCTTGATTAATAAAACACCGACCGAACAATAGGTTCTCCCGGGCCGGGTCTTCCGTCGCCAGCTTCCAAAAGAAAAATATAGTCTCACATTACACTTTCCAGCTTCTAAGACGACCGGAAATAATTCGTTTGGAATTTTGCCATAAGCTCAGGACAAAGGATCGCCTGAGATTAGCTTTTTTATTTGCAGAATTAGACTCTGAAGAGGATATGTCATAGGGGCTATATCTATGTTATATATGTATGAAGAAGTAGCAGCTATATCCACTCAATCGACCCGTTCTTTGAGGTGGGCAAACAGGTCCGCAGCGACGGCAATCGATAGCGACAATTATCCAAGCAGTTGCAGCTATAAACGGCTGCATCAGGTTTTGCATCTCATCTATGCCATGTCTATGTAATTCGAGTACAATCAATCAATGTCGTACATACAGAAATAATGGTGTATATGGAACGCATATGCATATACGGAGGGAGACCTGGCAATGCAAGTGATTTGATTGCTTTGACTTGGTAAATAAACGACTTCCAATTAAAACCATTTGACGTACTCAACGGAGCTGTCAGCGGCAGTGACGACAATAAATGTTTATGAAATTGTTTCAAAATACATATGGCGAGGGCTTAGGACGCCCGTGGTGACCGGGGTGTGACTTGACTCTCTCTCCTTGGGGTGGGGAAGGAATGGAATGGAATGGCTTTAACAGCGGGATATCTCAGAGTTCCTAAGGGTTGATGGGGTTGAAACTAAACTCACCACATTCTCAGCCATAGCTGCTATAGTATATAGTAACTGAATCGTATTAAATCTGCTTTCATCTTCCAGGGAACTGTATGCAATAATAGAGAATCATAAGTTTACTAAGGCCTCCTATGGCAAGCTGCAGGCCATGTGGCTGGAGGCCCACTACATTGAGGCCGAGAAGCTGCGCGGTCGATCACTGGGTGAGTAAGCCTTCATTTTAACTATCTGAATATCTAAATATGTAAATAAATGTCCAAATATAGCAGCTTAATAATTATTAAATGTTTACATACACTGTAGCTTCAAGTATTTTTATAGAATTCTCAATTCATTAAACCATTTTTGTCTATTTAATGTTTAGACTTTAAACGAATATTACAGAGAGCTCCAAATCAAGAAATTGATTTTAAAAAATGTTGTCCAAGTAATTTTTTAGTATTTCTAAGTATAAATCAAAATGTAAATAAATGGTTGAATATAATTATTCAACATTTTTCTGATATTATACATTTTTGCCTTTATCTCAGACCAACTATCTTGGAAAATGATCTTCAATTAAAATACTTAAACAAGTAAATTTAATACAAATTCGTTTTTGTTTAAATATTAAACAGTTTTGATCCCATTTTGTTATATTCAAATAAAACTTCACATGATTAATTTATAATAAAAAGCTGGATACTCTTAAAAAGGCGATTCTTTAAAAGCAAAAGCAATGTTGTTTTAATAATCTTTTCAAATATTAAAAATTAATTCATTAAAATTAACTCTTAAAAACTCTCAACAATATTACATTTTATCAACAAGAATTTCTTGATATATTTATATTATTTTATTTATATTATTATGTATTAGGTATCAAAAAAAATTGCAGTAAATATATTTCAATAAAAATAGCACAATACAAAATAATTAAAAAAACAAGAGAAAATCATTTGTATTTTAAAAATATTGATTTTATATATTTTAATTAAATATCACTGCCAACTAGTCGTATACGTAATATTTGCCCAAATAAATGATAAACAACTAATTTAATAGGAATAACGTTAGAAATCTTATTCTCATCTTGTTAAATGCAAAAAATGAAAGACGATAAACATTTTTAAGTAATATAATAAAGCATCCTTGCCATCCTTTTTAAATATCTGAACTTATTATTGGGGTATTAGTATGTTATATTTATGCTTTTTCTAAATTGGATTAAAAATTATGCAAATAATAAACCCAATATATATGCAACCTATATATATTTATTATATTTAACCCAATATTTCCATCATCCAGGCCCCGTGGATAAATATCGAGTGCGCAAAAAGTTCCCCCTGCCGCCCACAATCTGGGATGGCGAGCAGAAGACGCACTGCTTCAAGGAGCGCACGCGGAGTCTACTGCGCGAATGGTACCTTCAGGATCCGTATCCGAATCCCACCAAGAAGCGGGAACTGGCCAAGGCCACCGGCCTGAATCCCACGCAAGTGGGCAACTGGTTCAAGAACCGCCGCCAGCGGGATCGGGCTGCTGCAGCCAAGAATCGGTGAGTGTTTGTGTTGGCCAACTTAATTAGCCATTAGAGTTAGATGGGGGCTAGAAGAGGGGGGAGGGCCAAGCCGAGGGAAATCCAATCTGGGTTGGGTAAATCGATACCAGATTCATTCTGGTGGGCGGAGGGAGGTATGAAGACCAGGCCAGGTCAGGCCAGGAGATGCTGTGCGGTGCGGGGATTGCACAGGAGCGTTTCCATTTCATTGATCCGTGCCGATCTGCGGCAGCGGTGGCGGCGGCACCCAGTGAAGCGTTCTCGATTTCTGCTGTTTGTTGCGGTCTCCGCTTTTTGGCCACATTAAACTGACCGCCGACGATGAAGGGTATGGGGACCCAGAGACAGCCCGGGATGCGAGATGATGATGAAGGAGACAAAGTACGGCGAACGGCGATGATGACGATTATGATGATGACGATGATGACAGTGTAAACGCAGCTCATGCTTCAGCTGGAAAGGTGCAACCGCTTGCAAAATATGGCCAGAAGAAGTTAAAACTCGACCAATTCGCGCGAAGTTGAAATGAAGAAGATCCCGCTGGAAGTGAAAGAAGGCAAGTTAAGTGGAATGACACTGCAAGAAATTCTCAGTCGGTCCACTCAAGTGTTTTGGCTGCTCCTGCAGATGCGCAAATATTTCAAGTTCTACCTGCTCACAAAAAGAGCAAAGAGGGAAAAGGAAAAGTTGAAAGAAATCGAGACAACATTTGGCATTCCTTGGAAACTCACAGAGAAAGAGAGATCCCCCATCCGATCCCCGTGTTTATTAAGTTAGGAGCCGCATCGGCAGCGGCCTCGTCTCAAATTGAATGAATCTGCACAAAGCGCCAAGCGTAGCAAAAAAAATAATACGAACTTTAAAAAATAAAAAATGGTAAAAAAAACACATAAAAATACGCATCAAAAATACACATGAAAAATAAAAACCAGATGCGAGCGGGTCATTAGTTAAAATGATGGCGATTATTTCGCTTGTAAAGCAGCAGCAGCCACGGATACGCCGCCATTACAACTCCATCCGCAGTCGATCCGCGGATCTGGGATCCCAAGCCCCGATCCCCTGACTCAATTCGAGTTTTTCGAGGTTTCGTGTAGTCATCGTGTTATTAAGCAGCGACGGCGGCGGCGGCGGCGGCAAAAGCCCCCAGAGATGAGACAAAAAGGCGCACTGGAGGCACAAATATGTATGCTCGGTGTCCATATAAAAAAATATGAAATTAAAAGCCGTTCATATGCGACGGCCAGACAACTTCGACAGCGCCAGGCGGCTGAAGGAAGGGTGCCAAGGAGGGGAAGGGGCACCATTCTAACCGGGCACCAAACCAGACCCCAAGCACCAGGCGCTGACTGTTCAAGCATTGTGCGCTGAAAAATTGTTAACATTTTTGCTACTGCACTTGTGCGAACGGAGAACGACAGGCGAAGTCAGTCACAGAACTTAAGAAAGGTTGAAATATGCGTAGAGCGAAGATTGAAATACACTTACTTTGGGAGGGTTTTTTGGGGGGTTTTGATGGTATTATCATAAAGGAAGTTGGTACAGGAAGGAGTAATATATCTCTATGGGTTGTGACTGGTTAGACATGAGCTATAATTAGTGGCTTAAATTTTAAGACATAAATTCTATAAGGTTATGGAATAGTAAGGAAATTTTAAACATTAAACTAAACTTTTAAGGAAAAGCCAAAGAAATTTGATTTTTTATAAGGTTACTTCCATTAAACTATTACCTTTATATATCTTACTAAAGCTTATTGCTTGAAATCGCAATGATATATAAGTTATTTAAAGAATAATCACCTTAGGGAAAGCATAAGCTATATATGGCAACTGTTAGCAGATGACAAAGGATCTATAGATACCCCTTTTCGAACGACTTACTTGACTCAATGAAATGTTCAAAAGAATATGATATTTAAATTAAATTATCTCTGTAGTCATTCCTCCTCAGATAATCTCTTTATTTCTCTAAAAAAAAACTCCTTAATTTCCGCTAAAAGTGGTCTAAGTTCCTTAGCTTTTATATATATATATAAAACTTCTGGAAAACGGAGTCTAAGAGGGCAGCTGGATTTAAAGAAACAAGATCGTAAAGAATATATATTTAGAAAAACTACAGAGAAAAGTTTTTCCTCCTCAAATATTTATCATTATTTCTCTGATCAAACTTACCCCTGAATTTAATTAAAAGAGTTCCATGTACCAAGTTTAAACTCAGTCTTCTGAAATCGTAAAACAGGGACAAAAAAGGCAGCTGAAGCTGCAGAAACAAGATCGTAATGTACATAGAAATAGAAATAGATCTCTCTAGTTTTTCCTCCCCATATATTTATCATTTTTTCTCTGATTAAAATTACACCAAAATCCTGTTATAAGTTTTCCTTATACCAAGTCTTAAGCCAGCCTCCTGGCATTATCGCAACACCCTCTGGAAAAGGGTATCCAGAGGCAGCTGGAGCTGCAGGAACAAGATCGTGAAGCCAGAAGGAGCCACGATGTCAAACGGTTGTTGTGGCCCCGGCCGAGATGGTAAATCAATCAAATGCACAGCTCCAATCCGCAGTCACAGCTACAGCCACATCCACACATCCACTCCATTAGAAAGGCTCTGAGGAGAAAGGCAGGCAGCGGCGCGTTTCCCGCTCCCGAATTGAGTAATTAAGACATCGGAGATTGATCGACTCAACTTGACTTCAGTCGTTACGGCGGAAACTCGGCGGACTGAAGACTTGTCATGCTCTGATGCCTCCAGCCGCCAAGTGGCCATTGCAAATAGAGTATGGAGCGTGGAGTACGAAGTGCACAGGGAAAGATATTCAAAATCAAGATTGTTGCACATAACACAGGAATTCTGGGCAAGCACATGAAAGAAACGGGCTCCCAGGCATCAGCATTTAACAAATTCAGAGGAACCTCTTGAGGCGAAGCGGTTGAGAAAGTGATTAATCCAACATTAACTATGATATTGATGCGATAATCGTATAGCAAAGCTTTGGAAAAATGTTAAATTACTTGGCTATTTAAATACATTTAATATTTAAATTTAAATTATTAAATTTTCATTATAAAAATATACAAATTTCCCCCCTACTCATGTGAATCATTAGAGAAAACAAAACGATGCCAAAGAAGCTTCTATTTATTTGCAAATTCATTAAAGGCAAAGCCTCGGCTTGAGACTTGATTTTGATCAATTACAATTGCCACTCGACGATGCACGACAGCGATACGAAGCTCTTGGCCAAACGGAGAGCCACTGAATCCATTGAATCCACTGATTCCAGTGAATCCGCCTCGCGCCAAATGCTTTTATTGCGTGAATTAACCGACAAGCGAAATGCGTGGCTCGTGGACAGCCACTGGAGATGGAGATGGAGATGGCGATGAGATTCGCCCACATCCCCTGCATCCATCTGAAGCTGAACCGATGACCAAACTAGGGGCACAGTGGGCGTCCAACCGAGAACACGAAATGTGCCAGGCAGAAATCAAATCAAACAGCATTTTTAGGGAGTGAGAATGGGAATCCAAGTTGGAGTTGGAGTGTAATAAAGCTGAGCACACAGCAAATATGTTGTAAATGTCAATTATCAATCAAAATAACAAACACGCACTTGCGGATGGGAATATAAAGATACAAAGATACTTCGGATACAAGCTGGCTCTGAATCTGAAGAGGTTTTGCTCATCGATTTCCCAGCACCAGCGGCAGCCTCTCTCGAATTCTAATGAAGAAAGGAAGGTGCAGAAGCAGATATTCCCAGCCCCAACTCCGACTCCATTTCCATTTCCATTTCCATTCCCATCCATCCCCCATCGATATCCCAAGGCGGAGGGCCCACTTGTCAGAGCGCTCGGACAGGGCACTCGAGCCCCATAAGTACCCATACCCATGCCCAGGCCCAGGTCCGAGTCCGAGTCCGAGTCTAAAACCAAGTCCATGCCGGGGATGCGATCCGAGGGAGCTGAGTCCGGACCACTCGACGCTGTTTGCACAACACCAACTACCGTTTTCGGTGGCTTGTGAGAAAAATATACAACCAGTTGGATAATGGGAGCGGGAGATGTAGTTGGATCGATGCACTGGAAAAGAAATCTACTTAAAAATTGGGTTAAAAATTAATCTCAACAGAAACTTATAGAAAAAGTACGATAAATCACTAGATTTTGAAATAATTCTATATAATGAAATAAATTCTTTGGGGGCTAAGTTTGGTCTTAATTCTGCCAGAATATTTTTATAACATACCAGAAATTTATTAGTTAAAGAGTTTAATAAATATATTTAATATTTTGCAGGATTATATAAAGTTTTTTCTTACCCTTATAATAGAAAACATTAATGTTTTACTACAAAACTAATTTCTGAGATATATTCAAGTCTATTTCCCATTAATTTCCAATTAAAAATATAACAAAATTTTGTATACAGAATAAATAATAATTTCTTAAAGATCCAAAAGCTCTATATACCTCGAGATACTTCTATTTTCCTGTATAAACTTCAATCTTATTTAAAGTAACTTCTAAGCAAGATTAACCCCTAATTTTCTGGCCGTGCATCCGCTCGCTGAAGTCCAAGAATGAACTGAATGGCTGGGAAGCTCCGCTGTCGGACACTTCAATGCCGCATAGAAAGTGTATTAAAGAAATTAATAAGAAGTCAGGTTCAAGTCATCGCCATCGGCAGGCGGATGACTCTCCATCGATGGATTGATGCCTGAGACGACTAAGCAGGCAGGCAGCAACACCGGATGTGGCCTTTTGTTCAATTGACAAGTGATAGAGGCTCGAATCGGCTCGAAAAATAAAAGCGAACAACTCACCGCCCCAAGGGTTGGAAATATTCAAATTGCGAGCAAATTTAAATCCCGTTTGTCAACAGATCTCGCCGGGCTGTAAAAGGGAATAAATATAAAATAAATGTTGATTGCATTTAGGGCACAAAAAACATAAGGACGAGGGACCCTTAGGGAGTGCGTAGGACTGCTCCTTTAACTGCTCTCAGCCTGTCCAAATATTTACACAATTTACGACCTTCAATACGAATTGACACAATTACTTGAAAATACGAGTGCGATGCAATTTTCCGCCTGATTTTGTCCCGCTTATTGACATGGCATTAGCCGGGCAGGTTCAATGATTTCCCCCCCAGCAACTAGCATTGCTTTCTAGCTGGTTTTTTTTTCGGCCTTTAAGCCATATTTAAAGCGAGCATCTAGCGCTGAGATCGTGTTACCATTCCCGGCATTCTTTGCAGCCTGAATGGGTTTCAGTTCGCTTTCGATTCGAGTCGGAATCTCCATCTTCTGACATGAGCCGATTAAGGAACATTTCAATGCATCTCGAGTTTCTCAACCAAAACCCTTCTGGCTGGCCATGTCCAGGCGGGTAATTACATACGTGTCACTTCGGTTAGGTTAGGTGCCACGGAGTATCCGATTTCAGTAAACCCTTTGCTCTTGCCCTTGTCCCCTGTCCCCTGTACAGATCGCAGCTAAAACCCTCAGCTCCCAGCTCGCTGCCAAGTCAATTGTGTGGAAAATGTATATCGTATTCGTGCATCCAAGTTTTTGGTTTCTGGGCTCAAGCCGAGCGTGCCAAGTCCCCAGTTCGTTGCTCCAGTCAAGCGTGAAAATGGCCTTGAGTCGCCCGTGCCAAAAATCTGGCTAACAGAAGCTATCACAGGGATTTCCACGCAAAATTCTGCGGCTGAAAGGGTTTTAAGTTTCTTTTTTTGTTGACCCACCACAGAGGGTTAGAAGGTTTTAATTACAAATATTGGAATATTAAAAAACAAAGTTTTTTTTCATTAGATATAAAAACTAAAAGGGTTTTGGAAGAAGAAAAAATCATAGCTACTAAAAAACAAAAGAAGGAAGTTTATTTTTAAAATAAATATTCAACAATAAATCTTCAAGGAATTTACAATAACTTTGTCAGTTTTTTGTCAGTCTTTTTTGAGGTAACAGAAACTTTAAATATTTATTTTCTTTTTATATAAATATTTATCATAACTCAAAGATTTTTTAATAATTTAATATTTCACATTTTCTGACATTTCTCATATAACCTTCTCATATAACCTTATAACCCCAAGAGTTCTTAGCCGAAAGCTATGGCCAGGACTTATAGCTGGAGTTTATATTCCCGTGAGATAAAGTTTCAGTTTAAACCCTCCACAGGCCTCTCACTTTCCCATAGTTAAACAATTCCAATTACTTAATTCTAATAACCAAAAAAAAAAAAAACCTTTCTAATCGGAAGGGCCCCTTTTTTTCTGGGTTTCGGGAGTGAGTATCCCAGCAGCGGGCAGTCTCAGGGCTCCGATCTCCATTCTCCCAGCTATAACAATTCATCAGGCGGTGAGTGATCCATCAAGTTGGCACATTAGGCGGCTAAACGATTTAATGTTTCTGTGGCAACCGAAAGACAAAGGGCACAGGCACAGCGGCCCAGCAAGGTAGCTGCAGATACATTTCGCAGCCTCAACTACAGCTCCGTGCGGTGTCCCTGCTCCCGCTTCCACTGGCCATGATGGTGCACCATTAATCACACAACACGAGCCGCTCCAGGATCCCGGCGGCTGCCAGGAGGGGGGGAACAAATTGCAGCAAGTTGAGCGAATCCTAACCAATAATTATGACATTGCAGGAGTCGTGGCGTGATGGCAAATGATGATGTATATGAGAATGCTCCTCCTCCGCTTGGCCATATCTGTATCTATATCTCTTTCCCGCTGCCGGTCTTCAAACCATGAAAGCGGCGGCTAATCAAGTCATCTTCTGGTCAGATGGCGATGCTGCGCCTTTTGTTTTGGCCCCCATAACGATTTGTCTTAAGCATGTGTGAAAGTTGTGTCAGATTTATGAGTAGCCGCCGCCTCCCCCAGCTGCCTTTGGGTTCCCCGAGCCGGGCTCCTGCAGGGCAGCGACAAATGGGCCGCCTTAATGGGCGTTTAGCTGCGGCCACTGCAACTGTCCAGAGTCGCCTAATTAACGATGCCGATGTCGATTTCGCTGTTTTGATGTCTTTATGTGGCCAGGCGGTAAATCGGTGTGAAGCTGTGAAGGGATTTTCAGTGGGAAAAACTGGGAAAATGCGTACAAATATGGATTCTAGACATAATTCTATCAGCTATTCCATCGGTTATGGCTTGTCAAAGACATGAAAAATTCATTGAAAGCCGCAGAGTTGTGGGAATTAAATTGTTAATTTGTTTATTTCGGTTTTAAGTGATGCTACATCAATCATATATTCGATTTTTGTTTTATTTATAAATTATTAATAATTTATTAGTCAAATACAAATACCTAATTGCTTGTTCTCCCTTTTCCTTCTTCCAGCATTCAACACAACCAGAACCAGGGACTCGGCTGCCGTAGCCGGCGGGCGGATGGCGCTGCCTCGCCCACGCCCTCGGACAGCTCCGATTCGGACATCTCCCTGGGCACCCATTCGCCGGTGCCCAGCAGCCTGCAACTGCAGCACAGCCCGGGCAGCACCTCCAATGGAGCCAACGAGGAGAGTCTCAGCGTGGACGATGACAAGCCGCGCGACCTGAGCGGCTCCCTGCCGCTGCCCCTGTCTCTGCCCCTGCCGCTGGCCTCGCCCACAAGCACGCCACCCCAGCTGCCGGTGGGTGGCGGTGGCTATCCCGGAGCTGGAGCTAGTGCGGGAGGTCCTCTGACCGCCGCCGGCTGTCTGCCGCCCTTTAAGCTGGACGCCGCCACCAGCCTGTTCAGCGCCGGCTGTTACCTGCAGAGCTTCAGTAACCTGAAGGAGATGTCCCAGCAGTTTCCCATCCAACCGATTGTCCTGCGCCCGCATCCACAGCTGCCGCAGCCCCTGGCCCTGAACGGGGCATCCGGCGGACCACTGCATCATCCCGCCTATGCGGCCGCCTACAGTGTGGAGTGTGTGCCTAGCCATGGGCCTCATCCGCCACATCCGCAGCCGCCCAAGCTGAGGATCAACTCACCGGAGAAGCTCAACTCCACGGCGGTGGCCACGGTGGCTGCCTCGGGTGGGCCAGGGGGAGGGCCTAACCATCATCATGAGGCCACCACCACCACGACGGGTTATCATCACAGCGGGCAGCTGCTGCTGCATCGTCCCTTCTCCACGTCGCCGGAGCTGAAGCACAGTGCCCCCGAGATCACATGATATCAGCGGGTCTGAGGAGGAGGAGGAGGAGGAGTAGAAGGGGGAGAAAGACTCCTCCGATCCACCCAATCCTAAATCCATAAGAACCCACCACCACTCCCGAAGCACTAAGGCCCAGCTATTCAGATTGTTTCAATTGTATTTCTAAGTTAGCCGTAGTTAAGCTATCGCAATCCCCCGGCGGAGTTCGAGCAATATTCGATCCTTGGCCCCTGGACTCGTTTCCTATATCACCAACCAACCCCAACAACCTATACCTATACCTATACCTATACCGTTATCCAGCAGCAGCAGCAGCACACGCACACATGCACTCTTCAAAGATAGCCATTTAAGCCGGATGGAAAATGGGTTTTCCCAATGCCGATTCAGATATAACTTCTAGGCGGGATTCCCAAAAAACTGAACATTGAATTCGTAACGTTTTCATTCTAATTTTGTGTGTGTGTATGTATTTGTAAATAGAGTTTAAGTATGCAAATCATAGAGCTTACGTATACATTTAGATTGCAATAAAAAAACAAAAAGGAAAACAAGCGAATGAACAGTTAAGAATTTGAATCATTATACAAAAATTGTGTTTGTTTTTTTGGGGAAGGAATGTGGGAAGCGAAGGGAATTGTAAGGGTTTGGGAAAAGGTTTATCTTTGAGAATGGAAAGCCTGGCTTAAAGAGGCTATAATTGACTTGATCACTGCTCAATGGAATCAGCGAATATTTCATAGATACAACCAAGGATTCGTTGGATTTAAAGGTGTTGCTTTAAGATATTGTATCTATATCTCTAGCCTGCTGTGGAATTAAGAGATATCTGAGCAAAGAAATAATAATAAAAAAATTAAATAAATAAAAATTCAACATTTAAATTCCATTAAATAAGAATTTTAATTCAGAAACTTTCATATTTAATAGAAAAGTTTAAAAAATACATAGAACACACTCCGATTTTCAGTCAAATCCACTTGTTATCAACTCTTTTAAACATGCTTAAATAGTAACAATTATTTCAATCTCTGGTTTATAATTTCATAAAAAATAAACAACATTTTCCCAAATTCATTTTCAAAAACTTCCCAATAACAATTAAAATTTGTAAGAAAACTCCAGATTTCTTTAAACATTTCCTGCAAATATCTTCCTTGTTGTTGGCTATCATGTGCAGCTTTCCCTTAAGCAAATACAGACGACTAAGTAAATAGTCTGGGTATATAGCAACAGGATAGGGGAAATTTCCTTTCTCTTCTCCGATATATATTCCCAAACTAAGCATATTCATCTGCTGCTAATGCTGCCTGCTTCCTCGATCGCTGTTGATATTTTGAAATAAAATATCAATTTCTGTGTAAACATCAACAACAGATCCAAAGTCGGAGTCACCCAGGCAAGTCAAGTCCAAAGGGAAAGAATAACATCCATGTTGTGTGGTGGCAAACTTACTACCTCTCACTCTCCAGAACCCAGAGATCCGAGATCCCAGATCGGAGATCCGAGCTGATGGCGTCGGCGGATGGCGCCAACGATGACATGTCCGGCCTTGCCATGTCCTACTTGAGTGGTTTACTTAGCTGCCTTATGAAAATATCCAATGCTGTGGGCAAACACACGACTGCAGCCACAGCCACCAAAACCGAAACCACACAACCTCCTCTCACCAAAAAAAAAAAGCCGGGAGATGAAAAACTGAAGCGTCACTGTCACTCACACAAATGCACCACATCATCGTCATTATGGGCTCTAAAGTCTCCGATGGGCCCTGGGAACAGACTGCGTTTATATATATACTATATATATATCGAGTATAGAATCATTTCAGCTACACCTTGAATAAAATAGTGGTTTGAATTGAATATATTCAAGGGATTTGTGGGAAAATGTCTCAAAAGTGATGGAATTTTTAGGGATTAAGTAACAAGAACTTGATTTCTTTTTAGAGTCTGTCTAGGGGTTTAATTAGTTTTATTAGAAAGCTTATTTATATATAGAAATATCAAATTATCTAGTTCTGTCGAAAACAAATATCCTTCATTAATATCATAAGGAATTTTATAAAAGAATAATCTGTTTCTAAAGGGTTTACTTAATTACTTTAATAAAAATGAACAAAAATGTTTTTTAACCTTTTTCTTTCATATTTTAAATAACAAATTGAAAGTTCAACCCGTATATAGTACATTTTCAATTAAAAGTATGATTATTCTCTACTAAAAATATTAAAAATTATACATGCTTTCATCTATCATTTGTTGTAATCTGTATAAATGTTTTCCTTATTATGATAATTATTTATGCAACTTTTACACAATTTCAAAGAGATCTTTAAAGTCGAGTTTAACATAATAATAATAACGCATACAATAATAATAATTAAAGCTATATACTAAGTATCTATAAGACAAAGCATATGATAAATAATACATATTTTTAAAATATTAAAACTTTTGAGAAACTTAAGTTTTCTTAGGAATCCTTCAGCTTCTTTAA
Organism: Drosophila mayri; assembly: GCA_008042485.1. Lineage (NCBI taxonomy): Eukaryota > Metazoa > Arthropoda > Insecta > Diptera > Drosophilidae > Drosophila > Drosophila mayri. The sequence goes on along the minus strand of VNJN01004882.1, from coordinate 682,279 downwards.
AATTCACTTAATATAAATTTTAATATTCGAAACTCCTCTCAAATAAAGCATATTGTATCCAAATATTTCTCTCAGTGTTTTTACGATCTAATCTGGTGCCAGGCTAGCGCCACAAACTCACTTGCCCGGATTGATGGGCCAAACGTGGATGGATGGATGACGGACTGACTAGTTGGATAAGTGCTTCCTTTTTCCAACAAATTTTCGGCTCAAATTACAAGGTGAGACTGGGGGATAGGTGGAGGATGAGACAGTGTAGAGTGGGGGCCATGAGCATGTGCAAGTTGTCAGGTTGGCCGACAGTCAGCGAAAGAAACACTTGAAAGCGCAATTATCAGTAGCTGGGCACCGGGCGCATTAAGTATACGCCGCATTGTCAGTTAATTTTCACTGCAAGCATTTTCGGCCATTTCATGTTTTATTTTAGGCACCGGCACCGGCATCGCGTCGCGTCGCCTCATCACCGTCATCATTATGCATGATGTGACACTTTTGACCCTGTTTCCCTGCAACCCTCCAATTTTCCGGCGTCGTCGTCGTCTGGAGTTCTTATTTGGACTGGGATCCCGGATTGGGCAGCACTCGGTAGTGGAATCAATAGTGGATAGACGAACGCCATATGTCTCCAATTAGCTGGAACTACGAAGTAATTGATTTTCCACTTGGCAGTCGAGGTGAGGCGTCATCCTCGAGGGCCATTCACCAATTACAGGAGCCCGAAAACAGGCGCCAGAATGCATCACATTGCCCAAAACAGGGTGTAATATTGACTGACTGACTGACTGACGGACTGATTGAGTGTCGCCCGATTGCTTCTGTTGTTGTTTCATCAAATTAATTTTCTGTCGCCAAATTTCGAGGGTTGCTGCCTGCCTCTCGTAATTATTAACGCCAAGGCTCTCGGACTTTTTCCAGGAGTCCACCGGAACGGTGTTGTGGCTGCATTTACATATTTTACGAGACGACTCAATTAGGTTAACCACAAAATAAAAAGGCTCGGTGCAAAGGTTTACATATTTCAAATTGAATTTATGCACCCTCCAGTCAAATGTTGCTTCTTTTTTTGTCAATTTGTTCAGAGTTCCCTTCCTCATCACTCGGCAATTGCCATTCAACAAACTCCCCCGAACAAAGAACACGCACAGTGGAATGCAAAGTCATTGTGGTTACTGAAAATATTTAGACATTTTTTTGCGGGTTAATAGGAAATTCACTTGAGAAAGGAGGTTATTAGTTTGCGTGGGTTCAGGTAGCTTAATGAGGTTTATATACAAATAATTTGTATTTACATTCGAATGGGATTATTTACTTTTCACTCTTAACTTTTATATTTTGCATAAAGATTTTTGTTAAATATATTTTATTTTATGTCAACATAAAATTGCAGGAGTTTATTTTTAGAGTTTGTTTGGCTTTCCCCACCAGAACCCCTTAGAAAACTTGGTTTAAACTGAAACACTGAAGAAGTTTTAGTTAAGCTAAACGTGTTGTTTATTTTTTGTCTAAAATGCAGAAATGAAGTTTAAATGCAGAAATGCAGTTTAAATTCATAAACATATATTAAAAAACCTAAAGCTATTGAATATATAAGTTAAACATTGATTAAACATTAAACAAGAAACAATCTGAAAATTGAAGTTCACTCAAACTAAAACTGCTTTAAATATGGTTTTCGGTTACCTATATTTTAATTAATTTATTATTTTATTATAAATAAAATGTAGTAGCATTAACCTAACCACTTTAAGCTCTTCCCTAAGCCTTCCAGGACTTCTAGTTCCACTGTACCCAAAGCTTATTGACAAAGGGACAACAAACTCATACAGACAGCGAGCGTTTACCACAATATAAAACATTTAACGTGCACATCTTTAAATCTTTTGACTGACATTTGCTCACTTTTTCAACGTGGAAAGGGGCTTGATGAACACCAACGGCAAGTGGGACGAGTGGGAAGGATCAGTGAACTGGGTTGAGGGAACTGGGAACAAGGAACTCGCAACTGGCAACTGGGAGCCGGGGACAAACGAACCCCATCATTAAGTGCGTAAATGTACTGTAAATAGACAAACGCGCTTTGAATAAAATTCAGGCAAAAGAGTTGCATTGTTGTCGGCCTTTCGTGTGGGTGGGAGATGCTACAAAATGGGTGGTTGTGGTGGTGGTGCGGGTGGTGGCTGGGCGGCGGCGGATGAGCAATGCAAATTCCCTGAACAAACAACAGGCCCAAAACCGAGAAAAGCCCATCTGCGCCCATCTGCTCAGACAATTGCGAACAGTCAACAAGGCAAATCAATAAATTCAACTTTATTATGATAATTTGTCAAAGGACAGGGTACACGCAGAGAAAAAGTAGTTAAAATCATAAGAAAGTTTAAAAATCGTATGTAATAATATTTAATATATCATTATGGAGACTTATAAAAGGTAGTTTGAATACAAAATAAAAAGTTTTCGTAAAATATACCAAGAAAAATGCATGGACGTTTTAAACTGAAAGCCATTTTGTTAGTTTGTTATTTATTTATGATTAATTTATGTTAATTTTAATAAGGAAAATGTGAAATAAGAAATATGTAACTATATTCATAAGCTTAAAATATTACTATTTATTTTTATTTATATACTATTTACTTAATTTTAATAGCTACTGAGACTTTTGGCTGGTACTTAAAATATGAATAATTTTAATAGTTAATAATAGCAGTATAAATAAAGAGAAATAAATATAAATCTTTACAAATATTACTAATATTTAAATCCTGAAAAATGTTTAATAAAAAACACCCAACTTTATTATAAATCCCATTTTTCTTCTTTTTAATCCTTCTAAACTGATAAATATAATATTTAAAATTAAAAAAGTTATGTCCAGTGTATTTGTCAAATGTTAAGGGAAATCGGTTTGGTGGTTGTGCCTAAAGTTTGTCAAAATATTTGCAGCATTAAATGAGCAAGGCAAACACTTTACACATGCTCAGGCCTTAACCCTTTTCACTTGCGATGGCTGCTCTCCACCAGCAACTTCCAGACTTCCGCACCTTCTCCCCCGCCCTGACTGTGGGCGTGGCTGTGGCGCATTTGAAGATGAGGACAACCAGCTGAACGAGGACTCTTCACGGCTTCATTAACGAAATCCACTGGCTTCGGCTTCGGTTGCGGAATAACCTGACACTCGTACTAATTGTCGCCCTGGCATCCAAATGAAAGATGAGTCGCTGTCTCCGTCGCTTTCCCTTTTGTGTCTCTAATGAGATTTGTCCCTAACCTTCGATATATACAGTACCTTTACATGCCCTTATATACCTCACTGTCTCCTTGGATGGGGGCGGGGGCATCGGATTCGAATTCGGAATGGAAATCAGAATCGTGTTCGGGCGAAAGGTGCACATTGGACAAAAGGAGGCGTCGATGCGTAATTCATAAGAGCATTGAGAAGGCATCACCAGGATGGAGTGCCCGGGTCTCTATCGAGATGATGTCTTCATCCTGGCTAGATGGGCGTGTCCATATTGTGGTCGTGTCTCGGTGCTAAAGAGCCTCGCCTCCGCTGCGGTCTGGAGAACCCAGCCCCTGTGCCTTGGCATCGGATTCGGATTAACAAAAGCACTCAGCCAACTGATTCTGATTCTGAAAACATTTCCGCTGGCATTGTTATTGTTGTCCTAGCCCACAGACCGCATGGATTTGGAGATTTTGGAAACGGATTAGAGAATCAGGGAATCAGAGGAACGAGAATGCATTAACTGTTCTGTACTGCTCTGCTCATAATATTCATGAGCCTGGGCAGATTTTCCGGGCGATTACTGAGACTCCGTGTAAACGGTTTTCGCCCTGATAGCATCGCTCGAATGATGGCTGCTGAATGTGTTCCTTCTTGGGTTGCATCTTTTGGTTTCCTGTAGCGATGACTTGGTTTTAAAGTTATTTCTATATATCATATTCCTGTAGGGGCTTAAACTAGGATTATTTAATGGGAAAACTGTTAAATGGTATTTAAAATTTTTAAAGAGCAGTCAAAGTGCTTCTATGCCTTTCTAAAATTTTATTAATATTAATTAAAAATGTACAATATAAATATTTAAGGTACTCAAGATTCAAGACAACTCTAAGCAAATATTAATGTTAATTTCTTAAACAGATAAAGTCCTTTACAACAGCCGGTTTTTCACTTATACAATTTCTTAAACTGATCAAAATTTCGTGGAATCTCTTCCTCAGCCTCTCAAATGATCAATTTACTTAATTATTTAACCATTTCCTTCCACATCCTTACTTCCCAATCATCGTAAGACCCTCCTCCTTAATAGATGCTGCCATTGTGAAACTTAATTCAAAGTGCATTAACTTAATCGGCCAATGGCCGCCTTTATTTGAGCTAATTAAACTGAATTGCTATTCCAATTTTCCACTTGCATTCTGAGATTCGCCCTGGGACCATCACCATCATCATCATCATCTCATGCGAGTCAAATGGAAAATTGAAAATTGGGGCTGTGGCTGGCCAAGTGAGCTTTTCCATTGAAATCATCTGCTCTCACAATGCATTGTGCGGAGATTGAAAAATCGTATTGAATTAATGAAACAAAAGTGAAATAGGGAAACTAGACACAAGAAGACAAGTAACAGGACCGGGGCTTGGATGTTTTTAGGAAAATTGAAGTTAAATCAAAATCCATAATGTTGCCGGGGCTGTTGCCATTGTCTTCGCCAACGAGTCCCGATTGAATTATGAATTAATAAAGATGTTTTGCCCGCAGGCCAGATTTGGGTTACGCCGGCCGGGCCAAAAGACAAAAAGGGCAGGGTCAGCCCAAGTCCAACCCCTATGGAAAAAGTGAGTTTTGGCTTTTTGGATTTTCGGATTTTGGCAAACACACACGAACTTATAACAACAACACAGAAATTGTTCTCTCGGATATGTGTGTGTAACTTGAGGATGCACTTTTTGCCGTCGCCCCTTCGTTTATTGAAAGATAATTGGGTTCAGGCGATGAGCAGGGCCGGATCTGAGCAACCAGACAAGCGTAAAGTTCACCCAAACTCGCAATTCAATTGAGATTCAAATTCACTTACCCCAACCCGGACGCGAGGTTGGAATCGACTTCTAATATTTCAGCTGCTCAAGCTGACACATCACCACCATCATCGTTGTAACGCCCTCATCCAAGTCCAAATCCCAGTCCTGCCCTCCCTCTCCCTCGCTTTTTGACGTGTAAATGTTATCTCTTTTACAAATTAAGCCCCAGAACACTTTCCCCTTCCCCATGGATTTTCAGCCTTGTGGCGGATTTTCATCTATGGGCTCACCCCCTCGCCACCCTCGCCCACAAAAAATGCCCAACAATTAAATGTAATTTGAACTTACTGACATCAGCGTGTGTGTTTGATTCGGTGTGTTGTGTGCTACTCATGTTGTGTGTGATTCGGAATTGTGTGTGGCGAGATCGCCCAGAAGGGGATAGATTATATTTGATAATTATTTCGTACAGATTGAAGCTTTAAATTGGTGGATAAATAAGATAATTGCTTGGAACCATAATTCGAATTGTAAATAATATTTGGACTATTACGAGTTTTTTTTTGTGGGGTTACTTTTAAAACAATTTAAAGGTTTGCAAAGCAAAACATTTCATTGTATATAAATCACTAATAATCTGAATGAAAAAATACTTATTCCTTTGCCACAAATTAAATAGAAGTATTTAAAGAATTTTAATAAGAAAAAATTTAACTATTTAAATATTTAAATACCACGAAATTTATAGGGACTATAAATATATATTCAAATAATGTTTCTGGAATATTAAAACCTTCTAAAAAGTCTGATTAATATTAAATATTAAATATATTCATTCTATAATATTTATCATTTTAAATGTAGATTATGTAGACTTAAGAAACATAATCTGTGACTTTCGATTTCAATAATTAATATACAAATAACCCTCTAAAATTAAATTTCTAATTCCTTTTCCTAAAAACTACTAATACTCTATCAGATATCAGCTTTAGACTGAAGATTATAATACCCAATTCTTCTCCATCGATGTATCAAATGTCCCCAAAAGCCTCATTGAGATTTTTAATAATTTTGTTAAGCAAATCTCCATCGAATCTGGCCTTCCTCCGTGCAGTGTCAGCTTTAAATCGATTTAGGTTCAGGGGCCGCACACAATCGCCCACACATGAACTCACATCGCAGAGATATACTCAAATCCAGACAGCCGGGAGCGATGCAGATGCCAATGGAGAACATGATCCCAGCCAGCGTTGACCACAAAAGGGGTCAGAGAATTATCTTCAAGGAGATGGGTTCGCAAATGGTTTTCTTTTAATTTGAAAGCTGGAATCGATGGCCCATCATCAAGTTTGTTGCCTAAGTCGTTTGTTCTTTTAATTAATGTTATATTTTATTTTATTATTATACATTTGTTTAGCCATGTTCCGGATAACAATTTTTTTTAGTAACAATTAATGGTTTTATAATATATTTTCTTGTTCATTTCTAAAACAAAGTAACGGTCTATTTTGTTAAAGAAATAAAACTTCGTTGGGAAATTATTAAAATTTTTACAATATTTTAAAGAATGAATTTAAAAATTCTGGTATAAGAAATGTTGATTTACTTTGACAACTATTCCCAGTGCATTTCCCCACTGAATTCTTTAACAACTTCTCATTTTTGCACTTTTACTTGTGTCTCCTTTGGTGACGTCATTGATCGCTTGGAATGTTTGAAAGGAAATCTTTACCTTTGTATCACCGACCTCAAACCCCATTTCGGAATACATCTGCATATAGCAGCAGGCATGTGTTTGTGGGCATATAGCACGACATGAATGCCAAATCGGCTTAAGGGCAAGTTATCGGCATTTGAAAATAAAAACACGCGCATTATCGACACCAAGAAGAACAGAAGGTTGATATGTGGATTTGCACTGCAAAAAAAAATGATATAGCTCTAGAGCTAATTTAGTTTACTTCTTCTGAAGCTAAAAAATAAAAGAAAATTGATAGAAATCGAATTATATTTTAATTAAAAGTTGGTTGAGGAATGAAAAGACATTCCCTAGTTGATTTTACTGAGATAATATTTTAAGGAAGGACTGCCTGTCCTTTAAATTATATTTTTTTAAAGAAACAATTAATATGTTTTAAATTACCTAAATTTGCACGTTTTTCTTAACAAGCTTAAAGAAGCTTAAAAGAAATAAAAACCTGTTAATGTATAAGATTTATTAAATTTAAAACAACCTCTAAAAATATGCCAGGTATTTGGGGGGAATTTGAAAAGCATTCACTATTCCAAAAGCATTAAATTTGAATGTTTAAAAATTAAAATTTACTAAGGAACCCATTGATATCAACATCAGTTATATTTTCCCCAGTACTCAGAAGATTAGCATTATTTTCTTGCAGTGTTACAGCAACTGCAATGCTTCTAACTGAAGGCGAGGATGAGGATGTCAAAGCCATCGTCTGTCTGGCTGTCAATGCGTTTTCCATTTGTCGCCTCTAATGACACACATATTTAGGTGTTAATCGCCTCATTGAAACGCTGGCAGCGGATTTGCTCGCATTGTTGTCCGTCCATCCGTCCGTCCGTTCGTCTGGCGGTTGGGTTCGGAGTCGGAGATCTGTTATTTTCGGGTTCGGGGATTGGGACGGGGATCTGGGTTTCGCAGGGTAAATATTGATGCTGCGATTATGACTATTGATGCGTTCACAATGGACTTGCCGGGCATTATCCTTTGGCCGATCAGCCAGCTAGATCTGCTTGGGTTTCTGTCTCCGTCTCAGTTTCTCCACTATCCTCCTTTGGCGATTAGTCGTGATTCCAGCCGGGGCTTCAGTCAATCGTATTTTGGCTTTATGGCACATTATCCCCTAAATCGCAAACAAAACTGCAAACAAATTGCCGCAAAGCGGATTCGGAAGAGACTATAGGACACTTCGGATCGGATCCAAGCGGAGCATATGCTTGGAATCCGGATCGGTTGGTATCGGTGGTATTAGGGAAATTGCCAAATGGCTTCAGTGGCGGAGGAAGTGAGCTGCCAATGATACGATACCTCTGATGCTCGCTCTCTGTCCCACTGATCCGATCCTGCAAGGCAACTTTGGGGGTTGTTTAATCCCCGATCGTGTCAGGGGTGTTTGCTAAATTAGTTCGTCATTTATGTTTACTTTTTTACATTAAGGATTGAATATGAAATACAAATTTGATATTTTATAGAACATCTGTCGGGGTGTGTTAGTTTTTTAGGGAAAATGGTTTACCCTTTCGGAAGTAAATATGTAATTGAATATTTATTTTATTATAAATCCACTACAGATTTAAATTTAAGTTAAAAAAAAGAGTTATGATTTCAAATAAGTTTCTGTAAGAAATACAAATGAAAGGAATATATTATTTAAAGCTAGATAACATAATAAATTTGTTTTACGATATCTATATCTGAAGTTGTCCAAAGAAATTCATAAACAACGATTTTTATATTTCCAATTTTAAAATAAAAATTGTAGATTTTAATGAATACAGCTAAATGTTCATCTCCGACAATAAATTCTATTACTAAAATATTTCTTTTTTTGTAAAAGGATGTTGCGTAACTTATGTATTAAAAAACTAAAATTTCCCGACTATTCCCAAAAATATTAATATAAAACCTGTATCTTACATTTTACTCGAAAAAATATTAATTAAAGTATAGATTATATATTTAAAGATAGTTTCTTGTATTTCAGGAATTTAAACAATAATAAATGAATACCCTTTTGATTGGTAAATATATTATTAAAGTTAAACAAAGATTCTACCAATGATTGTTAAGCCAATATTTTTATGGCTCAAGATTTAATATGAGTTAAATATCATATTTAAAATCAATATTAAAGTAATATTTAATTTTAATTTTTCTTAACAAGAACTGTGTCAGCTTTGGGATTTCAGTTAAGATTCAATGGAAGAAATGGAAAAAAATAGCTAATTAATTTATCCATCATAAATTCCATACCAAAAAAAAACCAAAATGGAGCCGAAAGACATGTAATTTTCCGGAGACATATAATTCCCACACTTAGCCACACATATGGTTGGCGTTACATCTGAACGCCCCTGGGCCAATATGAACATTTACACTCATAGATACACATATACACACACAATCCGACAAGGGTTTAACAATTATTTTTAGAGCCATTGCCGTCGCCTCTTCTTTTAATTGAAGTATATGTTAAGCGGATATATATACATAACAAACATATATACGGTTGTCTGTGCCAACGCTGATCATGTGACGACCTCGCATATTGTTCTTTTCCAAATGAAAAAAATAAACTCCGTTTCATTCATCGTTTTTGGTAATCAACCCCTGTCTGCGAGACATTTAGATACATAATATGGATGATTTTGTAGATACTATAACTCACGGCGCCGGCGTTGACATTTTCATGGAGAAATCATAGCATCTCCGACCACTGTGCAGCTGTACGGGTTTTGATTGGGCAATTTGCAGTTAGCCAATCACCATAAAAAGATTGAATTCAAAGATACAGATACAATAGATAAGATTTTAATTATTATTTATAATTTTTCTTAAATATATATGGCAAAATAATTAAAAATAATTAGAATAATAATACAAGTAAATTAGAATAATAATAAAATAAATGGTGATGCTGTTAATTTAATGTTTAAATAAATGCTCTAATTTTCTTTAAGTTTTTGCATTTTTTAAACATTTACTTAAACATAAAATATTAAAAAAAAATATTTATTATCGATGAATTATACTTCGATGTTTTGTTTAACAAACTAAAAAAAATTTAGAGAAATAATTCCATGTTTTCCGCGTTCAAAAGGTTCAAAAGGTTGCCACTGCTCGTATTTTCCAATCAGATTTCCGCTGGAGGTCGCTGGGTGACCCGGTTCAAGCAGTTCTAAAATTGGATACTTCCTTACCGACAATGTCAAAACGGCTTCCAATGTGAGCAGTTTTTTTGGATTTGAAAATCGGACACACTGCGTCTGCCTAATAACGACGGACGGTCGAATGGCCAGAGGCAAAAAGATAATGGAGCAGCGGGGCAGTCGGAAGTGGCAGCTCCAAGTGGTGTCCATCAGCCAGGTAAATTTCTACAGAGAGCTGACCGCCGCCGAGAAGGCAAAGGCCCAAAAGGGTCTCTTCAACTTTGACCACCTGGATGCCTTCAAGGAGAGGAGCTGCTGCAGACCATTCTCCAGAAACACAAGGTGGAGATTTCCAGCTACCAATAAAACATGTTGATTATCTACCCAGCGGATGTGGTCCTGTTTAAGGGCATCCTGGCTTTTAACTTTCCCAAACTTTCCCCGTGACCAGTTCCATTTGAAACGGTTTGTGGACACAGAAACCGACACGAGATTGACCCGAAGAGGTGGATCCATTAAACCATTAATAATCCATATTAGGGGACGGCTCCGTTTTAATTTAAAGCAATGTAATAAATTAATAAACTTCCTAAATCCACTCTGAAAAAAATCGTCCACAAATTTGTTTGTTTTAAACCATTTTTATTTCTAAAAAATTAACATGCCTTTTGTTGTTGTTGTTTGTAGCTAGAATTATAATCACTAATTAAGTAAATGTTTTGTTTCTGTTCTTAATCCATTTGGTGTTTTCCTTCTTGTTTTTATTTTTTTTTTTTTGTTTGTATCTTTCGCTTTAATTCTATTAAAATTTAACATGAAAGTTCAGCTAAAAATTGCTCAATTGTTACATTCAACGTTATACGCCTTGTTTTTTGTTTTTTATTTTGTTTGTTTGATTTTGAAATGGATTGATTCGTATAACAGCTTGAGGCTCTAGAGTTTATTAACAAAGTTTTTCATTTTTAATGCGTGTGTGTGTGTATATGATGCGTGTTTATGCGTATAAAAACAAAAACAAAATTACGCCCTACATAATATTACCAAGTAAGTAAGTAATTAAGTAAAGTAAGTGGTAAATATATATATTAACTGAACACAACAAACCATTTTTACACGCTTGAATTGGCTAGATAGAGCAAATAAGGGCTGGGGGAGGGGTCGGTGATCACCTTAACTTAATTCATTAATTAATTAATAAGTAGTCCGGGAACGTAATGTACAAAATGTGTGCAAATGTGTGCTGCCAACGGGAAAGGGGGGGGGGGGGGGGGGGGGGGGGGAANGGGGGGGGGGGGGGGAAGGGGATGAACAACAAAATGATATTAACAAAAACCTTCGACTAAGAATTAAAGCTACCTAAAAATTACAGATCAATAACAACCAAAAGAAGATGTAGAAGAATTAATTGATTAATTAATTAAGAACAATGTGTGGCTTCCTTTTCCTCTTCTGCTGCTACTTTTTACATTACGTAATTAATTAATGGATACAAGTTGTGTTGTTATTTTCGCTATTAGCCCTAGAATTTTGTTTTGTGAACATCATGGACGGATGTTAATCTGAAGTAAAAATTTTCGTTTTTTGTTTTTTTTTTTTGGCGCACAGTGGCGGCGCCTTGCTGGCTCTGCATACAACCCGTGACGTCAGCAAAGGGGGGTCTAGAGGGGGTTCTGGGATCCAAGGAATAGTGGGAGGAAAGGGCACTTGTCGCAATTTTGATTTACACTAAAGTTAACTATACTATATAATCAACAGCTCCTCCAACGTCATCGTCCAGTTTTGCTTTGTTTTCTTTTTCTTTTTGTTTTTTGTACAGTGATCGCTCGCATCATCATCATCATCATTCAGATCATCGCAGATGTGTAGATATCAGTAATATATATGTATGTAATGCTATATCATAGGCATCTAAGGCATAGTTCTTGTCTAAACAATAAAGTTCCCTTTACTCATATTTCGATTTACCAATTATTTACAACAATTTTCGTATCACAATTGTAATTTTTGCATGTTTTTGTCTTGCTTGTTTTTGTTGTTTCTGTAAAATGTTCCTATGCTTCGCTCTCTGTGTTGTATGCAAACTGACGAGCAGCACTGTGCGAATATTCGAAAGGTTTTTCTTGCCCACAAAATGTGTGGGGCAAATGTGTTATTTCGTGTTAGATATAAGTTCGAATTGAAACTAGGAGCTATATGTATGTGAAAGGTACGAGTATATAATAATTGAATTCATAATTCGATAACCTCTTGCTAAGCTAAAAGAATCTGTGTCTGCATCTGTGTATCTGTATCTGAAATCGTTTGAAAGTTCGCCAGAAAGTGTGCTACACACTTTTGAGTGCACCTTTAAAACGATTTCCCTGTGGGGGGAAGTGTGTGTGGTGTGTGTGTATATAACCTGGCTATATATTCTTGTATATGTAACATTCGCTTGTATATAGATATAGCTTCTCGCTTTATATCCGCCTTAAAGCGTATAATTAAACTTGCTGCCTTGTCGCATTAAACTCTGAAAACATAACAAATTTAAAGCCCTTCGCTGAAACTGTATAGGCGTATATATATCTCTATATATCTGATGTATCTATGTTTGGTGTGTGTGTGTATGTGTGTGAGTGGGTAGGGGAGTGGGTCTCTAAAACCATAAAGTGCCGCCTTTGAGGCGAGCCTTAGCTAATATATATGTATGTATAATGCACTAAAACCGACTTAAGCGGACTTACTAACGTAAGTTGGTTGCTGGTTGCTGGCCAGTTGAACCGGCTGGAAATTATTGCCAAGTACTTAAGGACTAAACTACGAACCTAAGGCATAATAAGACTACATAACAGGGTTCTCTCCTTCGCATCCGTTCGCTCCTCCGGGAAGGTATTTACGATTCGACTCGACTCGTTAAGGGATTAGGTAACTACGTAGCTCTCATTTGATCTTTCGTACTCTCTGCATGCAGATCATAAAAATATGATGAGTTATCTCTAACTAACTATATATATTCAAATATATATATATATATATAGATCTGTGTGTATATATATATATGTAACGTAGACATAAGTGTAAACGTAGAACTAGATGGTAAGTGTATAATTTGCTCTGAGCTTAACTGTGTGCCTGGTTGTGGAAAATCTCTCAAAATTGAGCTAAGTAAATATTCTGAATCTGCTGAATCCGCTGATTCGCTCCTCCTTTCGCCTCGATCCTCTCCTCCGGATCCTGGGCCGGCAAGCTGGCTATCCCAACTCCAACTCCTACTTGCCGGCCAACTGTGGCTGCTATTGGTGGCTCTTGCTCAGCAGATGGGCATTGAACTCGTAGACATTGTTCATCTGCTCGCCACAGATGTTGCATCGCCACGGATTGCTCTCGCAGTGGCAGCCCTTGTGCAGGAAGTACAGCGTCTCGTCGGGGAATTCGATCCCGCAGAAGTGGCAGGTGAGGATCAGCTTGCGGTTGAGCATTAGATCGCCATCCTGGCCAGTCGACGTGATGGTTCCGTTGCAGATGGGCGTCGAATTGGCGCCGTTGCTGGCATTTGGAGTAGCTGGCGCAGGCGGACCACCACCGGCACCTCCTGTTCCGGCGCTGCCAGTGCTGCCATTTACACCGGCTGTACCTGTGCCGGAGCCATTGCTTAGGCTGTTGGACAGCACGCTATTGTTGTTGTTGCTACTCTCCAGCGGTGTGGCATTCCGGGTGATTCGGTTGTTGGCCTTGGCGCAGATGCGTCGCTTAAGATCTTCGCGCAGGAGCGATTTCAGTGGCGAGACCTGGTTGTTATGAGTTTAAATTAATATTAAATTATTGGATTTAATTATGTATTATTATTTAGGGACAGACCTTGATCAGTGAGGTGATTCTGTTGTTGTTGTTGCTGCTGTTGCTATTGTTATTGTTGTTGGAAGCCTGCTCGGTGTCGCTGCTGGGATCACTGCCATTAACCAGGTCCTTCTTGTCCACATCCTCGGCCATGGGCTCCTTTTGTAATTAGAAATAAATATATTAATATTAATATATCTTAATAACGTAAAATGCATAGTAAATTACTAACAAAATGCTAACAAACATTTTTATTATACAAATTATATAAAATACCCAAACTGAAATACTTCATTCCAAGTTGAGTTTTGTGAAACTAACCCTCAACTTTATTTTAGGTCAAGATCAAGCTTTGAATCAAACTCTAGCGTATATGTAAAGCCCTGGATCTCTCGGATGTCGGAAAGCCATAAAGCCACCTCAACCAAATTAGGTATGCAGTCTTTTGTGATGCACAACAGGTTTTTCAAAATATTGTTCCGCCTTCGCATGTGGATAGAGCAAATGGAGAGGCAATATTTTGTGACTCGGGGCTACTATATAACTCCAAATCAGCTTAGTATAGGTTGCATTGCTTCTTAGAAATCTGATTTATCACAGAAAATTGATATATTCTTAAGGAAACACTAATATATTGAATATGCAGATAATTTAGTTTAATGTAACCCACAATTCAAATTTAATAGTGGGCGAAAAGTGGTTCAATTAGTTGCAGTTCAATTTATAAAACCAGAGCTATAAATAAACTAATTAATATAGTTATAAATAATGGTTTATAAAGTTGAATTAATAGTGAATAAAAAAAGGAAATAAAGAAAATGGAATTAAAGAAAAGGGCTTTAAAGAAAAGGAAACTTAAGAAAAAGGAATTTAAAAAAAGGGAATTCTTGAAAACTCAATTCCTAAACTATGCAATAAATTATTAAGACAAAATTTTGTTATAGAATGTTATTGGATAACTGCAAAATCGTATTTATATATTCTGATTTTCCAGTCAAGCTTAACTACATTTAATATTTCATCCGAAACTCACCTGTTTAATGGGTATCAGACTGATCGACGGCGTTATGTGATTCTCGTGTAGATGATGATGATGAGGATGCTGGTGGTGCGGATGCGGATGATGGTGACTCTTGAGACTCGCACTCAGGCTGGTGGCTGTGGTGCTGGACGTGATGGGCGTGGCCTTTGTGTTGCAATCCATGGGCAACTCCACTGGTGATTGCATGATCAGGGCGCGATCTTTCACCTTCTCGCCGTTGGACTCGATGCCATTTCCATTGCTAATCGAGCTGCTGTTACTGTTGTTATTATTATTGCTGCTGATGTTGTTGTTGTTATTGTTGTTGCTCCCACTAATGTTGTTGTTATTATTGTTGGTAACACAGTTGTTATTGTTGTTGTTGTTTCCCTGTAATGCAGATTCACGCCAAACGCAAATCAGCTGTGTTATTTTTGTTGTAAGCGAGGGGATATATAAAATAATAAAACAAGGGAAAGGAGGTTTAACCATACAGGAGAGGTCAAAATAATAGCACTGAAGATAAGGAAAATATCCAGAAATTTATGATCAAACAACAAACAAGTTCTCCCAATCAATGCTATTATTTTGACCCTAACTGTATCCTTTTAGAGACTTACATTAAACAGCTCCGTGTTGCCGCTCTCGCCCAGCGTCGAGATCTCCACATGCGGCGTAAGGAAGTGCATTGGGGGCGTGGCATTCTCCAAAGATCGCATGGATTCCCCACTATCGCTGGCTGGCGGCGCCACCTGAGGCGACTGATGCTGCTGCTGCTGTTGCTGGGATTGAGATTGCACCGGTACAGGACTGAGTCCTGGTGGAACATAGCTGGCCGCTGCTGCAGCCGCTGCTGCCGAGGCCTGCGATTCGAGGGCCAGAAGCAGAGAGGAAGTGCCACCCGGTCCGGGGTTATCCAGATCGATGCCATGCCGGTTGAAAAAGTGTATCCGCAGGGACTTCATTGAGCCAGCCCGGTAGCTGCACAGCGGGCACGTCTTCACCAGGTCATGCTGACCCACATGTTCGTTCTGGAAGTGGGCACGCATGGCAATCTGGCGCTGGAAGCCCCGGTTGCAGATCGGGCAGTGATACGGCAGCGTCTTTGTGTGCGTGGTAAAGTGCTCCGCCAAGTGATCCTTGCGGAAGAATCGCTTCTGGCACACCCGGCATTCGTACGGCTTTACGCCCGTGTGCCGCATCTTGTGGCGTCGCATATTGGCTCCGTTGGAGAACTTCATGTTGCACACATCGCACTCAAAGACCTTGCGGGAGCTGCTGTTACCGCCCCCGCCGCTGCCGCCGCCTCCTCCACCGCTATTGCCCGCTGGCGAGGAGCTAGCCGAGGAGCTGGATCCGTTGCCCGTCTCCCCCTTGACGCCACTCTCCATGTGACCCAGGCTCATGTTCTCCGGCTCCTCGCCGCGTAGGTCCTCGCTCTTGAGGCGCGCCGCCACAGCAGCTGCCGCTGCCTGACCCGCCAGACACTGGACAACATGGAGCAGCAGGGAGGCACGGGAGCTGGTCTCAAAGCTATCGCAACGTTCGCAGCGGAACGTCATGGGCGGCGAGTGCGGCCCGGTGCTGAGATTCGTGGGCGTGGGCGTTGGCGAGCGTGGCTCCTGCAGCTCCGACTCCGAGGCAGAGGCAGACGAGGCTGCCTCCTTGAGGCTGCGCAACGCCATTGCGTTATGATGCAGCAGGGCTGCAGTGGTGGGCGTCATGTCCACAATTATGCCGCCACCAACTGAGGGGCTGGTGTCCTTCAAGGCCAGCTCCATACTGCTGGCCGCCGTGCTGAGAGTTTCGGCCATCTGCAAGGGAACAATTTATATCTTTTTTTTAGTTTTTTAGCTGAGAAAATGCACTGAGAAGTTTAATTATTACTTCAGGGACAATTCAGGATCTTAAGTGTAATATTTCCTCTCAGTGTAATAAAGATAAGACGAGGCCACGCCCGAAAATCGATGACAAGTTGCGGTTGCCTTTTTTTATTATTATTTATTTTATTTTCCTTCTTTTTTTTTGTGTGTTTCGTTTTTTGCAGTCGGTTTTTGGCATTTCAAGTGCTTCCAACAAACCAGAGAGACCCAAGCCCAAACTCAGACTTCGACTCTAATAAGCCAAATTGGTGTCAGCGTCGCAGCTTCGTGGGGGCTGGCTGCAGGGAGGGGAACCTGCGCCAAGAACCAAACCACCAACCAACCAACCAACAGCAACAGCAACAACAACGACCATTTTTGGGCGGCCTTGTTGTTGTTTCTGGCCGTTGACGTTGACTTCGTGCTATGAAAATACCAAAGTTATTGGGGCCAATTACTGGTCTTGCAGGTGGGCAATCATTTGGACACCCAGGCACAAACACATAAGCAAACACGTCCAAACATTGGTAAAGAGATATGGGATAAAGGGGAGCAAAGAGGGGGAGCACACACACACACACACACAGTAACAAAATCAGAACTACAACAACTGCCGTCGTCGTCACTCATTGGCCAAATCATTCAAAAGTTTGCCACAAACACACAATGGCCATCAACTGACATTTCGGCAGAGAAGCTCTAATGATGTTTAAGCCAAACTCTAAAGTCTTCCATTTTTATTTATAGAAAAAGAGTTTAGAAGGAAAGAAGCACAAATATTTATAGAAGAGAAAATTATTGTTAATACTAGAATTAATTTGAGAAAAAAATATGAGTGGGATCTTATAAAGGGATTTACAACAAATTATAATATCTACTTTAATTATAATTAATTGATTTTTAATTAGATATATTACACGACAAAACTATCTTAGACGGAAATTTAAATAAAGAATCATAAAGGCTTCTTTATTGTTTTAAATTTTTTATTTAAAAATCTCAAAGTTCAAATAGTTTTAATACTTTGTTATAAATGAAGAATGATACATAATATACAAAGAACAAATTAAATGAGTCTTAAGCTTTTGTTTAACAGCAAAATATTAATGAATAATGAATGAATGAAAATAATAGAATTTGAATCAAGAATATGTTTAAATTATGTAACAACTTAATATTTCTGAAAAGTCGAAAAATAAAATCTGCTTAAAATTAAAATAATTTATATCTAATTAGATATACAACACAATAAAAATTCCTTGTTCATCGGTCACTGGGTCTTGAATTATAGGAATTAAGATTAATAATAAAACCTCTCAAAGTTTATATAGTTCTAATGCTTTGTTATAGGTGAAGAATTATAAATATTTAGTTATAATCACAAAAAACATTAAATGAGCCTGAAGCCTTTGCTTAACAACAAAATATGTATTAATGGAAAATGGCCGAAAATATACATACAATTACGTAGCAGACTAGTGGAACGAAAGAGTAAAAACTTAATGGTTTTAAAAAGTCAACATAAAAGTCAATATACGATCCACTTTCTTTAAATATAAAATAAGTTAAAGACTGTCTAAAAATAGAGTTTAATTTTAAAATGGTTATTAATTTGTAACTAATATAGATAACAAATTAATACACTCAATTTGCCTAACAAATGATACAAATCAGTGTCAAATAATGAATTGTTGAATTTTATTTGGTAATAATTTGATATTAAATTAATTATGGTTTTAAAATTAAGACACTTTCTGAGTAAAGTCCTCAAATAAAAACCATAAGACTCAGTTCTTCGAATTACGTCGTATTAATGTACTAAAATTTATAATTAAGGAGCATTTTACTACAAATTTGAATATGATTTAATACTCAAATTGAACTCCCGTACTATGTATGTATATCTTTCAGTTTCAGAAGCCTCGCATTCCGTCCCATTGTGCAATATTGTCTTACTGACGCATGTCACCGTCGCGTCGTCTGGCCTGGGTTTTGGCAATAGGTCAGATGTGGCTCTGTGGCTCCGATGAGCTCGTGGATGGCAAGGCGCCGAGGTGAAGAGTTGGAGGAGACACATGTCAGGTGCGGATGTGTGTTGGATGCAGTGTGAGTGTATATCGGGCAGCGTATAAATCATCATCCATAATCAACCGAATGGAGCTGGCCAGGCCAAGCTCTTCTCGCGACTAATTTAAGCCGACCTTGGATGCTGTCTGTGCATTAGCATTAGCCAGATCACAAAAGCCAAGAGCCAAGAGCTAAGAGCTCACAGGCAAGAGCCAAGAGCCATGGGGGACGACCTCAGCCCCGACCAGCTTCCCTGGGCCCTGTGTTTTGATATATGTATGTGCATTTCGGGCCAGGTCAGCTTTGAGCTATGAAAAATGAATGTGTGTCGTAGGCCTATTTTGGACGCATCTACATAATTACAAATTCACTTTTTCGATGCGAACGGGTTTTGGTTTTTGGAGTACAAAACTTCTTTTTCCACGGCATCCCCAGGCCACTTAAATGTTGTAAACCTGTAAACATTAGCGGCGAGCACAAAAACCAAAAAAAAAAACTAAAAGCAAAAAAACTAAAAACGAAAAAACTGAAGCTCACAAAAAGTTGGTTTGCATTTTCAGTAATTATGAGGCGCTGTTGGCTTTGGCATTATAAATGCCATAGTTGCCAACCCAATGGAGTCATTGGGTCAAGTTTTAGAGTGCAACTGGGTCAGGCTTTATCATTATTATCATTATCACCACCATCACCCCATCACCACCATCATCATCATCATCGTAATCTCTGGCCAAGCGGTGGCCAACATACGAGCCCAACTTGTCCGGGCTTTTGGGTCTCCCCAGTCTCGGGTCTTTTGGGGTGTCTGTGTCCCGCATTTTCACTTGCTCGCCGGCCCGCTGTTCCCAATTCGAAGCCCGGAAAGCCGAACGAATATATGTATTTAAAAAAAAAAAAGAAAATATATAAAGCTTCGCTTGGGCTCTGAGCCGCTCTGGAAACGAGAGAAATGGTTGGAGAAATGCGAAATGGGAGCACACACACCGCACACACATAGAAGTGAGCGACATAATTGGAGCGCCCCGAGAGCCCTTAATGATGTCGCACACTGTCCGGCGGACCAATGTCTAATTTTAAAGGGAAATTTGTAAATGCAATAATTAAATTAACAATGTTTATTAGGCAGGGATTGCAATCTTGTAATATTTATTTATTTTACAAGTTTTATTATTTGATTTATGGTACACCACTGCGTATTAATGATATTGGGATATTGCAAACTGTGTGAAATTAAAGCTAATTTTATTTTGAGAATTTCTGTAACACTAAAGGAGAAATGTGGCATAATTAAACAATTTTAAATATATATTTGACTAGCTTTGAAGCATTGTGCCAGTTTTATAATACTCTATGAATATAATGTACAACAATTTTAAAACAATTTTACAAAACTTAAGATAACTCCTACCATTATTTACCTAAAATTGTTGAATACTGAAATTAGAGAATTTAATAGACAAATTTAATAAATGTGATATTAAAATTACGAGCTTATTTCGGTGATCCTTTCTATTATTATATTACAAAATTTCAATTGATTGTGGAATTTGAATTTTAATATCTAAAAAAAAAAATGTAATTAAACATTTTAAAGCAAATTTAAAATGAAATTTTCTAACAACTTTTTAATACAATTTTTAAGAATAATAAATAAGTAATAAGCTTGTGTATTTCAACTATCACTTAATTTGTACTTAAAAACTAAGCCATAAATTTTCAAAGGATTTCCCAATTTCCATCTGATATGAAAAAGGATTATTTCCATTGAAATTAGATATAGCATTTCGACCAACTGTGCTGGTTGGACTTGTAGGCCAAATGAGTCTTTTCCATAGCCTTAGGCCGCCGCGCACGATTCCCATTCAAATTCAAATTCAAATTGGAATCAAAAGCTAGTTTATTAGCATTGCATTGACCAGTTGTTGTTGGTTGGAAGTTAAAAAAACAACAACAACAAAAACGGAATGGGAGTCGGAATTGGAAGTGGAACTGGAAGTGGAGTCGCATCTTTTTGAAGGCAACTCACTTTCGAGGCTGGATCTTCATGCAAAATAGACCACACTCACACACTGACACACACACACATTCGGGTTTGACCTTAGCAGCGATTTTTACCGGTTTTCCAGCGTGGGAGCGGGAAGGGGAAGGGGAAGGAGAAGGGAGAGTGGAGCAAGTGGGGGGGGGGAACAAAAATGAGTCAGTCGGTCGATGGGGAGTCTTGTTGTTGTTGCTACTGCTACTGTTTCGTAGCAAATCAATGAAACTGAACCATTCCCAAATGTTGCCCCAAAACCCCAACAACAACAAACAACAGTAACATGTGCGTCGAAATGAGAACAAGAACAGAACGAAAAAAAAAAGAGAGACGGGAGAGAGAAACCACTTTCCATGGTGACACACTTATGCTACGTGCTCTTTTGCTACTTTTGCCGCTGCTGCAACAACAACAGCAACAACAACGACTCCCATAATAGAAAGTGGAACAGGAATTTCCCCCCCATCAATGCCAGAGAGCACGGGCACAGCACGGCGCACAGCGATGATTTCATTTTGGCCTGGCCTGCACATTGCGAAACACTTGCCACGGCCAACAGCAGCAGCGGCAGCAACAACAACACCCAGCCAGGCGGCATCGAGAAAATCAAGAAAGAAACGGGCGAGAAAAAAGTGGGGGCAACACAAAAAAAAATATAGTTCAGTGGGAGCCGAAAAGCAGCTGAGCGGCAAAACCTAAAAAAAAAAAGGAAAAGAGAGAGCCGTGGAGCCAGCCCCCTCTCTGTATACAAACTCTCTCTTGGCATCTCTCTCTCTCTTTTCTTGGAGGCCCAGCGCATGCCCCGTTTTTGTTTATGATTCTCACTCCCGGCTCTCTCCCACCACCACCACCACACCACCGCATTGTTGTTGCAAGTGCATGCTTTTCACGCCTGCCGCTTTTGTTGTTGCCCGGTTGGCGGTGCTGCTGCTGCTGCTGGTGTTTTTCTGCTCTCACTGCAATTGCAATTTTGTTGCATTAGGCGCGTGAATTAATTTCTAATTGATGGCACCGCCAACGACCATGCTGCCCCACTTCCGATTCCCAGAGAGTCGATGCGGCCGCCCGCTCTGCTCTCTTTGGTAAGTGGCTAGCGTATAATTTTTGTTGTGTTGACCTAATTATACGCTCATTTTGATTCACTTGATTTTCTCTGCACACACAAACACAGATACACACACACACACATATGGCACACGCACACACACACTTGGGCACGAACGTTTCGTCACTGCGACAAGTGGAGCAGGCAGCGACGTTGGCCAAGGCAGCGACGCTGGCAGAGTGGCAGGCAGAGGATGGCGACCGTAATTTCTTGTGGTTACTGGGACGCAAAATAAAAATATATACAAAATATATAGTAAATCAGGTGGAAGAAGATCCATGTATCCCGCTCCGACTCTATTTTTGCGGATATTTTAGGAAGTGCATATATCTGCCATATCTTCGATTTCCCACAAAACACATCGAATTCCGAATTTCCCAAATACCGAAGCAAACTGAACCGAACTGAATTCAAACTGCAATAGCTGTTGGAAATGGAAATGGATTTGGATGTGGATGTGGATGACTGGGAGCACCGAATGTATCTGTCCCTGTCTCTGTCCCTGTATCCGTATTCGCATCCGTGGCTGTGTGGGTTCTTGTAACTGTGTCTGTTTTGTTTGGGACGGAAATGCCAGTGGCGGGGCTAGAGGGGGGGTGTCCCCCGCCTCCGCCAGGTGAGTCAGAGTTCAATGGGAAAGGGGGATCGTTTGGTTATTAGCCACATTTATAAGCACACTCGGAAAAACATATATTGCAATATAATATTTATGTAATTGTTTTGCAATATTAATAATATAATACTTATTGATGCTTACAAAGAATGTAATTTGAATGTTTTTTGCCAAAATTGATAGATCTTTAAAGTTGTAACTTTTAGAGAAGGTGTTTGAGGGTGAAATTAATTGTTTTCTTTTTAAAATAAAGATTAAGAAACCTTTGTTTAAAAAATGTAATAAAACATACTGATGTTAAGTACTGTAAACAAATTAAGTTCATTTCTAGATTATAACTTATATTAAATATTTTAAATTATTATGATATACGATCAATCAATAAATTACAATTAAACAAGAAAGCTTAACATTTTGTTTAATTTGTTATGTTACTTATACAAATTTGAAGCTTTTGTTTTTAATTTCTTTCTAATTTGATTATTTAATTAATATTTTAATGGCTTTCGGAACTTGAAAGCGTAGTATGTGGTTATTTTATAATTAAACTAAATAAATAAATCAATTTCTAGCACTGTGAATTGGTATAACTCAATTAAAAATAAATAATAATATTATAAAGTATAAACATACAATAAAATAGGGGACTATGATAAAGACGGTAAAAAGAAACAAAAACAGAAGAACATATCCCTCCTCTTCGATTAATAATAGCAAACGGCTGTACATTCTTTATATTTTTAAAATACTTCTTAAAAGGCTAATAATATGAGAAATATGATTAAAACAAAATCCTAATAAAATATACTTTAAAGGGCGATATAAAATAAAATACTCTACAAGTTATTATTCTTAAATTATTCAAAAATTACCATAATGTAATATAGGGCATGCACTCAATTTCAGAGTTTTCCTTCTATCAATTTTTAAATACAATAGACGCAGATACTTTTCTCAGATATCTCTTTTTAAAATACCTCATCTATTGCTTAAAAATCTCCATAATTCAGAGGGAATGCTTTTAATTTGAAGGCCTTTTTCTGCGTGGCTATTGGATTCGGATTCTCCCATGAAGATGAGGTTGTGGATGTGGATCCCCAATCCCCCTTGGCGCCAAACACCACTGGCGAAGATTTGCCAATCGCTTGGGCTCTCCGCTATCCGCTCTCCGGCACACAAACATTGAGAGCGCACGAGAGGCGGCACACACACACACACACAGAGTGGCTGGCACAGAGACACAGATCAGCCGCAGCAGCAGCAGCACCACCACCAACAGCAACAACAAAGACGCAGCAGAATTTGAAATTAGGTCAACAGGTTTGGCTGCTTGTAGTGGTGGCCTGAGCCAGTTACTCGAGCGTATGCCGTCGTCTTTGCCTACGACCTCGGCTGTCATCATCATGCGAGGAGGAGGAGGAGGTGGTGGTGGTGGATGGAGGTGCGCGGGAGCACCAGAGGGAGCAGCAGCAGCAGCACCAACAACATCCAAGCTATCGCCGCCAACGCAATATGCGTTCCGTTCCGTTCCGTTCGCTCGTCGTTTATTGCACCACAGTTCGTGCAGTTTTCAGTTTGCAGTTTTCAGTTGCTGTGGGGGAGATGCACTCACACACACACACACATCCGAATTGAGCACACTGCAGTGGGGGTGGGAGGAAGGGGCTGCTGCTAGAGGGTGGCACACGGGGCAGCAAGGGTGCCCTGTCACTGTGTGCGTGTGCTGCTTTCGGGGAATGAGCCAGGGATGCAGCGCATCATTCTAGCATCCAAATGCAAGAGATAAATTGGGAATCGATAAAGCCATCGACAGTGATAACTATAAAGAGTGGATAGTCCTTAGGATGGAAGCTAAAATAAAATAATCCGAGATCCGAGATCCGAGATCACAATAAATGAAATTTTTACTATATCTAAAATATCTATATTCAATTAAAAATATATAAATTTTAAAGTAATGTCAAGATTACTAAAAATATGTTGTTTATCTATAAAATTGTAGCATTAAAATCAATTAAAAACTGTCAATATGTTAATATTTAAAGCATTAATTTAGAATTTAGCAACAATTTAGATCTAGATGTCCTTTACATGGACACATTTACCCTAAAAAATAAAAATAGTAAGATGTGTAACATCATATGAGATTCTTCTAAGTAAAAGTAAGCCCTTAGGACCAACTATTTGATTTATTCCCATAAGAAACTTATGGTTCTTTAAATAAAAATCTATATAAATCATATTTTCATGTAAACACAAATATCCGTTTGAAATCGTGTAAATTCATTGGTTCCGATTCCGTTCACATTTAGAACCGAAATCGGAAATAGGAACAGGTGTGACTGGCATTTCGAAATGTTCAGATTCAGACAAACCGTTTAGATAGCCATAGAAACCCCTTCTTCGATCGGCAGGTAGGTAGCCTAGCAATCTTCTGGCTTGGAAACTGTTGCGAAAATGCGCATATGTTCTGAAATGGAAACTCAATGCGAAGCGGAGCCAACTGGCGAGACCAACTCGAGTTTCTGATTTGTTTTCGATGCAGCCAAGAGATTTCCACATACTTCTTAGTTGGTTTCTGTGTCACAATCGAACACACACGCTTACAGCCTGTCGGATGCGAAAAGGTGGCTATGACGAGGAGGCGGCGGCAGCGGAGCAGGCGGAGTAATGAGCTCCCAGAGAGCTGCAGCCACCTGCAGCAGAGCGAAGGCCCAAAGCCGAAGCCGGAGCAGATAATCCCAGTAGAAATGGAAACTAGCTGCGGCAGGTTTAGAAACTGGTATAGAAAAAAAAAAGCACAGGCAGCGGCAGACACAGTCATAGCCACAGCCACAGCCATAGCAGCAGCAGCAGCACCACCAGCACACATAGGCAATCGACCTTGTAGGAGTGTATTTTGTCTTGGAGCATGCCCGTAAACTGGGCCAACGCGATTGCACTGAAATCAGGTGGGCGTGACGTAGGTAAATACAGTCCAACTCCCCGAAGTTGGATTCGGTGTAACTCCACAAAACAATGGGCCATGATAAAGGGCAAAAGGGAACGCATGCTCATTTCTTTAAAATATGAACTTAAATTTGCATATCTAACTCTTAATATCTCGGCATGATGAATGGTACTGACCTATTTTTGAAAGTAATTTTATTATCTCATAAAATTTATTAAGACAAAGCTGGTTAGAAGATGCAGTTTGTTTTATTTAAAAATATATTTATAAAAGAAAGGAAATCATTCTTTAATTAATACTATAAAAAACTTTTATAAATAAATATCAGAAATTCATTGTTTACTATGCAGCAACTGACCTATGTCAATTAATATTTAATGAGTTTGTTATGTGGTTCCAGATATACACATAGAAATTCTATGCTTTCCTGGTTTTTCTATATATTTATTTGTTGATATCAATCTAAATATATATATCGCTTAGGGTTAAAGGTGGCGACCGTGAGAGAAAGGAAGGAAGGACGAAGCAGTTCTTTCACAAAAGAAATTTAAGTATAATAAGTAAATTTTGAATAAAAATATCTTAAAATCAAATATCTTTATCTATATAAACATAATGAACTAGTTGTACGCGCACTTACAATCATAGGTTAAAGTTTTTAAGTTTTTTTGTTTATTGCTTTAATTAACACTGATGACCACTTTTTGTTTAAACAGTTTATAAAGTCTTTAAATTGGAATTTGGTTTCATAAATGTCCAAGAGTAGCAGTTTGTGCAATCAGAATTGATTTGAAAATCTAAAAATATTATAAATTAAATATTCCAAGTCGAACTGCAATATTTGATGTTTTCAATTAAGGCAAGTTTCACTGTATGTTGGCCAATAAGAGTGTGTGTGAGCGCTGACTGGCATGTGTGCGTGTGTGTGTGGGAAAGCTGGCTGTACCCTTGGCGCCCATTAATCCATGGCGGAAAATCCACGGAAAATCTGTCGCAATCGGACAGATATCCGAAATAGCCAGGCAGGCGCTGCTCGCAGGAGTTTCGTAATTACATACCCGCGACAGCCTTGGCTTCCGAATTTTACAGTTTACAGTTTACAGTTTCTTTTTTCAGTTTCTTCTGGTCGGCTCTTCGATTCTTCTCAGTTCAATTCTTCGGCCTTTTTCAGTTTCTTTAGTTTGTTTTGTGTCAGTTCTGTTCAGCTTTTCGTTTTCGTTTTTCGCCTTTTGACTTGGCATTAGCACAGCTGGAGTCTTTTGCAATGCTCTCGAAAAAAAAAGAAACGCGCTGCGGTGTTTGGCAATTTTAGATTTCAAAATACCACAAGGTGCATTCTAACACACACGCACACAGAAGCACACAGATACACACACACACACGTGCACGGCTCGCTCTCGCGCTCTCCTCTGCCACACACACACCCACACTGGGACAGTGCAGTTCTTGGATTGGCTTGGATCTATGTTACTCAATGGGCTCCTCCGGGCGGGGTGGCCGGGAGCTGGGGGAGCTTTGCAATTTGCGTACACTGCGCGGAGTCGCGCGGATTATTCAACAGCAGAACTAACCTCCCGCAAAACTGCAACTGGAGCACACAGCGCGACACAACAACCGTAAGTGTGTGTGTTTGGATGTGGATGCACTCGAGCCGAGGAAACCGAACCCGAATCCGACTCCGACTCTGACTCTGACTCCGAAATGAACGAGAAGAGCGCGGCTTAAAGGGCAAGTGAGTTAGCTGCGGGGCCCAAATAATAATAGTAACAATAACAACAATAATAATAATAAAACTGTCAGCGGACAACGCGCGCGCGGTGGCCACATC
Source organism: Drosophila mayri (assembly GCA_008042485.1). Taxonomy (NCBI): domain Eukaryota; kingdom Metazoa; phylum Arthropoda; class Insecta; order Diptera; family Drosophilidae; genus Drosophila; species Drosophila mayri. The sequence continues at coordinate 655,069 of VNJN01004882.1, read as the reverse complement.
CGAATGGGCCAAAAGACGAATCCACTCTGAGCGGATTCGGATTCGGAATCGGAATCGGTATCTCAACGCTCCACGCTGCGCTGCCTCTGTCGATGTCGCTGCCAGCGCCGCTGCCGGTTGTGGCGCTCGGTGAAACAAAAACAACTCAAGCGATTCCGATTCCTCAAGGCCTACTATTTAGGCCAAAAAATAATGTACCAGCAGCAGCAGCAGCAACTACAACTACAACTACAACACGGAGCGGCGCAGTGGCAGCAACTCGTTTCTTACAGAAATGTAAACGTTCTAATTGAGTTCTCATTTATGGCCCGCCGCCGCTGCCGCTGCTGCTGCTGCTGCTGCTGCTGCTGCTCCACCGACTGTGCAACCGAACCAAGCCGAGTGTACTTGTTGTAATTGTTGTTGCCGCAATGCCCAAAAAGCATCGGAAAATGTTTTTATCCGGCTGGCAGGCACAACCATTTTCAAATTGGAAACAAGTTTACTGAACCCTGCACCAAGTTGGCGTTTTTCCACCAAGAGCAGCAGAAATCACTTGTCTTTTTGGGCCCCCACAGCACAGATCGGGTATCATTTGGCCAAGCATCTTATGGTTGTGTTTCTTCAAAGTCCAACAAAGATCAAGTATCGTTTTTTTTGGGGGGACGTGAATTCATTGGCAAAGTATCTTGGGCATGAGCTTTTAGTATTAATTATTCTTGATTTAGTAAAGTATGAGTTTACTTAATAATAGTACAAGTTAATGCCAAAAAGCAGCTTTTACTTTTTAGGCCCGAAATCTTGAAGCTATTTATGAAATCCATAATAAATAATACTATCATAAATGCAATATAAATAACCGGTAACACTATAAATTTTTATAAAATAAAATTATCTTCTACTGTTTTAATTACCTATTTACTGAATTTATCATAATCTAACTAAAAACTTGTGGTTTCGGTTATCAAAATCTGTAAAACCAAATAAATTAAAATAAACTGTAACCTTTCTTATTTCATAGCATTATAATTAAATAAATATATCTTAAAATATTATCTGTAACATGATAAATATATCTTAACGTAGGGACAGTACTTTAAAATACAAATATAAAATCCTTTGAAATGTTTCCTCATGAAATATACAATTAAGTGTACATTTATTTCGAGTCACAATATGAAAAAAATGTAGAATATACGTATATTAAAGTGTAAATAATTTAATTCTAAAACAAAGTTTACAAAAAAAGATCTTCAAATGCTAATTAAAAGATATTGTTACTTATATTTACTGGTGGAACCATTGATCCATATTTCTCAAGAGGGATGTCGACCAGAACGTTACGGTTTGAAAGTTTGTAAGCCGAAAATAACCTCGTTTATGTGGTAAGAACAGAACCTACAGAAAAGCCAAGAACCGGTTTGGTTCCTTATACTTTTAATTAAGATTTAACCATTGCGAAAGTTAAGAGGCCGGGCAACGGATATCCGAATCCGATGCATTTTCGGGCATAGCTAGTCCGATTCATTTTCACCCTCATCCTCCTGGCTGTCGGATTCATTTTCATCCTCACCCTCCTGGCTGTCGGATTCATTTTCATCCTCATCCTCCTGGCTGAGTTTGCTTCTCCGCCTCTGAACGTGCTTCCTTGTATAACAGCGACGCTTTGACAGATGGAAGGCGGCTCTAATTTCAGTTATGTAATCCGATTTGATATATCCTTTCGTTTTTTGGATGTCTAGAATTGTTGTATTACAATTAGATCTAAAATATACAGTACGTATATATTCTACAACTCGTAAGGTTTTAGGCATTCCCAAAAAATAAAATTTAAAGCTCAAAAATTAAAATACTGGCCCAGGGAGAATATAAATTAATCTTAAGAAAACATTTTAAACATTTTTTAGCTGGTATATCTTATCTAATATTTATATGTTTATAAAATAATGTTTGATTACTCACCGAAAAGGGTTTTGTTTATGTTTTTATATTGTTTGAAAGCTTTTTTGTTGGCAAAGCCAGGGTAGTTGAAGGACTGCAGGATATCGTCGGTAAAGAGCTTTACAAACGAATCTTTGAGAGGTGTTATTTCGCCATTAGGCCGTAGAAGTCGACGCATTAAACGAGCCTGGAATTATCAAAAACGAATTATAACAAAAATGAATGCAACTTAATAATTAAGAAAACTCACATAGGGATTGCCTGGTTCTGCCAGATAGGCGTCCAGCTTTGGCAGCTCCTCGGGATCAGAAACCGGGAAATAGTTGACATCCACCTCGCAGACATCAATGCTGTACCGGCCCTGGGCCACAACGCCAAGACGCGTCAGGATTTCGCTTTGATTGCTCAGAATGACATCCAGTTTATCTTGCAGCGCATCGAGCTCCTTTTGTGTGCGTTCTTCGTTCTGGGTTAAGAGGAGGTTTACCTCTTCCTGAAGCGCTGTGTAGCTGCGTTTCGCCATCGTAATCTCAGTGAGCAAATTGGTTTTAAAATCTCTTGGATTTATTTCATTATTTTTGTTTTGTTTTGGTTGACGCTTCAGTGTGACCTGACCTAAGAAAAATACCACATTTTCAGACATGCTGATACGTTCATCCAATAAATAGTATTTCAAAAATTGATATAAAAATAAAACGTATATTAACACAACACAGTTGTTGTCTTTTTAAAATAGAACGAGAAACCCCTTTTTAATGGAATGCTAATTTTCGCCTGTAAAATAAAACTTATTTGATAACAGTTTTTATCTGGTGGTTTTAAATTGCATTTGATTTTGAGGGAAATGATTTTTAGGGAAATTGTAATAAGCGTTTAATATATTTTCTTTTCATTTATTTTACATATAAAAAAGAGTTATTAGTAACAGATCTAACCTTTTGAATATCGAAACAATAATTTTTCATTTAAGTGTTAATTTAACCTATCCAATATATTATTTTATTACACTTAACAAATACATATATGTTGAATACAAACTAATTATCGTTATTTAATAATGTTATTTTATAAAATATAATTATTAGAAATTTAAGAAAGGGTTTAATTTTCAGGTACACCGTAGGCAGATGTCCCGATATTGGCTGATTCAAATCAAAAATTAACTAAACCTAAGAAAATACAATTAAATTAATTAAAATATTTATATACGATAGATTAATCGGGACACATATGTATATATATAATGAATGCCTTATATTTTTCTGATATCGGAGGATTCATAATGCAAACCAAAGAACTCGGCAGATTTCTAATTGCTCTTACCTTATTTTTAAGAAAAATATTTTTTAATAATTCCTGAAATGTTGTTTTATTATGTGGAATTTACATTTTTAAGCTATCTTTAGGCGTTTGGGTGCAATGAATTTTTAAAAAGTGCCTGTTTGGTGAGAACAAATACTCCAATCGGAAATTGATAGAGGGAGCGAAGTCCATCGCTAAAACATCGCTTCCCAATCGGGAAAACAAAGGCGGGCATAAATTCCCAATCGGTAATTTGCTTGTGCTTGATGCATCGATATCAACAAAAACATCGGTAAAACATCGATTTCCCAATCGGGGAAAGAAAGTGGGCACGAATTCCCAATCGGGAAAAGAAAGGTGGACACGAATTCCGAAGCGGTTATTGAGAGCGGGCCAACCGGTTATTGAGAGAGCGTTGGCTTGTGCTCCTAGTGATGGGAAATGTTCGATACATACATCGATATCGGCCAAAACATCGGTAAAAACATCGATGGCCGACGATCGATGATTTGCCCACCACTAATAAGTGCGTTTTGCAGGTATTGTGTGTGGTTCCGTTTTAAAATTTGTTTACACCCTGGAAAAGCTGCGATCGCTGGTCAATGTGATTGGCAAAGTGTTGTTTAAGTTCCCGAGCACACGTGTGCAGTGTTTTCGGAGGGCTAGAGGACGTTTTTGCAGCGCAAAGCTTTGTTGAAAATTCAATAGTGGCCCGCTGTCTGGAGCGGCAGTCGCCGTCAACTTGGTTGCCTTGGTTTGCATAAGAGCGAAAGAGTCGGCTAGTGTGTGTTCGCAGAAATGGCGTCGAGTATGTGCACATGGCTGGCGCTGGCTGATTATAATATTTAACTAATACTGCCAACTACAACTCGAGATGCATTTGCCCCCCCTGTAGGCCCCGGGACGAAATTGGCCTATCTGCGGCGAGGCGTACATTTCGCTTTTCGGGGCAGTGTACACCACTTTGTCCGGTTTTTCATTCCGCTTTGTGCGCTTCATTCGGTTTCAATGCCCTCGCGTTCAGTGTTGCCAAGTGCCGAATCGTGCGTGTCTAGCGGTGTGTGCCTCCCGAATCCTGCCGGACTGTGTGTTTTCCGGATGTATTTCACAATTGATCTTCCCCACAGTTTCTAGGCACATGAAAGAAACCACTTAGCCCCTAAGTGATCGCATTGTTAATTTATTAGCCTTGCCAATTGCGTTCGCATCCCTCACACCTGGCAATACTGACCGTTGGCTGGTGCGAGGGAGACGCCGCTACGCCGATGCAGAAGAGCGAGCACAAAAGCGAAAGCAGAAAACCGAAGCGAGGAGGCCAAGGAGTTTGTAAATCAATTTTTGTGTATGCCAGTCGTCATAATTCCCGTTGCAACTGAAACTGGGTACTTTCCTGGTCCCACTGGGGCAATATCCATATGTGGAGCATAGGGCTTGGCGGACGTGCGAAATTTAATGTGAAGCAAATGCGGTGGCGGCGGCGTGTGCATGTGTGTGCCAGTGTCTGTCCCTGTGTGTGTGTATGAATAATGTATGAGAAGGCGTTATTCACGGTTGAAGCTGATAAAACTGTTTTGACAACAAAATTGAGTGATTCAGATGCACTTGGTATCGGGGTCGGTCACAGCCGCCCCACCGCTCTCTCTTTGCATGCCATCCCCTTTGGAAAATCGGCGGCTGACGTTTTCGGCTTGAAAGCGTGCCTTCCTCTCTGTTTCCCTCCCTGTTACCTGTTTTTCCGCCTCCTCGCCACCCCCTTTGCACTAATTTTGTTATTTCTGAATGCTGGCTTTGTTTGTGCGTGTGCCGCTCTCTGTCTTTCTCTCTGTGGTTGGCTCTTTGCCTCCCTCCCGCTTTAGCATTCCGCGTAAGCGTGTGTTTGTTCACGTTCTTTCATTCTCTTTTATTAAATGTACATTGAACTCTCATCATTGCCAGCTTTTCTTTGCTGCTCTCTTTGGCCACTTGTTTTGCAATATTCACACGCACATATTCGTTAATGAAATCTGTTTGCATAGCGGCGTTTTCCTAGGTATAAGTTTGCCAAGAGCGTTTTCAGAGACTTCGAGAAACTATTCGCTTAATTCGGGGCTTTAGATCCCCGCTTCAACTCCATAACAGTTATTCCATACCAGGTTTCCACTATGTTTATATAATTGAATCATCATTGGTTTTAAATTCTGAAACCAGTCATTGGATATAACTGGTCATTTTCCATTTATTTATTTTTAAATAAGCGAGTGGGTTATCAATTTTCTAGCAAACCCCCTTTAGGGCTTTGTCTAAATTCGGATTATGGGATACCTTGGGGATTCCCATCCAATTCAGTCACCGTCGGGATTTGGATATCAATGTAAAACTCTCCATTCGAACGATAGTTTTAATTTCGAACCCATCTCTCTTTGTTAATTTCAGCTAATTTGTATATACAGTGTACATAGAGATGAGCACACAAACTCGTTCAGGCGGCGGAGGAGGAGGCGGCGGCCACATCCGCAACCAGAAAAAGTCAAATGCCAGCAACTCCGGCGGCGGAGGAGGCTCCGGCACCGGCCACCATGATGCAGTCTCACATGCGGCGGCCGCCGGCAAAAAGGGCGGCGGCCTGGATGTCAGCAAGACAGACAAGCCAGAGAAGGCCCAGCCGAAGGCCACCACCGAACAGTTGCGCATTGCCCAGATCACCAATAGCACCACAGAGGATCCGCAGATCAAAGAGAAGGTTACCCTTCTGGTGACCATGACCCAACGTTCCGAGGAGGAGGTCTGCTGCGCCCTCAATGAGTGCGACTTTGACCTGGAGGCAGCGGCTAACTTCTTGATCGAGGAGTTACCGCAGGTTAGTAGCTGACCAATATTTGAGATTTCCAGTTACTCAGGTGAATTGTTTATTGCAGGGCGCCTTTGCTAAGTACGAGAAAAAACGCAAGAACAAGGTTGCAAATGCCCCGGGCGATGGCACCACCGGAGATGGAGACTGGGCTGATGGCAATGCGAATGCGGACAAGCGGGAAAAGTCGCGTAATCGCAGCTCAAACCGCGGTGGCGGACGCGGCTCCACCGACAGTCGTGGCTGTAAGATACTCAAACATTTATTACTTTTTTTATTAAGAAATCTGTTTAAAAGACACCTAAAAATATTAGATATTAAGTAAGACATTAATGTAATATTTTATCCTTCATGTCTTACTGATTACGGACTCCTTTTATAGAATCTCCTCTGAGTCATCTCTTTTTAACCTATTTAAATTCTTACATTGCAGGGCGGGGAAGAGAGACCCGCGAGAATGAGCGCAATCAGCGCGAATCTCGGGAACCTCGCTCCGGAGGCGACCGCGGCGATGACCGAGCTAACGACAACTACCGCGGGCAGCGAAACGGCGGTGGACGCAACGGACCCGGTGCCCTCGGCAGTGGACGCGGTGGTGGTTTCATCTCTCGTTCTGGCCGTGGTGGTGGTCGCATGGGCGGACGCAGCGGTGGCCCGCGTGGCGACCGCATTGGAGGCCCAGGCGGCGGTGGTTACGGTACCGGTCGCAGCGGCAATGCCAACGACGATCATCACGAGGTGGAGCTGTGGGACAACACCATTGCCCAAAACGCCGAGAAGCAGCAGCAGGCGCATGACGATGCCTGGGGCGATTGGAACAACGAGGAGTACGAGGGCTCGCTGAAGGACAGCAAGGTGTTCACCACCAGCAACTTGGCCACACAAACGGCCGCCAGCGTGGTGAGCGGTGCGGGAGCAAGTGCAGGAGCCGACAGCACGCTGCCGGCGCCGCCGGGTCTTGAACACCATCTGGTGCAGCAGGGATCATCTCATCTGGAGGAGAGCTCCAGCAGCGGACCAACGGCGGCCACACCGCCAGCAACGCTCTCCAGCTCGGCGACCACGCCTCTGCTGCAGTACAGCGCGGCGGTCAGTAATCCACCGCCCCAGCTGCAGGCTCAGAGCGCGCAGCCGGGAGCGGGAACGCCAGCAAGCGCAACAACCGGCGGAGGAACGGGCAATGCATCGTCCTCGTTTGGATCCGCCGCCCCCGACACATTCTCGAGCGCCGCCTCTGCAGCCGCCACACTGGTGCAGCAAGCGCAACAGCAGCAGCAACTCCAGCAGCAGACGACGCCTATTAAGCCATCGGCAACGTTGTCGGCCGAGCAATCTCAGTATTTCAACTCGCTGTCCAGCCAGGGCGCTAGCCCAGGATCTGCAGCGGTGCAGCCTGCGCCAGCGGGCTATACGCAGAACCCAGTGGCCGCCTACTCGCAGACCAGCACCAGTGTTGGTGTGAGCCAGTATCCCAGCACGTATGCGAATGTGTTCGCCTCTGGAACGGCAGCGGGAGCAGCTGGGGAGCAATCGCAGCAGCAGCCGGTGCGAAGGGCGCGCGTTAAACTGCCGCCGCCTTCAAAGATTCCGGCCAGCGCTGTGGAAATGCCTGGAGACAATGCTCTGAATAACATTGGCTATCTGGACGTGCAGTTCGGTGCTCTGGACTTTGGAACCGACGATGGCTTTGATGCAGTCCCGGAGAAGGTTGGTGCTGGCTACAGCATCGACAGCCAGCAGCAACAGCAGCAGCAGGACGACTACCAGAGTAAATCCCAGCAGCAACAATCTGCGCTGACAGCGGGTCTGCAAAGTTCCCAGATCGTAAGTACACTTTTAAAGGATATAAAAGTTATGAGCAAGCAACTCCAGTGAAAAGAAAGCTTATTAAATTCTCGAAACCATTTAATTTGCAGGGCGATGCCTTGAGCGCAGCGGCGGGCTATGCGAGTCGTTCGACGGCGCAGCAGCAGGGCGGCAGCTCGTCCGCCGCCACGAATGCGCTCGATCAGTTGGCCAAGAACGATCCCTATGGACAGGCCGGCGGCACCGGTAGTGCCTATCACCAAAACGCATACCAGACCAGCGGAGGAGCGGGTAAGGCGTCCAGCGGTTATCCAACGACGGCGTCCGCTGGCTACAGCAACTCCAGCTATGCGAATGTTCAGAGCTCGGTGGGCAGTTATCAGCAGCAGGGTTACGGTTACCAGCCCAGTGCGGTGAGCTCGTATCAGCAACAGCAGGCGGGCGCCGGAGCGCAGAGTGGTGCCACAGGCGCGGGCGTTGCTGGTGCAGCGACGCAAAACATTCCGGTTGGTGGCAGCAGCAGTCAAAACAGCACAAGGTGCGTACCAAATTCACCCAACTCATTTTTCCCTTATGTTGTTGATCGTTTAAAAGGAATGTATTGAATCATTCCACTTAACTTTGTTATTTTTGTATGCCTAACAAAAGCCGCACCACCCGAAAGAAAGCTAATCTCGATATTTTTTGTTACTGTTTCTCTTCTCTCCTAACCATACATGTTTACTGCTCGCTCATGTCCTAAAAAATCAAACCCAATCCGTCATCGCTTTCCGCACTTAACAGCGGCAATGCGAGCTCTGCCTACCTCACCTCCGGCTATTCGACACCACAAAGTGCTTACCAGTCCAGCCAGAATGTCTATGGCAACACGGGAGGACTGTCCAATAGCAGCGGGTAAGTAGAATCTGCCACGGTCTCACATCCGTAATCCCCGTTTCCCTGGCGAGAAGCTCCCCCAGCTTTCCTTTAATTTACATTGGAATGGTTCCATTATGGTTAATTGCGGATTCTTGCCCGTTCAGGTTCGCTGGCAGTGCGAGCAATGCGTCCTCGCAGTACGCCAGCTTTAGTGCCAGCGCCAAGCTCAAGGATGCGACCGCCACCAGCGGCGCCGCGCACTATGACAGGTAAGAGCGAGCTCGCTCCCAGCTCTGCATGCCGCCGTTTGCTCCTCCTTCCCAATTTTACTCCGACTAACCCTCTGTAGTAAACACCTTCGGTAGTGTATTAATCCAATATATTCATCTCTTAGTGTCTCCACCAGCAGCGGCGTGAGCAGCAGCAGCGGAAGCACTGGCAACGGCGCAGCGGGAGCGGTCAGTGGGCAGCCGGGTGCTAACCAAGCGGTTGTTTCGAATAGTAAGTATCCTTGGAATTGTTTGCAGATTAAGTTCGATATTTTAATTTATTTAATTACTAATCCCATCTTCTGTATCCGCCCCCCTTCAACAGATAACAACGTGAGCGGCAGCAGCTCGGCCAGCAATGTGACGGCAGGCGTTGCCAGCGGCAATGTGGCCGGCGTGATCAGTCAGAGCGGCGTAAGTAGCAGCGGCGTCGGTGTGGCCGGTGGCAGCGGAAGTGCGGCCAATGTCGTCGGTGTTAACAGCAGCAGCAACAACGCCGGCTCTGTGGGAGCAGCGGCTGCCGTAGTCGCCGCCCAAACGGCTGCGGGCACCACCGCCGCGGTGCTAGCCTCGCTGACCAACAAGAACATCATCAGCAGTAGTAGCAACAGCAGCGGCAGTGGTGGCAGCGTCGCCACAACGGCTGGCAGCGCCGGCGGTGCTGGCGCGGGAGCTGGCACTGGCGTGGGCGGCGCATCAGGTGCTGGTGGTGCTGGTAGTGGTGGTGGCAGTGGCAGCGGCAGCGGCTTGGTGCCCACCAACATCCAAATGGTTAGTCAATATATTCAGACTGGATTGCCATACTATCAGCAACCAGTGTATTCCTACGAGGAATTACAAATGATGCAACAGAGAGTGCCACATGTGGTGAGTTCATGGAGAAAAGCAAAAGCAAATACCAAAAAAAAAACCAACAACTACAAAATGCAACCGACCAATCAAATCAATCAATCGAATCGACTCTAATCAATCAGTAACCTCGTATCAATATCCTTCCACATAATGTTCGATACAACGTTTCCGCCTCAAGTCAAGTCCAAATTCCATATACGCATACGCATACACGCATCCCAGCGCGCCGCCTCCCGCTGCTCTCTCAGGCAGGCGCCAGTTCTGATCCTGGCCTGACCTAGTTGCGGGTCCAGATCCGATTGCGGTGCCCCCGGTTCAGATTCGAGCTACGGTTGGCGGCCCTTCCACCCTCTTAACCGTTTTTCAGCGTGCATTTAACTAGAAAAATTAACATTATCATCGCGCGATGTCTATATGTCTGTGTCTGTCTTGTGTGCGTCTTTATAATTGTGCATCTCATATCATCCTGCACTTTAATTTTTTAATGCCATCCGTATCCGCTTCCAGTTTCCATTCACATTCCGCTATCCCGGCATACAACATTTATACATCATCAACCATTAAAAAACCATCCACATACATTGCTTATCCTCCTGGCTCTGCTTTACACTCGACTCCAAAATTATCCAAAAACTAACACTATTCATTTCATTTTTAGAAACTTTAAAATGTCGAAAAAAGTTGGTATTTCCGCAAACATATCCAAACATTTTTACATAGTTTCTTTTGTTTACTAATTATATTTAAAACATCCATTGATATACAATTTTATAACATTTTAACGTATAATTTCAATAATTACAGCTTAAACTAGGTTTGGGTTAAGATGTATATCGAAATTTTAAATATATTTAACGTTAAAATATCGATTTTAAAAAATATTCATATAATTTAAAAAATATTTATATAAAAATTAAAATATTTTTTTTTGTAATAATCGTTCCAACTTATCAAACAATATCAATAGTTAATATATATTTATCGGCATTCGCGTTTCCTGGCATCCCTACTTCCTCGCTAACACATTTCCTGACATTCTATTTCCTAACCATTATTACTTTTCATGTTCCTTTATTTCGTCTAACCATACATTTCCACAAATGTACATAAATAATCAGCATTTAACTAATCATTTATGATTTCTTTTGGAATCTTTTGGCGTTCAGTTTTGTCCAATTCTTCATGCTTTCCAAGCTGAAAATCTGGCAAAGCTTCACGTCCGTCATTATCATGTAACACACACGACCACCCACGCTTCCGATGATCGCTTAATTATGATTCTGGTTCTCGTTTGCAGCAGGGATATTACGACCTGAACTATCCGCCAGCAAGTTTAGGCGCCGGTCGTGACAATCTCGGCTCTGTGGCATACTCCACAATGACTGATGGACGATTCGCCCGCACTGACAATAACTCCAGTCCGGTTGGCAATGTGAGTTTCCAAATAATGGATTTAATATCAAATTTAAGTACTTATTTTATGCTTTCTTTTATACACAGGTATCCAGCACAATGTCACAACAGGCGGGCTCTGGTGCGCCCATGCTGAATGTTCCTTATGCCTACTTTTATGGCGGCAATGTGATGCCCGGTAGTTTCCAATATGGCACGCCCACCATCTATCCAGTAAGCCCCCTGTCACAATTTCCTAACCACACAGCAGTTCGTAATTGGAATCGATTTGATTTGATTGAACAGCAGCAGATACCGGCAGCCAACACTGCCTCCGGTGGACAGTTCCCGAAGCCTTCGTATAGCGCTGGCTACGGCTCGACCAGCTACGACACCCTTTCTCAGACCACGCAGGACTACAGCAAGGGCGGCGGCGGCTACTCGTCGAGCGTGAATCAGCAAAGCAAAACGCAGACGGTATCCAATCAGTCGCAGGCAGGCACTGGCTCCGACCTCACCTCGTCCATGTACGGGAAGGGTCATGTGACGCTGAACAAGGTTAATGTACGTATGGTTATGGGCAGGACTGTGAACGTGTAAATTCTTAATTAGCCAGACGTTAAGTTGAGTGAAAATTGTAAAATCATGTTTATTTTAAAGCCTGACTAGAGTTCACAGTCCTGGTTGGAGTAACCTTTCTGTTTCCCCGAGTTAAAAGTCAACAATCGATTCAATGTGCTTTTGTTTTTATCTTCTGCAGTCGTACGAGAAGCAGAGCTTCCACTCTGGCACTCCGCCGCCGTTCAACATGGCAAACACCCAGACAGCTGGCGGCACCTCGGCCCAGCCTTACGGCATGTTCTTGCCGATGCCACCGGCAGGACACCACAACATGATCCATCAGCCCATCCATCAGGTAGAGTCTCAATTACCACCACAGTTTATTGTTGTAGGCAGAGTGGCGGAGAGCCTAGAGGTTCGAAATGTGCTTATGAGCGAACAGCAAGTAACATTTGAGCCCGTTTGGCAAGAAAGCACAGAAGCGGATCAGGAGGACGGCTGTACCTCTGATGGCGGCGAAGAATGGGAGCAGCAATTGCATAGCCACGTGCAGGACGATGTCAGAGGCATATCGTTCTTTGCCGACTAGAAGGGAGTGGAAAGAGATGGGGGCACTTAGGGAAATTCATTGAACATTTTCAGTTTGCACTTTCACAGCGTTATTATTTTATTTGTGTGTCTGTATATATGTTACTTTCAAATTCGCTTTTAACCCACACTTGCACCTATGTATCTCTACCAATATTTCTATGTTAACTTTGATTTTTGTTTCTTTCCCGTTCCTTAAATCTTGATTTTTGTTAATGCAATAACACGGCATGTACTTGTTCATTTTGAAGTCAAGCATCCATTGTCGGCACTCGAAAACTAAGTAGCAAACTATGATTGTACCACTAACCGTTGCACTCACCCAAAAGTAATTTTATTGTTTGTTCTCTTCATTTAAAGTATTTTGTTATATATTTTTTAACCGTAAACATAACTAACTAACTAACTTTCATGCATTTTGTCATTTTTTCCGGGGGAAATATAGCACCTATCTTGGGGTATTATAAAGTAGTTTGTTTCTCGTGGGGGTAGTCTGGGCGACAGTATTAAGAAATGCATGAAACTGTGTTCTATTGTTTGACTCTTTTTCTTTATAATTTCTTTTGATTTTTTTTATTGGGACAACAATTAGATGGACGGCAGGATTCATAGCTCATCCCGCCGGGTAAGTTCCTTTGTTGTAATCACAATCGTGTAAAAGTTGCTTAAATTGTTTGCCGATCAATTTTGCATTATTAACCCCGCATGACTCCTCGCCCCATTGTTAACCTTTCTCACTACATCATCCACCCATTCTAGTTCTTAGTTGCATGAATCCCAAAGGAACGGCGCCGATACGAAGAAGGAATCAGTTGCCAAGTTGAAATGGGGTTGTGTGGCAATCAGAAGCATATACATTCATGTGCCTTATATTAAATCGTGTATATAATCCACGATTTTTTGTACATACAATACATTTATATATATATAATTACGTGTGCTTCATGTGCTAACCGACATTTTTGTATGTATGGATGGCCGAGTGGAAATACCGAAAGTAGCGGAGGCAGCAGCAAACACAATCGAGTTTCTATTTTGACCCGATCATAACTGATCTTTTTACCATGTCTGTGTTGTAGGACTCGAACAGCGCCGGACAGCGTCAGCAGTCAACCAGCCAGTCGAAGTCGGCAGGCAAGCAGGGCTACTCTCCCTCGTACTGGACCGGACAGAACTAGCTTCCGGAGAACACGATCTGGCGGCCCCTGCAGATCGCCCGAGCTGGCGAGCTCTATAGCATTCGCAGCAGTAGCAACAGCAGCAGTAGCACCATCAACACCACCACAACCACCACCACGCCCATTCACTACATCTACAGCAAGAGCAGCAGCAATCCGAGAACGCAGCCGAATACACTTACCACACCAACGATAGTGTCCACAATAGCAGCCAGCGCCACCACAATTAACACAGATGCCACAATCACACCGTCAGTAGCACCTGCGATATTGACGACGACATCGGTTCAATCGGCTGTTCCCAGCCAATTGCTGATGCTCGTCAAGGAGCAGCCACAAACACAGCAGCCACTTGCCGCCGATACGGTGAGGAGCGAGAAATCCTCGCCAGCGTCGGTGGTGGAGGAGGATTATCTAATATACGAAGATAAGCGATCATACTTTACTTAATAAGAAACGTTTTTACTACGAACGCGCACTGTAAAGGCGCCGCCCAGCAGCGTCCTGACCACGCCACCCTTTTCCCCTCAGCAGACAGCCCAAACACATCGCTCACACACACACAAACACATACAGCCAGGAATAGCATGGAGTCTCCATCTCACTGGCCGCAAGGCAAAGAAACAACAAACAAAATAAAACATACAGCAACATCCGCATAAATATACCAAGTACCATTTTCACATTGCATACAAATAAATCTACAAAGATAAAGAGTAACAATTATTAATTATTAAAGGCGTAAAACGATTTAACAGATTTAAGAGCGTAAGAGAAAGATAAACCGGTATGAGCAGAAAGCGTAAATTAAAAACAAATACAATTATATATATATATTAAAGAATCAACAACAAAAAACAAACCACAATGAGAAAACAAAACAAACAAAAATTAATTATTGTAATCGGTTTAAACTTATATGTATAATTATAACCTTAATATTTAAACTAAATACAAAAAAGAAGATACGATTAAATCCAAACAAATGCAAAAAAAAAGAAACGAGAAATAGAACAACCCGCTTTTTATTGTTTGTGTCTTATTGAGAATTGATTTATTTCAGATCCTGCAGTTGCTCTTTAAAAGCTGATCGCCGCAAGACGTTTGCTTGGCATCCTTGGAACTCCAATCTCTACGACTTTTTCGCGGAGCCTCCCAATCAATCGAACGATTCTCTGAGTATATATAAAGCTTGTTTAATTCGGAATACACTATTTAAATTAAATGTTACATTTACGCAATGAGAAACTGGCAGCTGCTACTGGCTGTGCAGCAGCTTGTTGAAGTCAGCATAGGCCGACTCCAGATCGAAGAGGAACTGCCGCACCTGACCCTCGGAGAGTTCGTCGGATGCCTGCATCTCATTGAGGCTGCCCAGCCACTTTTCCACCTTTAACTTGGCGTCAAAGTCCTCTGGAATGAGCGACAGGCGGTTCATGTTGTCCGCCAGATCCTTTACGTCCGGTTGCAGGGCATCCATTGTGTTGATTTGCAGGCGCAGTTTGTCCATTATCGTGATGAACAGCGACACGATCTCGGCAATGCACTTGGACGTGTTGCCCTTGTCGTCGCGAATGGTGATGGGTCGGTCCTCCTTAATCCGCTCCAGCGCCGCAGGGCAGTCCAGCCGGAATTTCTTGACAAACGTCTCCACCGTGGGAAACTCGTCGGATTGCACCTGCTTAAAGGCCACCTTGTATTGCACCAGGTATTTGGAGCAGGCTGCCGTGTATTCCTGCGGCGTAATGCAATCGCGGATGTAGGCCTTCTCCAGCTGCTGGATTGTGTTTATGATCGCGTACAGATCAGCCATGTTGTCATAGCGTTCGCGCTCGCGGGCATTGCGGAACAGCTTCACCTCCTCGTACAACTCGGGGCTCTGGTCCTGCATCCTAGATGCTGCTATTAATTACTTGGGTTTTTTTTAAGAAAAACAATGAAAATGAATCACAAATGATTTAGCTGGGTAGTGTGACCGCATTTATGTAAAATGCCATAAAGCGGTCATACCAAAAAAAAACTTGAAGAATGCTCAGGCTGTTGAATTTATTATAATTTTATTTATTTATTCTATCACTTTGTTAAATTAATTTGTTTTAATGGTTAATTAAGCTATAACTAAACTAAACTTAATTTAGTAATAAACTTGAATTATTTCCTATCAACCCGGAAACCTTTCTCAGTGTTGGTAAACGAGACTAACTCCTACAGCATTCAAATTTTGTCCAGTAAAAAAGCAAATATTTATGATCCATCTTATCGATGCTCAGCCAGGGCTTGTTGTATATTTTGGTGGTCGCATAAAGATTAGTACTCTATCTGATTGCAAGTACAAGTACAATCGGCTAATTCCACGCATGCCGATAAGGAACGTTATTGAATTAATACAAGCTGATTTATTCATTGATCGGATGCGGATCCCGGTCCCCCTGGTCACCGCCGAGTCAGCGGCTTCATTAAATCAGAGGTGCGAAACCGCCCCAACACGGTCGCTTAATTTGACAATTTATGGCTCTAAATATCAGCTTATCGCTACCATTGACCAGTAAAGTGCACTGGGTTCAATTATTATTGTTAATATTCTCGCAGTCAGCAATCCGCTGGCAATTAGTTCAGACCTCACCAAATCGAATTTTCGATTTTCGCGTGTGTTTATCTCAGATCGAAGTTATTTAATCAGCTACACAAACATTTTCGGAGCTTTGGTCAAAACAGGATCAAGATAGGGCAATGGGCGCCATCAATGATCTGCCTAGCAATGTAAGTACCGCCCAAGTTTGTGGCAATTTGCGGTATTTAATAAATATATTACAATAAATATAGGCTTACTATTACGTATGTCTATAGTAAATAAGCTGGGCGTCTATAAAAGCAAGCAGCATGATCGGCCATAAAAGTTATACTAAGAATTATATATCCTGTATGCGGCACACGCTCAAATATCAACGCGAGAAATGCGCAAAATCAGTTACCTAAAACGGCACAGCCTGTTCGACAAGCTTGTATCCGTGGCCGGAGTAACTCCGCGGCGGGTAGATAACAAACAGGCCCAACTGCAGCAGCGACAGAATGCAGCCGAAGAAGTTTGGTATCTGGAAAGCAAAGCAAATATTTGCC
Source organism: Drosophila mayri (assembly GCA_008042485.1). Classification (NCBI taxonomy): domain Eukaryota; kingdom Metazoa; phylum Arthropoda; class Insecta; order Diptera; family Drosophilidae; genus Drosophila; species Drosophila mayri. Next base: position 638,399 of record VNJN01004882.1, on the reverse strand, counting down.
ACTGTTCAGAGTAATTCCGTGGCGTGGGAAGCGACCCACCTGGATAAATGAATCAGATATCAGAACGCCGTAGATTAGCCACTGCAGACTGACCACAAAGGACATGGCTATCAGCGGCAGGGGCAGGCTCTCCGAGTTCTTGGCCCTTATCACATGCAGCAGGCTAGCTAGCGGGGCGGCAAAGAAGCAGACGGAGACAACGCAGCAAACGATTCCTGAAAATTGTTGGCAGTTTTGTAGGGAACTTTAGTCATGATATTTAAACTATTTTTCAAGAACGTGCTTATACCTGTGACGTGGATCATTTGATCGCGCTGATTTTCCAGCCGATTGGTGTACCAAATAACAGCAATTAGTACGGCCAGCGCGAAGCCAAACTGCTTGATGAAGGCACGTTTGTTGACGGTGAACACATAGTAGACCAGCGTGTAAACCAGAAAAAGCGTCGATCCGATAATATTAACAAGCACGATGCTCTGCTCGTTGGTTAAGACGCCGTAGCGCAGCCAGAAACTGCAGCTGTGCAAATAATGTATAAAATAATTAATTTGGTTAGGCATAACAACAATACTTGGTTTACTGCCAACCAGGCAGGCCAAGTTCCCACACCTTTAATGGAATATTTTAGCGAATATAGGATTAACTCTATGGATAATTCTAGAACTTGATATTCTAGCTAATAGAATCGTTGAATTGGGAAACCCTATAATAATTCAAAATCGATTTTCCTATACTTGTCTTTTTATATAGATAATCGATTTCTAAAATCTCAAGAAATTGATTTGTTATAAATCAGAATTTTATATGTAGATACGACTGTTATTTAAACTTTTTAATACATACTTTGTAGTAAAACAAATCTTCTACTAAGAAGTCTTTTAGGAAATTATAAAACCTATTTCGTATGCTTTAAATCTTTCGTATATCTATCTAATGTATTTAAAACTTTTCAAATAACAAATTGGTTTTGAACCTTATCAGGAAAGATAAGATAAGAAATACAAGCTTGTCCAAAAGGGAAATATATTATTAGAAAACATAAAACAGTCATTAATTATGACTTACTAAAGCATATTTAAAATCAGCCGATTAAGTTAGTTGCTGATAAACTAAAGTAAACTTCACGCTAGGCGCGACCAATTCGAATTTATCTTAGTTTTTGCCAACGTCGTCAGTTTCTACTCACGATAAGAAGCCGCAAACGAAAGGAACTCCGGAAGAGTCGCCCGTGCTCTTTTTCTGGATGTACTTTCGGCATATCATGCTGTGGGTACGAGGCGCAGGAGGAAACAGTTTGTAATTAATTTGATATTATATTGGGTGCTCAGCTTGGGAGGCGGGACTACTTACGAGCCAGAGAGGAACTGGAAGACGGTGCTGATCACTGCCGTCGAGGACAGCAGCGAGTCGTAGGCCACCGCCGACATAGTGACTTCCTTAGTATGCCTTACTTATGCTAGGCTAAAGTTAAACGACGCTAATACAACGTCAACAAAAAATTGAACAGCTGGACTAAACGTAGTGATGGGACCGCTGGCTAGAGATGGGCACGAGCCGGTGTTTACCAACACAGAAAGGCACGAAAAGAAACTGCACGGCAGAGCCAGAACTCGGCTGCAGTTCTTCTTTTGGTTGTTTGCCTTTAATTATACAAATCAGTAAGTTGAGAATTTGTGTTGATTAATATGGCATATTAAATGGAAATATTTTTGCCAGTTTCTTGTAAAACAAGACAATGAAATCTCGATTACTTGGCGCAACAGTATCGAAATGCTTTTGGGAGAGAGCTTTTTCGGCGCCAAAATATTGTTGCATGGTCGTAATCAAAGGGAATTTATAAGGAAAAAGTCTAAAATATAGTAATTAATTTAATATTAGTAATTAATATCATATTGTAAGTTTTTTGTTGTTGAATATAAAATAAATATATGTATATATGTATGGTATTCATAAAATATCCCTGAAATATATGTATGGTGGACTGTCTCTGGTTGCCGGCAACTAGAAGGCTATCGCGTGTCGCATGTTCTAGGTCGAAGCTTTTAGCCACCAATATTGACACTCAGCTGCTTTAGTCGTTCTCCCGACTCCAACGCTGCCGTAACGCTTCGATCCGTGTGCGCCGCTGGCGGTGCGCCGTTTATAGATAATATTTGTAGTTAATATTTCAAAGTGTTGAATCGGAAATGCAAGAATTAGCATACAAAATATCATAGCGGCTCCCGTTACCCAACACTGTACCGCAACCATTACCGCCAATTGTTAACAACACGCGCGTTCTTACGAGTGCCTTAAAAAGTGTTCCCTTTCCAAAATAAGTCAAATAAGCAACAGTACAAAGCAAAGTCCACAACTATGGCCAGTAAAAGCCACCAGGCGGAGGCCCAGCAGTTGTACCCGCAGCCCAGCAGAGTGGAACTGCTTACGGCTCAAACTGAACCGAACCAGGTGAGATTTTGGAGGCGGGATTTCAGGTGAGAGAGAACGACCAAGATCGCCCCGACTACCACCAATCTTGTTGTATCTGCACATGCACCCTCTTCTTTGTTTTCTTTCGATGACGTATTCTTGTTTCTCTCTCTTCGGATGCTGTTTTTGTTGTTGTTTTCCTTAATCTGTGCTCTGCGGCACGCATTTTTATTTTATTTTTATCTTTTCTCTTTGTGTTTTGGTATGTAAATGCTGTTTTTGTTCAAGTGTCTTTACACATTTACTTTAATGCATATTTGTTTCAAAGTCAAATATATGTAGTACATAAACTTAAATGACCGTACCATACACGACGCAGTAGCATATGGTATCTATATATAGTGTAGAACCCCTCTGTTGACATTGACAAAACATTTGGGGTAGAAATTTTAGAATTAAAACACTAAATGATATTAACAATTTCGAAAGAGTATGAGGAATTTTTTATAAAGAAAAATAATAGATATATTTTTCAGAATTATTAAAGGATTATTTATAATCAAAAATAATTCTTAAAAAGATTTAAAACTTTATTCCTAAATATAGTATTTTTTAAAAAAGTGTTTTTACCATATTTTATAGAAAATATTTATATATATTTTTTTATTTTTATTAAAAGGAGCAAAAAAAAATTATATATATCATCTTTCAAAGCAAAAGTTAATTTATTTTTGACTAAAAAATTCCGATTTACGCTTTAGCTACTAAACCTTTGACCCCCATTGTTGATATAGTCTAACTTTCAAGTACTTTGGTACCGGCACTTATTTAAATATTATTTTTTTTTGCCAACAAACGAATCTTCCTGTGTGTTTAATCAGCTGAATTCTCAGTCATTGCTTATCAGTTATAAAGAAACACCGCCCCGAGGGTGATCGTTCATTAGGGGTGCACTGCTTATAAATAGTTTTCCGTATAATCGCCGTAGCTGATCCCAAATGGTCCCAAAAAGAAATGGAAAGTTTTGCCCTTGGGTCAAGATTAGCCATAATTAGTGCCAATTATACAGATTAGAACAATGCGGCGGGTATATAAATCAGAAAGGTACCGATAATGAATTCAAAATGACCCCAACACAATGACGAACAACTATAGCTAGCACGTTTAAGTGAAATGTCTTTCTTGGCTTTAATTATTAACAATAAATTCATTCATGTATTGCAGAAACCGCGATGGGGAAAGCTTCTACTGCTCGTGGCCCTGGCAACCACATTCGGCGGCGCGGTATCCACCGGTTACTGCATTGGCGTTATCAACGCCCCCTCAAAGGTGAGATATTAACGGCTTTGGACTTAAAAGCACACAAAAATCGAACACTTATCTTTACAGCTCATGAAGGTCTGGTGTAATCAAACGCTGCACGAAAACTATGGCAGCAACCTGAGTGAGAGCGGACTGGACCTTCTGTGGTCGTGCATTGTTTCTGTGTTCCTGGTCGGAGGCGCCATCGGCTCGCTGGGCGGGGCTGGAGCGGCCAACAAGTTTGGCAGGTATTTAATGTAGCTATTAATCAGCGTGATAAGCCCCATAGATTTCTTGGAGTGTCTATAAATCCACCAAATAATTCGCATATCACAGGAAGCCATTTAGAAGTGGCTGCCAGTAAGGGAATTACGACATAATAAACAATTACAGTATTGCTTTGAAGTAAGGGACATTTTTGATTTAAAATATAGATTTGATATTAAAAGCAAAGCTAATTTATTTGAGGTTTTAATTGGCATAATTTAATTTGTATTTAACACAATTAAACTTAATTATTTAATACTGATTTTAAGGTTTAAAACATTCGTTCAATTATCTATCTATAATTAAAGGGTAAAATTAAGCACCTAAATAAATATTAATATATTATTAATATTCAAATCCCTCTATATATTCCCTTCCAGAAAAGCATGCTTCCTCATCTGCGGCGCCCTGTTCACTGCGGGCGCTGTGCTCTTCTTCTTTTGCCGCGCCGCCAACTCGGTGGAGATGCTGGTGATTGGCCGCTTTATTGTGGGTCTGGCCTCTGGTCTGGTAACTGCCACACTGCCCATGTACCTGTCCGAAGTGGCTCCTCTAGCACTTCGCGGCACCCTGGGAGTCTTCTGTGCTGTCGGCGTGACCGGAGGAGTGGTTGTGGGTCAGGTGTGCAGTCTGGCAGACGTCTTTGGCACTGAGGAACTCTGGCACTATGCTTTGACCGCTTACATGGGTCTCATCCTAGTCTGCTACCTGCCTTCGTATCTGTTCCCCGAGAGCCCCAAGTTTTTGTATATTGTTAAGGGAAATCGGGCGGCTGCCAAGCGAGAACTTCAGCGACTGCGAGGCAAGGATGCGGAGGAGTTGATTGCTCAAGAGATTGCCGAAATGGAGGCAGAGGCCAATGCCAAGGTGCAGACCAGTAGCTTCTGCGATGTGCTACGCGATCCTCGCCTTACGTTGCCACTAATTATAGTCTGCTGTTTCCATGGCGGCCAGCAATTGTCGGGCATTAATGCGGTTAGTAATACATATTCCAAGATATATCCACCTAAAACTAATGGGTAACTTCTTTCAGATCTTTTACTACTCGGTGAGCATCTTTGAGAAGGCCGGCTTGTCCACTGTAAACGCACAGTGGGCCAATTTGGGCGCTGGCTGCCTGAATTTGTGCATTTCGCTGCTGGGTCCTTGGCTGATGGCCTACTGCAATAGGAGAACCCTAATGATGTTCTCCTGTGCCCTGTGCTCGGTCTTCCTGTTCACCATTGCCTTTGTCTTGTTCTATATTGTAAGTAGAGATGAGATGCCTTGATTTAAGACGGCTAACTAACTAACTAACTAATGCTTATACTACTCTCACAGGACTATGTCAGCTGGTTTGCAATTGCCTGCATCTTCTGCATCATGGGTTACATATTCTTCTATCAATTCGGTCTGGGTCCCATTCCCTACTTCATTGGCTCAGGTAATTTGAGGATGACATGTTTATTGACATTCCGCTCGAATTTCGGAGAAGTGGGTCCGCAATTGGAGTCCATTGGGGTTCATTGGCTCGCCACGTTCCCAGACAGAGTGTCTGGAAATTATTTCGATTTATTTTTAGCCGGCAAACTGATTCAATTCGATTGTATTTTATAATTTGCAGAACTTTTCGAGGTGGCTCCCCGCTCCGTGGCCATGTCAATGGGCAGCCTGGCCTCGTGGACTTGCAATTTCATAATTGGCATCTCGTTTCCCCTCCTGCAGAATGCATGGGGCGCCTTTGTCTTCCTGCCCTTCTCCATTACCTGCGTGTTGCTCTGTTTACTGACGAAATTCTATCTGCCGGAAACGCATGGACGTGATCCATCCGAGGTGGCGCCCCTCGTATCGAAGGGCTTCCGGTCCAAGGTCAAATGAGAGCTTGGCTAACCCATTGGCTAATATCTTACAATTAGGTTTAAGGGTGACAATAGGTTTTAAGCAAGAAAGTCTCGTCCAATACGTGCGTGCCTTGGTGGACAATATGCTCAATGGCCGGCCAAACAATAATTGTAATATCTTCTACGTATTCGTAAGTTTTTTTGTACAAACTTATTAATAAATGAGAAACTGGAATAAAACTTAGGCTAAGGCACCCTGTAAAAAGCTTTCGGCGCTCCGACCCCTTATCATGCTGCACAAGTTCAATTAAAGTGCCTGAAGGAAGGACGGCGTGCGAACTAATACTCGGTTAATTAGATTTATTGTATGAGAGCGTCGCAGAAGAGCAGATCTTTGGCTGAATGCTCTTCCGTTTCCATTGAATTCAATATTAACATTTTGCAAAATATATATTAAAGTTGGGATAGATCTGATTGTTGTAAAACCTGTTTTAATATTCAATAACAAAACTTCAAGATCAAATTTGTATTGGGCGCATAGAGTATATACTTTAAGCTATAGGCTCCCGGTTCCCGGCTAGTAGTTAGTGCAAACAAACGCACCCGTGTCGGTGATAAGAAAACAAGCAGTCAGTCGTAAGACAATGAACGTTAAATTTATCTACGACGAGGACGGAGACGGGTTCTGTGCTGTAACCATGTTTTCCGTACCCTGGGCAAGCATAGCGAAGATGTGTTGTGTTTGTGATTGGTAGACAAGCTCGGCGGGATGACTCAATGGAGCTGGCTGTCTGTGAAATTGCCGGATGCGAATCACTTTCGGTTTGTCTCTTGATGTGCCAGCTTCGTACCGCATCGAGCCGTCACCATGGTTGTTATTATGGTGATTTCCCGCTTTCTCCCTCTCAGCCGGCGGCAAGTTTGTCGCTTAAGTCTTTCGTTTTCGCCGTGCTAATCTCGTATTTATCCCGTTGTTCTGTTTCGTTGCAGCACGTGACCCCGCCCAGGGTCAGCGGCTGGACACCTCTACTGCTGCTTATCTGTCTGACTGTAACGCTGGGCACTACGGTTCCAGTGGGCTACTTTTTTGGCGTCCTCAATGCGCCGGCTGAGATTATCAAGAAATGGTGCCAGGACATTTTGGCCACCGAATACGACACAATCGTCAACGCCAGCCAGCTGGACATGCTGTGGACGAGCATTGTGTCCATCTATTTGATTGGCGGCATCTGCGGTTCCTGTTTCAGTGCGCTGTGCAGCGATAAATACGGACGGTGAGAAGTTCTTTATATGAAGAAATCAAAGAAGGAAAAATAATTATTACCTAATATTTTTCCTTTCAAAATTCCAGCAAGGGCTGCCTGATGATCAGCTGCATACTGCTCATAATCTCCGGCATCCTCTTCACCTGGTGCCGTGCCGCCAAGTCGCTGGAGATGCTCATGGTGGGCCGTTTCTTGGGCGGAATTGCATCGGCTTTGATTTTCACTGCCCAGCCAATGTATCTGCTGGAGGCGGCCCCCTCGGAGCTTAGCGGCAGCGTCGGTGTCTTCACCTGTATAGGTGTGACTGGTGGCATACTACTCGCCCAGGTGTTCACCCTGACCCACCTGTTGGGCAGCGAGCGGCTGTGGCCATACGCCCTTAGTTTCTACAGTCTCCTGGTTATGGCATCGCTGGTGATTATGTGGTGGTTTCCAGAGAGCCCTCGCTGGCTTTACCTGCACAAGAAAGATGCCGCCGCCAGTGAACGAGCTCTGCTACGTTTGAGAGGGAAACATGCCGAGGAAGAGGTGCAGCGGGAAATGGTCGAGATGAAGGCTACGCTGGAGGCCAAGGCCAGTTCGGAGCCCAGTTCCCTGTGCTCGGTCCTGAAGGATAGGGAGCTGTGGCTGCCACTTCTGCTGGTCTGCTCCTTTCAGGCCACCCAGCAGTTAAGTGGAATCAATGCGGTGAGTCGGGATCTAATCTTCATGTAAACATTTTGGTAATTTCTTTGCTTGCAGATATTTTTCTATTCGCTGGCCATTCTGACAGATGCTGGCTTCTCGTCGGGAGCAGCAACTTGGCTGAACTTGGGAATAGGAGGCTTCAACATGTGCACTTCATTGCTGGGACCGCTGCTCATCAGCCGGTTTCCCCGTCGTCCGCTTATGATGATCTCCTGCTCCATTTGTGCCCTCGCCCTGTTTGCCATGTCCTTTGGACTTTTCTACCTGGAGAGTTCGGGGAGCACAGTGCTGGCCTACTTCTGTGCCTCCTTCATCCTTACATTTATTCTGGGATTCCAGCTGGGTCTGGGTCCCATTGCTTACTTTATTGGCTCTGGTTTGTACACAAATTAATTGTTTTTTTTATATAAAATTTAATTATATAATCCTTATTAGAGCTGCTAGAGGACTCGCCTCGTCCCGTGGCCATGTCGATGGGCAGCTTGTTCTCCTGGATTGGCAACTTTCTGGTGGGCATGTGCTTTCCCCTGCTACAGAGTTCCTGGAGCTCCTTTGCCTTCATACCTTGCATGTGCGTCTGCCTCTACTGCCTGCTGCTGACCTGGCGTTACCTTCCAGAGACCCGCGGCCGAGAGCCCAAGGATGTCAAGCCACTTATGAGCCAGGGGTTCTCCTCTAAACGTCAATGAGAAAATATAGTTTTACATGGAACCTTAAATTAAATTAAAATAAAAACAAAAAACCAAAGTCGTTAACAAACATTTATACAAAGTTATTGAATTTAGTTAATATTAATTTTAATAGTATAATAATTAAGAAAAATAGGTTTCTCTACCGCGAATCTACTTTTGTATTTTAATTTAAGAGACAGAAAGACATGGCTTGGCTGTTATTTATAAATTAAATCCCAAAAGTGTGCTTTTATTCCGATTTAGTCCGATTTTCCCGAGAACCCTGCGTTAGGAGAAATATTCCACAATTGAATGTGACTTAATCGCTGACGCTAAAGCTCAATCCCTTTTTCTTTTCTGAGTTATGTCGGCTCACTCCAGAGATTGAGTCTACTTTACAATCGCTCTCATAAAGTTTAGATCGTAAAAATTTAAAAATAAAATGTGAATATTTAAATATTTAATAATTTTTAAGATTTAATAAGTGAACAAAATTTGAAATCGCCTGAAGCCAGTTCTAAAGCCAGCCCTAAAAATCGTGTGCACAAAAAAGCAAATCCTTCAATAAAAATATTTATAATTACTCATTCGAACAATTCAATCGTTCCCAGGGGAGGGCCGCATAACTCAGATAAGGAAAATTGCTGCGGAATTGGATTGAGCTTGAGCATCAGCAAATACATAACTCGCATTTAGTTGTGAAATATTTCTCGTGCCACAAGGTTCTCTGCAAAATCCAAAAAATGATCAAGTTGGACACCAAAGGAGGCATCATCTGCACTGGCTGCTTGTCCATAGCCTTTGCCATTACCTTTTTGGTATTTATAGACTCTATCTGGAAATGTTCCTACATATGTATATGTACGTACTCACATTTTTAGGAATTGCAAAACTGAAATACAAATATTTTCTTATGTACATACATATATGTTAGCTGAAAATCTGGATCTTTATATACATATTTCCGGTATGCAAATATTGGCCAGCGTATGCTTGATAGTTGGTGCATTCATGGTGGGAGAATTTTCAAATTTGTAGTTTTTTGATTATTGAGTATTCACTTTATAATTTAATTATAGGACAATTATAAATGCTTTGTGCCATGGATGATAACTACAGGATTATTTTTCTATCTAATGTTTTACGTGTCAATTGTGGTGGTGCCCAGTTTTGGCACCTGGATCTTTGTTCCTACGATGACGTTGCCCTTTACAGGTGAAAACTTTCCCTTATTTAATTTTAATGCAAAACTATAATTTTATTTCTTTAAATTCTAGTTTATCTGAGTTGCGCTTTTTACTCTGTGCAAAAGGCCTTTGACAGGATGCGCAATGATGAGCCGCCATCTTATACTAGTTTGAACAACCAAAAGGAATATATTATTCATATCTAAAATATATGTATATATGCTGCCCATAATAAATATAAATAAAATACACTTATATAGCTGGTAGAAAGTTGGTAGATGTCTCCTTAAATTTTTTAATTAATTTTGTTTGGAAAATAACTTTTGTAAGGATATAATGATTAGGAAAAATAGATTTCTCTACCGTGAATTTACTTGGTATTTAAAATAAAGAGGCAACAAGACATGTCTATGCTTTATTTATAAATTAAGGCCGGAAAGTGTGCTTTTATTTGTTATATTTTTCTCCTGAAAGCCACCTTTTCTTAATTTGCCATCGGAGTTATCTGTTAATAGGCAAAAATCCAAGTGTGGAAAGGCAAGGAAGGACCTCAGTGCCGCTCTGTGCCCCGGATCAGGTTGATTGCCACAAAGATCTTTGAATTGTCTGGGCATCCCACGAAGATAACGATTGGTAGTTTCTACAATTGGCTGAAAATCTCAGTACTGCTAACCATACTTTTTTCCATCTTGACTTCGGAGTTTCTCCTGCATCCAAGAATGCATCCTGCATCACAAACAGGATACTTCTCTGATAGACAATGGCTTTAACTCCAAGATCCAAGTTTAAATTTTCCAACGAAACAAAAAGGCCACTCGAAACAAGATTAATTATAAATTTTTAGCTGATATATATGACGTCAAAATACATATATAAACTATAATATAGATTACGTATTTTCTTAATGATTAACAAGCTTTCATATTACTTTTATCTAATCAGCAGCAAACCCTGCCGCAGCTGTATTAGTTTTTTTATTTATATTTATTCGTAAACCCTATGGGGAGTATATATGTATATATTTATATATAACTAATATAATCCTTTTTGTCGTGCAAATTCGTATATGCTGGTGGCTCCTCCTTGCGCATTCTGTCGAATGCCTTTTGCACCGAGTACAAAGCGCAACTCAGATAAACTAAAAATTAAAAGAATTATATTATTAGATTAGAAGAACAATTAAATAAAGGAAAGCTTTCACCTGTAAAAGGCAATGCCATCGTAGGAACAAAGATCCAGGCGCCATTCGTGGCCAGCAGAACAATGGACACGTACAGCATTAGATACAAAAAGAATCCTGTGGTTATCATCCATGGCACAAAGCATTTATAATTGTCCTATAATTAAATGATAAAGTAAATACTCAATAATCAAAAAACAAGTAACTTCTCTCACCTTAAAAGCTCCAACTAGCAAGCACAAGCTGCCCAATATTTGCAGAGAAGAAACATGTATCCCAAGATCGTACATTCCATCTAACATTTAGAAAGTAATTGTGTATCAGTTTAGCAGTTCCTTAAAATATTTACGTGTAGTACATACTTCGCCAGAAATAGTCGTCCATGAGTACCAAAAAGGTAATGGCAAAGGCTATGGACAAGCAGCCAGTGCAGATGATGCCTCCTTTGGTGTCCAACTTGATCATATTTCCGATTTTCCAGAGAACCTTGCGTTAGGAGAAATACTTCACAACTAAATGCGAGTTAATCGCTGATGCGCAAGCTTTTTCCGATGCCGCAACGCTTTATCTTATCTGATTCATGACGGCTCTCTCGCGGAATCGACCGAATTGGAAAACCTTTGTTCGTTTGTGTATAATTATATTTTTATTGAAGGATTTGCTTTTTATTGCTTCGACAGTTTGGCCAACAGAGCTTTTTTTTTAGCAACGAGGTACTAGCTTGTTGGCTCCTTTCTTTTATTTTTACAATGAGTAACGATTTTCGAGTCGATTATTATTTTCTTTTGGATAATGCAATGGAATTGATTAGCTAACAAATTGAGTGGCGAGTGCAAAAATTTGTTAATTGTAAAATTTGTAACATGCATTATATTATTGTTGGTTTTCTCTTGCACTTTTAACTAGTATCTTTAAGTATAAAAAAATTGTTATTGCAATAATCGCATGGCATTGCTTCATATGTATTGATGTATGTATAATTATTCGATTTCGCTTGATAATTCGTAAAATGTAGCGTATTTTAGATAATTTCTCGAGGCATAATTCTGTGTGAGAATTAGTTAATTTAATTTAAGTTAAGTTGCGTTAGATTTTGGGTAAGGTAGAGTTAAAAAACTAGCAAACGAACGTTGCGTTGCTCCTTTCCGCCGACTTTCTTGTTTTTTTTTTTTGTTTGGTTTGTTTTTAAGTTAGTCAAGATATATAAAAATACGTAGATTATAACATTCGATTAGTACAAGTAGTATGTATAAATATATAAAAAGTACACAACGTGTAAATAAGACTAAGTCAATAGAGGAGAGCTCCTTCGGGCAGGTTGCATAGCCGACCGCCCCTTATGCTTGCGTCCTTTCTCATCATTTTTTGTTTTGTTTTTGGCAAAATCACAGGAGAATTAGAAATAATTAACGTAAACTACGGACACCTCAATGGGATAGTGTGCGCTTAAGACGGGGGAAAACGTCGGTGAACGTGGAAAACTCTCAGGTGCCGATTCGAAAGAGCGTTGGTTCAACTTGGGTAGCTTTATTTGCCTTCACTTGCATTGCCGTATTATCGTTTTAGCTTTTGTTTTGATTTGAAGGGTTTTGAATTCATTAAGTGTATATTTTTGTATAATAAATTATGACTATATATGCAAGTATATAAGAAGTAAGTAGGAGGCGCATTATTCCACTTTTCAACTTAGGATAACAATATTGTTCTCGCGACTGACTGACTGACTGACGAACTGGCTCGCTAACGGCTCTTATAACAATATTCAACTAGAGAATCGCTGATCAAAAAATAGTAATCATAATAATAATAGTGATAATCGATGGATGCAGACGCATGTACAAAAGAATAAATAAAATCGCGTATAAAAAGGATCTGCTGTTAACCTATTTTAGACGTCGACAACCATCTTCTTGTGTATGTCCGTGTTGCCGACCACCGAGCAGAACTCGTCGAACGAGATCTTTCCATCCTCATCCTTGTCCGCAAATCCGATCGTCTTGTCCACAATTTGCTGCAGTTGGGTCTCCTTCAGATTGTTTCCCACCATCATCTTTAACACCTGCACAAAGAAACATAAAACGGAGCGGTTCACCGGTGGTGTTCTTCCACATTTATAATCTGTGACACTTGCCTGAAACAGTTCGCCATTGGAAATATAGCCGTCATTGTCCATGTCGTAGATGCGGAAAGCGAAACGCAGCTTCGACAGCTTGTCGCCCTTCACACTGAACTGTGAGACGCCCTGAATGAACTCCTTAAAGTCCACCTCGCCGTTGCCATCGGCATCGAAAATGTCAATCACGCGCTGGACCAGCGGATTCTGTTGCAACTCCGGCAGAGACATGAACTCGTCAACGCTCAGCGCCCCCGAGTTGTCCAAATCCAGTTTCCGGAAGCGTTTTCCCAATCGCCGGATCTCATCCGCGTCGACTGATGGCAGGAAAATAAATCAGGAATCATAAATTAATATTATTATTAATAATAAGCTTATAGAGTATATAATATTGGTGATACATAAATATAGTGGAACTAACACTTAGCTCAGGCATAAAAAAAAGATACACAGAATGTAAACAAAGTAGCATTTTAAGATTTTCGGTGTTAAAAACTTAGTTAGTTAAAAGCTAGCTAATTTTCCACTTAAATTTTGTTTTAATGTTGATTGCCTTGCTTTTAAGGTCTAGATTTCTATTAAAATATAAAATTATTTATATCAAATATAAGTAAAATTGTTATAATTATAAATTTAACAAAAATTTAAGCATGTTGTCTGAACTAAAATGAATATAAATTATTAGCTTTATTCAGTTATAAATATTTTTGATTTAAGGATGTAAAATGCCACTGCCAGATACTAGGTAAACGTGTTGGGGGACTATATTTTATTTTTAGAGACAGGTTGTCTGTCGATCATCACGGGCGAACAAAGGGTGACAAAAACACACACATTCTAGAATGCCAATTTCGAAATAAACAAAGCTAAGAGGAAGAGACTGCGGTCTCGTGATTTCTGGCTGCAGAATCCGGAATATTGAGTTGGAAACTCGATGCCAAGTCCATTGTAAATGGAATTTCGACGCGCCACGTTTCGTTTACATTCCGTTTTTCAGTTTGCTGCCCATTTTATTCGCTTATGTACATTCAGGTGTATGTACGCATGTATGTATGCGCTGTTGTTTGCATATTCATAAACAGCTGCCTGCCTTTCCGTCCCAGTGACATTGGCGGAAAAAAATCGTACTTACAATTGGAACACATTTCCATGGGCAGTGATGTTTCATTTCCCTGGAAGAAGTACAAGTTATTTTAGAAAAATTCAAGAATTTATCGCAGCAGAAAGTGCAAGGCTAGGAGGGGGGTGTAGGTGTAGAAGGATGTGAAAATTGGCAAAGATTCGCTTTCTTTGGGGCAAACTATCACTCCCCATTTCAAATTCCATTTCCCCTTACATTCCACTCTTTCCCCACCCTGCTCCCTTGCACTTGCTCTCGTATTTTGGTGGCATTTTATTACCATTTTGGTTTCGCCTTTTGTGGTTCTCCTTGGTGCTATCTATAGTACAAGTAAAGTTGCGTTTTTGCACTGCTCTTCTCTCGCTCTCGCCGTCGCTGTTCCGCTGTTTTCCGTTACGATCAGAAGCTTAAAGGTGTCCTGCACATGCTAGGGGGGTATTTTTGGGCGATGAATAACGGTTTTATCGTGGATTTCTTCAATTCTTTATATTTTATTGTGCATGAGTTTTCCACTAGAGCTGACAAACCGTCGATGCCACTTTCGATATTAGCGAGAACTCGGATTTGGTCAGCTTTATCGATAGTACACGAAATATATATGCATTCCATTGTATGAAATGTTTTTACAGGGAATTATAGTCCTGAATTAATAAAAATGAAATTATGCTAGCTTTGGGAAGCCAAAGTTTGAATTCCTTTTAATTTTCCAATTAAAATGAAATAGTCCGGCAGCGCCATATTACCCCCAAAACCAGCCATATACCCACAAAACCAGTAAAAAACATTAGTAAATTTGTTTTTTAGTATTTATAAACTTTATTTACTTTGATTAAGTGCCTTATTTACAAAATAAATAAAATATAAAAAATGTCTTCGTGTTTCATTTTCCCACCGTTCCATTTCGACGCTAACTCACCGACGCTAATTTGACGGACATAATGGAGAAGCAAAATCCCGCGAAAAATCGTCGGATGGTCACTCTGGTTCAAAATAATATGACGCTAATTTGGCGGACATCATTTGTTTTGACTGAAAATGGAGTCCATGGAAGTAGATGATAATATCCCTCCGCTGTAAGTGTCGCTCCTCGTTCTTCGGAATCCTCCACTATACCTCTCACCACTCTCCAGTTACAAACGCACGCCGGAGGACGTGAAGGCCATTGTGAAGCATGCAAAGCTGGACGAGCGCCAGCTGACACAACTGACTCAGGCGCTGTACTTTCCCTCGTCGGAGGTGGAGTCCGACAACCTGCGACTGCTGGAGCTTGACGGGCACATGCTGGAGCAAATCCGCGACGGCCAGACGCTGCACTTCAAGGGCGGCCAAAACGAGAAGGTGGTGCTCTGCACCGACGAGCGGACGTACGACGTTAAGGGGGCCGAGATCTCCAACAGCCTTTTGTTGGTGCCGGACCTAAAGTTTGCGGCCGCCACCAGCACATCGCCGCTGAAGAGTCCACGCACGGGCAATGCCAATGCCTCCCTGGAAAGAAGTCTGAATGACAGCACCGAGGATGAGCTGGAGGTGCCACGCACCCTGGAGCAGCGGTCGGTTCTCAAGGTGTTCCACGAGTACTTCGAGTGCCGCGAGATCAAGCCTCGCTTCCGGAAGCTGGGAGAATTGCTGCAATTAACGCGGTACTCGGGTCCGGAGAACGAGTTCTGTATTGAGCGCAAGCTGCTCTTCAGCTTTACCCAGCTGCTGGACACGGTGCAGTGTAGCCGGGCGCAGTTTATGGAGGGATTACGGCAGTATCGGGCCATGCAACTAGAGGGCCACATGCGAGTAATGGAGTACGAGTACGAGTATCGCACTGTTAGCCTGATGCTAGGACTCATCAGCGAGAACTCCTGGGCCCTGGACGAAGTGGAGAGAGAGGAAACCATTAATGCCCTCAATGGCATTGCTCCGGAGGCGGTTGTGTCCGGACTATTCGATATCTACACCATTCCCAGCGAACGATGCCCGGACAAGTTTCAGTACCAGGAGTCACTGGTTGCCCGAATCGTGGCGCAAAATATTTTGCAACCTGGACTGCGATTTCGCAACGAGGAATTCATGCGCACATGGCAGGAGGCTCTGCCCGAGGGTATGACCTGCCAGCTTAGCTATCTTCGTGGTCTCGGCATCTGCGATAAGGAGGGTGCTCAGCCCTGTATTCGCTCGCTGGCCGAGGAGCTGCTGCCCACCACCATCAACGATCGCATGAGGGCCTTGTTTAAGACCAAGCAGAAATGGACGTTGGATGAGATGGAGCCGTACATGGAGTAAGTCATGCTTTAAAATCCAATTAAGTGCTTTTTACAAAAGATTTTCCGTGTTCGCAGATGTTTTACAACGCCCACCTTATCCGTATCCACGCTGCTGGCCAAGCATGCCCGCTCCCTGACCGAAGGGGGAGTGCGGTACTACGTTTCGAAGCATTAATGTAAGCATCCCATTAAAGATCTCTTTATTTTTATCCTTTGTACATATTTATTTAGTAAAAATAGTGTAAAGCTTGTCCTAGGCATTCCGTTTGCGTTTGTTTCGATCCCTTTTGGCCTGCTTCTGGTCTTCAATGGCCGCTTTCATGGTTTCCACAGCACTTTGCGTGTGACTTGTAGTCACCTGGTTAGCTGCCTCGCTGCTAGGGTACTTGAAACTGAAGCCCCTGGGGAAGATGGGCTGGGATAGGAGAGCATTGAGCTGAGCTCGGACTGTCTCGACGCGAAGACGATTCCGACGGCGCTCTATCACAAAGGGATCCTCGTCCTGATCGCTGCCACTGCATGAATATAGAAACTATTTGAATTAAGTTCAAAATTATAGTAGTTTCGTCTTACGATTCATCGTTGTAGCCGTCGATTATCATGTCCATTTCCTCGGCATGCTTCTTCATCCAGCCGCGCTCGCTCTGAACGCGCTTCAGCTTTAGTTCCTCCTTGTCCAAATCACGGGCCAGGTTCACGCGCTCTCTGACAGCGCCCATGAAGCGCTCAGAGATGGGGAACAGTGGCAGATCCTCAGCTGCAATAGAAACAGTTTATTTTACCCGCCTGCTAAGGCACACTCGTATCCTCTTTACTTACTTCTCTCCAGGGTTTTGTAGAGCTTCACGTAGCTCTTTACTTCGCCCGGTTCCATGAACATGACGGTTATACCATGCTTATTGGCTCGAGCCGTGCGACCTGACCTGTGCACATAGTTCTCGCTGGTGCGTGGCACTTGGTAGTGAATCACATGCTCCACGTTGGGTATGTCCAGACCGCGGGCAGCCACATCAGTGGCTATCAGCAGACCTGTCGGGCTGTCGCGGAAACGCTCCAGATTCTTAAGGCGCTGCTTCTGGACCATGTTGGCGTGAAGGGGCAAGGGATTGCAGTCCAGCAGGCCGAAGAGCGTGGCCAGGCGCTTGACGCAGTCAATGGAATTGCAAAAGACAATGGTGCGTCCCGGATGGCGTTGGATGAAGTAGTACAGATGGAAGTCCTTCTGTTCCAGGGGGCACAGCAAACGGCTTTCCGTCAAAGTCTGGGCAGTTTCTGAAAGTCAATAGGGAAACGTTAGTTCCGATTGAGGTTTTAGCCTTGATAAACTTACGCTGGGTGCTGGTTATATCCACAATCTTGGGCTGCGAGATTCCCAGCTCTTCGATAAGGCTCTCGATTTTCTGGTCCACCGTTTGCTTCACAAATTTAGGCCGCTTGCCAGTATTACGCTCTGGAATTATTCAGATTAAGGTATCCTCGTGTATTTATTGTTAAATTATTAACTTACTTTGCATGTGATCGGGCAGGTCGTGCACCAATGTCAGCGTGGCCGAGTAGACAAAGTTTTGGCGCTGCTGCTTCTTCTGCTCGTCCGCGTTGAGCACCTTGAGCAGGCTCCTCAGCTCCTCAAAGTGTCCCTTCTCCACCATTCGATCCGTCTCGTCGATGACTAGGAAGCTGACGTTCTCAATTTTCTTGAGATGCTGGTTCCCTTGGGCATACAGCTCCCATAGACGACCGGGTGTGGCCACAACTATTTCCGGACACTGTCGGAGCACACGCTCCTGCTTCGCCACTGCCAGACCTCCGAAGATGGCTGCCACCCGAATGCCTGTGTACTTGGCAGCGGTTACCAGATGGTTCTTCACCTGAACGGCCAGCTCGCGGGTGGGTGTCAGCACCAGGCCGTACAAGGGCCGCTGCTTCCGCTGAGAATTCTCCTCGAGATCGCTGTCCTCGTCGCTGGCCCCAGAAACATGATCCAGTTCCTCTGGCGGCGGCGTCAATTCATGATCGTCGTCGGCTATTTCAGCGGGCTGCTGTCCCTTCACCTTGGGTGCCTTTCGTATTCCCGAACTGACATTCCGTTGCTTCAGCTCCATAATCCCGGCCAGCATGGGTATGCCAAAGGCTAGTGTCTTTCCGCTTCCCGTTTCGGCTGCTCCTAGGATATCCTTTTTGCCGTGAATAGCTGCGGGCAGGGTCAGCGCTTGGATTTGAGTGGGCCCCCTGAAGCCTTGTTCTCCCAGGGCGCGCAGAATGGGCGAGGGTACACCCAGGCCATTCCAGGCGGAGACATCTTCCCCGTTGACTGTTGAAATGGGCACAAGATCAGGGACCTCGTCTCCCTCGTTGCTGGATTCTGCTGGATCCGCCGCCTCGTCATCCGATGGCGGTGGCCTGAGCAACGCAAAACGATCTGCCGCATACTCCTCGTTGGAATCATCGCTGTCTTCTGCATTCTTTTCCACTTCCTTTCCCTTGGTCATTTTCTGTTTCCGCAACTCCTTGCGCTTTTCCCGTTTCTCGCGAAGCTTCTGCATTTTCAGAGCATGGCGCTCGGCCAGACGTGCCTTTTTACTGGACTTTGCCGTGGCCGCCACTTCATCTTCGCTTTCCGATTCGCTGGAGCTCTCGCTGGAGTCTTCCGCCTCCTCGCCCTTGGACACCTTCCTCTTTTTCTTCTTCAGCTTACTGTCCCTGGCCGGATTCTTGGAGCGAACCCGCTTCTGAGACGACTTGACCAGCGTTGCATCGTAGTCCTTGAGGACCTCCAGGCCAATTAGTCCTTCGTAGCCGCCAAAATCATCAGAAATCACGTGGCCCTTGATCTTTACCTTTTGCCAGTTCTCCTCCTTGGGAATTGCAGGCTCCTTAGCCGCGTTTTTCCCTGCCTTTGGAAGTTTTGCGGATTTTTGTTTGTTTTGAACCATGCTTAACGATTTAATTAATAATAAAAACGTTAAATTAAAACACGCGACCGCGTGTTTTGTTTTTGCCTTGAAAAGAATCGATTGCCCGATAACATAAACAATTGGTCCAATCAGCTGTTTGGTGTTGAACATTGCATGCAACAGTGTTGCACAATACTGAATTTCGAAACAAGCCATGGCCGTTAATTTTAAATATTAAAAAAGTGACATCGTTCCATTGTTTGTGTTTTGTTTTTATTTACGGTGTGGTTTATCTATACAAATCCAAGGATAATTCGTTTAACATTCTGCTCGCTCTATTTTTAAAAACAATTAACTTATATTTGGCTTATTGCTCGCCAGTCACTCCCAGCTTCTTCTTCAGCGATTCGGGCATTTCTGGTGGTGGTGGGCGTGGCATGCGCAGGAACACCTTCACGGCATCGTAGATGAACCACTGGGCAGCGGTCAGAGTACCGATCATCACGATCCTAGGCACCAATCCTCCCCAGAGTCCTGCAAATAGGGATTTAGGGCCATCAGAGGCGGAAATCAAGAAAATAACATTAAAATTCACTCACCGGCCCAGCCCAGCTGCTTGGCCACATCCAGGGCGCTGGCGCCCTTGGCCTGGTTAAGCTTGGACACCACAGTGTCGGCGGGATGCGAGACAATGGCGCAGAAGACGCCGGCAATGTAACCGGCGGCGAAGGTCACCACCAGCTGCTCGCCCTTTGTGCAATCGGCACGGGGCTTGGGCACCACATACTTGTACAGCAGCTCCAGTGTGCGCTCAAAGCAGGCGAACTTCATCATGGTGTATGGGATCTGGCGCATCCACAATGGCACCAGGCCCTTGTAGAAGGCAGACACGCCCTCCTGGGCAGTCATCTTGGGCAGAGCCTCGCGCAGCGTCTTGGCAAATCCGGGAGTGGTCTGAATCTTGACCTTGGCCGCCTCCATGGGCGCCAGGGCAATGTCCGCAAAGAACTCGGCGGAGGCCGAGGCGGCCAGGTAGAGTCCGGTTCTGTACAGGAAGGCGTTCTCCTCGCCGATGGCGTCGCCGTAAATCACCTTGAAGACCTCATACAGGCCAAACTTGCACAGACCCTGCATCGAGTAGCCGATAAAGGTGGGGGCCCAGCCCTTGGCCAGACCGCGAACGCCCTCCTCCGCCAAGCTGACGCGGAAGCCGTTGAACACGCTCTTGTACTTGGCCGGGTCCACCTGCAGGCGGCACTTGACCAAATCCAGGGGCACCACCATTGTGTGTGTGGAGCCGCAAGAGATGATGCCACCCAGGCCGCACAGCAGGAAATAGTGGTTCGAGCCGAACTCGCAGGAATCTGTAGGGTTAGAGTAGAGAAGGATTACAATTTTTTGAAATTAAGCTGCCAGGAAAGCCTTTCCACTTACCACCCTGGGCAGCAGCAGCGGCGGCGATGTTGTGGTTGGGACTCAGCTGGCGGGGCGAGACATCGTTCAGGACTGGAGTGGCCACAGCGGAGGGGGCGGGCACAGAGGCAGGCGTGGCAGCCTGGCAGTTGACGCTGGTGAAGGGCGACCTGAACGTTGAGTTCTGCGCGGCATCGAACAAAGACTTGAACATGGTGCCTAGAGAAGTGTCTAAAAATATTAAGAAAATAAAAAGGTTTAAGGTTAAGGTCATGATGTAATAAATTTAAGTAAATAAAAACTAAAAAATATATTAAATAATATTGAATAGAATGTGTTAGAAACTAGCTTATATTTTTTATGTAATTTCATTACAAAAATAAGGAAAAATAGAATAACAAATTTAGAAATTTTAAATTATTAAGATTTCAAATAAACAGTTTAAACTTTAAAGACGTTTTTGTACACATAATATAATAAATAATAAATTTAATTATTATATATTCCCCTACTACGTTTTAGTTATATTTATTTGTAATTAATTATTTCTTTAGTCATGATCACTTTCCAACTCAAAGATTAATTTGAATTCTAATTTCGAAAACGTAATTTTGCAATTATTTTTTTACATAACTATTGTTTTTCTTCCTCGTCTGCTAAACACTTTTTATGCATTGCGTAATAGCTGGGGTTCTCCGTACGCCACAAACTTGTACGTATTTCGAAAACTTTTGCCAAAATCAGTGCGATTTTCGAATCCAAAAAAAACTCACTTCAAAGTGCGAGGGGAAGCGTCGGAAATGGAGTGCAGATAGGCCAGAAAATAGAGCTGAAGTGAAGAGAATCTTCGTTGCTGGGCTTAAGTGTGGGGACCCAAGACAACGTTCGTCGCGCGCCAGACCAGAAAACCGAATGCAGTGCCTGCAATGGAACGATCTGTGAGAGCTAAAACAGCTTCTATCCAGGGTTGTCGAGCGAATCTCTGGCCAGCGTTTATGAATCGGGTGCGTATCGGGTGAGAGGGAAAAATCTATGGGTGTTGCCTTTAGAATACCTTTTCCAGTTTATTTCAATTGATTTTCAAATGTCTTAACTCAAGATACACCTGACAACCCCTGGCCATAGATTGTTATTTTTAAATTGCCACTTTTTGGCCACCGCCAGCCGAAAAAATCGCCCATTGAGCAGCGTCTGTCTTGCCTATAAACTGTCTATGTGTGTAAATATAAATAAATTCATTAACGATCGCCCAGCTGATCGTTGGAGGACAAGAAGTTGGCAGCTTAATTGATTCTTGGGATCTCGCTCTGGATCAAGGTTAAAGCCTTGGGAATTGCTTTGATTTTTATAAACGGCAGCCCAAAGGTTACAAGGAATATATACGTTAAGGCCTTTCCGAGCTCATAAAGAATCTATCTATGCCTAGAACTCATAGATAATAAAAGCCAAAGCTATAAGCTTTTACATTATAAACTTACTTATCTGTAAAATCTCTTGATTTTTTTTTTTGCAAAATTTAAACATTTTATTTGAAACGTACAATGCTATTATTATTATTATTATTTTTATGTTGTAGAAGTGTAGTACTAAAATCGGTAGTTAGTAACTTGATGGAGCTTAGGAGCTAAATTTTACAAAAAACGGTATACGACATGGTTGGTATCTTACATTCTCAGACAATTAAGTACATTGCTTGGTTGGTTGGTTGGTTTGGTGCTTATTAAATAAATGCTAAAAATATTGGAAGTATATATATAGTGGCTGCACATACATAATAGTAGTAATACTTTTGCAATAAATTACATTAAAATACAATAAAATACATCGATCAAAAATGGCAGAAACAATGTCATCACTTAATAGTTGGTGTTAGACTCGTACTCATATACGCTCTAGTAGATAATAGTTAATAGTTGGGGCCGGAACTGGAGTCCATCGAGCGAGCATGCGTGGAATGCGAACTGAACTCTCTGGCGGCAGTTGAACTGCCAGGCTGGAAACTTACTCAACTAAATTGTCAAACAAGCGGACACCTTACGCTCTAAAACTTAACAACGACTACGACTCGGCCGTCTCCATGTGCCGGTGCACTGTCACAGGCGCCAGGATGTAGTGGGGCCGGGACTCGTCCGCCTCGAGGGGCAATGTGGTCTGACCGTAGACACCACTGCGGTCGCGTTCGCGGCAGGGCGAGGGCGTCGCCTGCACCTGCTGCTTGTAGCGCTCCGTCTTTGAGGTCGGCTGATTGCTCAAATATGGATGGGTATTGGGCTGCGTGGAGGACTGTTGTCGGTTCGTTGGACTCGATATGGAGGTGGATATGGACATGGTGTCCGACTTGCTATGCCGCTTGTCGTGCAGCAGCAGGGGCTCGGCCAGCGTGAAGCACTGCTGGTCGGAGCTGTCCTCATGCGGCGTCATGGTGCTATAACCATGATCCGACTCCCCATTGGGAGGCCGGCGATAGCTGCTGCCGCTGGACACATGATAGGGCGATATATCTGCCGCATTCATCAGCTGTCGCTGAGCTGCCGCATGATCATAGCCCCCGCCCAGGGGCGGCTCATCGTGCGCCTTGCAATCGTCAAAGTTAAACCTGGATAGCGGCAGACCGTAGTTCTCCTCCTGCACCGAATCCACGTAGAACTGCTCTTGCGTCTGGGCATCAAGATTGTGCCTGTAACAATAGATGGCGAACCCAATGACCATGACGAGGACTATGATGGCTCCACCAAGTGGTCCAAAGGCAGAGTATGCATGCTGCTCCCGCTGGGGATTGTGGGCAGCCAGTAGCTCCAGTTCATCCAGCTCTCCGTACGGCGTCAGGGAGGCAAGCACTCCATTAAAGCAGCTGGCTTGCGACGCACAGAAGGCATTGGAGAAGCTATTGCCCTCCACATCCTGCTGGCACCACTCGCAGCCCATCACTCCCAGGCATTCCCTTTGCGTGGAGTACGTTTCGCAAATGCCCGCCGATCCGGGACAACTGGGCAAGGCACTGACCAGCTGCGTGGTTGGTGGCAAAGCAATAAAATGCTCACTTGGTGGCGGACAATACGGGAACTGGTGCGTGTAGTTGGCATAGTAGGCTAGGGATGAGGGCGAGCTGCTGTCGCCCACCATGGGACACTCGCAGGGGCACTCGCAGTCCGTCTGGTCCATGCGCTTGCAGTTGAGGCACTCCCTGTCGATGGTGCTGCAGGGACAGAAGGCACCTCCATCGCAGCTGGAGTTAAGTACGGCGGCAAAGAGGTTGCTGCCCCGAATCAGAGCTATCGCGTACTTCGTCCGCTCGCCGTGCACCACATTGCTCAGAATGGTGGCCAGCGAGGTGTTGAAGGCGTAGAAGCGTTGCAGGGTGCGATTCTGATAGCTGGCACAACCCAGCTTCCTCACCAGCTGGGCGTGATTGAGCACATCGTTGGCCAGATAGGACTCCTTGTGTGTTAGATGCTCGTGCGGACGGCGCTGGTTTCTCGTCGCCGTGGTCGGTTGCAACATGCTGGGGTGGGCCAGCAGATATCCCTCGTGCTCGAACATCAGACACTTCATGTGCGGCAGCTGGCAGAGCGGAGTGCCCTCGAGGATCAGTCGGTAGTAGAACGCATAAGGAACATCTAGGGCCACCACTCCAATG
Organism: Drosophila mayri; assembly: GCA_008042485.1. Classification (NCBI taxonomy): domain Eukaryota; kingdom Metazoa; phylum Arthropoda; class Insecta; order Diptera; family Drosophilidae; genus Drosophila; species Drosophila mayri. Next base: position 614,179 of record VNJN01004882.1, on the reverse strand, counting down.
GGTCTGTCTAGCTGAACGGAGTGCAGCGCATGCGCCTTGCCCTCGAATATTGTGTGCGCGATGGTAATAATGTATCCGGCTCCACCCGCATCCAGGTATGGAGCTGTGCTCACAATTTTGCCCGGCTGAGCCATCGCCTGCCGGAACCAAGGGCGTCGGGTGGGGTCGTAGCTGCTGCTGAGCAAGCAGCCGGGGTACAACTGTACCACTCCGCTCACGCTGGCTATGTACCGGCGAATAATGTGGCTGCGCAGGGAGCCTCTGGCATCCTGGTGCCGCCGTCGCAGCTGCTGCATCGCCTGGTAGAGCACACTCACCTCGTGGCGGATGCTGGGACGCAGTCCGGGATTGGCTAGCAGGCCACTGGAGTCACGAAGATAGGCCATTATGGACTCAACATGGCGCAGCTGCGTACGCGGTCGATTGTTGTGCAGGAATCCAAATGGAGACTCGAAGGCGGCGGCACTAAGGAACAGAGTGGGAGCGTCTGCAAATTCAAAACGATGAGTACACATGAAACACGAAAAACACTTCAAGAAAAAAACCTACCCAAGGTGGCCATTTGCCTAAATAAGCGGCAGATTTTCGGCTGCCCGCTGCCGCCCTGGTTGAGGTCCAGGCGATGGTACAACAGATCCATGCTGTCTCCATAATATCCAGGCTCATAGTTGGACACAGAGTCCTTCAGGTTAAATCGTTGCGAGGCCGTGTTAGAGGCATTCCTCAGCGAGTCGCTGCCGCTGCTCACCAGGCAGAGTACGTAAAAGCCCAGCACTGATTGCCAGTGGTAGGTGCGATACAAGCGCTGCTTACCCACATACACATCAGCGGTGGCATTGCCGCTCTCCTCGTGCAGGAGGCGCTCCCGTATCAGACTGGAGAAGTCGGTGGCGTTCTCCAGATAAGCTATGTTCACTGGATACGAGGTCTCGCGCTGGATGAGTGGCCGGGGAAATGCCGGATGGGCAAGAGTGTTGCCTGTGGAACGATCGAGTAGAAAGGCATAGCCACTGCCTCCTTGCTTGGCACTAGAGGCAGCGGCACTGGGATAGTTAAGCAGATCCTCCAGCAGATCCGCCAGGTACAAGTTAACGCCCACAATGCCATAAGGAGGAACGGCATGGGTGATGGAGACAAGGACATCTGAGGAAAGAATATTTATAAACAAGGAAAACCTAATTATTCACCAGTTAAAACTCACCTCCACTGTCTGCGTCCACAACTGGTGGATGAACCTCCAGCGTATCCGTCAGATATCGCTCTTGAAAGAGCTGGCCAAATATCCGTGAGCTCGTTTGCGGCAGCGACGCCTCCGCGTGCAGCTTGCTGAGCACAAAAAAGCGCCCAGCCAACTGGGTTGGCTGCTGCCCTGCCCTGGGCCACCAACTGCTCACATCAATCTCGTATTTGGTATAGTTTTGTGTGGCCACATCGCTCAGGAACTGCTTCTCGTACATAATCCGCTTTTCGTCCAGCACTACGGCACAGGTGTTAATGATTACCGGCGCCTTGAGCCGTCGCTGACCCTCGGCCACCACTCGCAGGACGGCCATGGCATCGGATAAGTTGGTCAAGAGACCGCGCGTTACGTACACAAACTCCACTGGCTGGTCGGCTGTATTGATCATTCCCGATTGCTGCAGTCGATGCAGCAAATCGAAGGCGTACTCAAAGCCCAAGGAGTGATTGGTGAGGGCCTGCGCCCGGCTCAAGTTATTTATGTAGCTAATGATCTCCTCCTTGTGGCCGCGCGTGGCGCTGTAGATACCGTGGCCAGCCTCAGCGGGAAAGGCTTCCAGGGACATAAAGTTTGCCTCGCTGGAAACGGTCACCAGGGAGACCTTATCTGTGTCCTCCAGCAGCTGAAGCATCTCGTGAACTGTAAAAAAGATTGTGATTACTAATAGTGGCTTAAAAATCAATATTTTATACTTACCAAAGCTTTTTGTTAGCTGCAACAATTCCGAATTTAGCGCTGATCCCACATCGATAAGGAGCAGCACATACTTTTGCTTAATGGCCGAAACGTAGAGCTGCCGAAAGTGCAGGCTGGCGGAGGCCCCGTCTGAATTCGATAGAAAATAGATATGCTTGAAGTGGTTGCCACTGCTGGGCTTGGTATTCAATTTATCCGTCTCGCTGCGACTGAGTCTGCGCTTGAGCTGCAGCAGCTGGTCCGATATGTAGCCGTTGACCGCCAAGGAACGGGCATTGTTCTCGTTTAGGAACGGTGCGCGTCCATCGTCGGACTTCAGATAGTTGAGGATTTGGATTTGCTGCTTGTTAAAACGAATTGACTGGGCCGAAGACGAGGACCTTGAGACAGCGTCCACCTCGGTGTCATAGTCATCAGGCTGACAGCTCTCTATTTGGCTGTTCAAATAGAGTTTCATATGATCCGTGGATGGCGAGGCAGTGTTTCTGGCATGCAGATCCTCCATCTCCATTTCTAGGTCCAATTCGCTCTCTTCTTCATCCTCGTCGTCGTAGCTATATTGCCAGACCTTGGTCAGGTTGTAGCGCAGGAGTTCGCGCAGTTCCAGCACTACGTGGGTGGCTTTTTGCAGCTTTTTGCTAAGGCGACTGCTGAACAGCTGCAAGTCCCGCTGTACTTGAGGATTGGCCAGTCCACCCTCGTTGTTATTGACAGCCTGGCGAACTGACGCCCCACCTCCTCCATTTGAGCTAGTCAGGTGCATAGAGTCGAAGATTTCCTAAAAAGTAGAAGGCCGTTGAACATAACTGACTTTACTAGGAAGCAGAAAAGGGACCTCACCTGGATCTTGGCCACTCGCATCTCCACATTGCGTATGTTACGCAGTTTCCCCTCCATGCTGTGTCGCAACTGCATGGCATTCTGCTGATTGTAGTTCACGAAGAATATGCTCGCTGGCGACTGCTGAAGCGGCATGAAGCCGGCAACCACATCCCCTCCGGCATCCGTAGGCACTTTGTTGCTAGTTGTGTTGGCTATGGCTAGAGGAACTTGTTGACTGCTAGTCGTGGTCGCCAACGAGCCCAGGACGAGCAGCGTAATGTGGAAGCTGCAGCTGGGCCACATGATTTCGGGTATCCTGCGAGCTGCTCGGCCACTGGTACATGCTCATCGGTTTACCGCATACCTGTACAGAGCAACACAAGAATGTTAGAAGGCAAAATCTCCACGGTGCTGGGTGTTTTCCATGTATTACCAGGATCCCCGACCTCCACGCCGTTTTGTTTATGAAATTTCTTCACAGATATTTCGTAGCTGCGCTAACATTGAGTCGGGCAAACACGCGAACATGGATTACTTGCACGGGGACAGCACACATTTAACATAGAAACAGCCTAATTATCCTGTTTTTAACTAAATAAATAAATAGTTTTGTCAAATTGCACTTTTTTCTAAAAAAATTCCATTTATGTGGTGTGAACGCAGAAGGGTTAGTGGGAAAATCCCAAACAGAAGGAGAAGGGAAAATACTGATTAGCAGTATTTTTTTTTTAATTTAAAATGTGGTAACCCTAAAATAACGTAAAACTTCAAATTTGAAGGGTTTGTTTTTTATTTTTGTTGATTTATGGGATTTATTCGTTGAAAATTTATCGATTTTTATAAATATTTACATATACATATGAAATCTTGACCAATTCGAATAAATTTACTTTACTATTAAAATCTGTAAAAAACTAACTTTGAAACAAGGTGCCATCAGGGTTTATAAGGGAAATATTACTGACTACTTAGTAAAACCGCTTAACTAGTTAGAAAAAGAAATCTCTATTCTCATCAAGTATACACATTTTTAATCAGCAAACCTAGAGGTACTACTTAGCATTAATTTAATATTAATTTAGCAACCTAACCTGCCCCAAATCTTTCGTTTTCCTAAATTTTAGTACTTACAATTTTGACAGAGGCAATCGAACTTCTCTTAGCGAATGCATTTTTGAGCCTTTGCCAATTATTCGCTCATCCGCTGTCAAGGCTGCGGCTTGTTTCTTCTTTTTGTCGGCTGGATACGTGACTATGTAGGCTGAGATGGAACAGATGCAGTCCAATTGGTGTCAGACCGACAAGGTGCGTGTCCGGCATAACAAAGACATTTTGTGTTCGATATAAAAGTCAATATAAAAATGCGCAACTTAAAGACGTTTTGCTGCAGTTTCCATTGTAACGTTCATCAAAATGCTGGCAAAGGTAGCAATTGATTTGTGTCTCAGTAAAGTGGTCTTTTTAAAAAATCCTCCTCTTTTAAGGTTCTTCTCTTGGTGGCTCTTCTGGCCCTCGTCCGAAGTGATCCGGAGGCCCCAATTGTCCGTATTTCTCCATATGCCCCATCTGGCTGGCAACCTAAGATTCCGTTTAATCTGCCTAATGAGTACCAACCGGCTAGGAATTCCAACCCGAGTGTGCAGATCACCAAGGCCCGAGTGGAACAGGTCTATCCATCTCAAGAATTGGACGTACCCGACGCTGGGAACCTGCAGCCTCCCGTCTCCCGTCCAGCAAACCAATATGGTGCGCCGGATCCTGGCTTCAAAATAATCTATCCCAACGAGGAGGAGCCAGCTAGTCCAAAGGATTCAGCTGAAACCAAGCAGTCGAGCATCAGGGAAGGACGCTACTTCATAATATCCCAGGATAATAAACTTCAGAGAGTTACGTTCAGCTCAGAGCAAAATGGAAACGATGAGGATTTTACAGCTCAGCTGAGTTACTCCACTGTGGGACAACTCAAGGATCCTGTATACCGATACAATAGCCAGGGACAGTTGGAAAGGTTGTTGAAGAAGTAATCGTTTTATATCCTTTTTTCATTTCAGTAAAATTAAAAATTTGATCATTTCTGAGAAGATTAAAAAAAGAGATACTTTTCAGTAATTAAAAGTGAAGCCAAGTCTTGAATAATTACCCAATCCATGTACTTAAATCTTTTAAAAATGTAAATATTTGTCACAATTTAAAACACTTCTTAAACTTTCTTTTTTTGTCTTTGTTTTATACAAAAATGCTTCTTTATTCATTTAATAATTATTAAATATACACAAAAATCTCATAAGTTCGTTTCGCTTTCGAATTTTCCATTTTCATTTTAAAACTAAGTACAATCCTTATGCATGTATGTATGAATGCGTAATGGTCACATATGTGTGTGTGTCTAATGTGTGTGAGTGGTTGTGTTTTTGTGTGTGTGTGTGCGTGGACTAACACAAAATGAAGAGGCGCTTAAACAAAACAAAAACGGCAAGTAGTTCCGGGCGTAGAGAGACAGCTAAGGGAACGAACGGTAAGGAAACGGAAACGGAAGGAACGCGCCTGTCTATGGCAAAATGGCGGCCGTCCCACTAGGGGGAGAGAGAGTTTAAGTGAGGCAAAGTAAAAAGGAAGATAGACTGACTGCGACCGCTGGCCCCTTGGCTTTGTGGACGCCTAATACTCGGCCAGCGATCCCGTGAAGTAGACGAGTATAGCTGCGGGTCGACCTAAATCGGGATACCACTCTGCCACTCTTTAGTAGCCGTTGAACTTGCCCTGCTGCGCATTGCTATCGTAGCCGCCGCCATTGCGTCCATTGCCATTTCCGTTTCCGTTGCCATTGCCCACCTGCTCGTAGCGAATGGTGGGGCGGTAGCCGTTCTGATCAGCCTCGTACTCCACGATCTGCTTGCGGCCATCGGGCAGGAGGACGTAGTAGCGGCCCACGGCGAGGTCACCATCGCGAGACTCCATGTGTCCAAAGTCATTGCCCGACTCGTAGTCCTGGACGTCGTACTTGAACTCGTACTTGGCCGGGCCGTACTGTTCCTCGTCGCGCTGTCCATAACCGCCGTTGCCATTGCCGCCGCCATATCCGCCATTGCCGTTACCATTGCCGCCCTTGAAGATGGCACCCGTCAGCGCGGGAGCACCATACTGACCCTGGGGTGGTGCGATGGGGGCACCATAGCTATTGCTGGGCGCTCCACCATTGCCGCCGGTCCTCTGGGGAGGCAGATAATTGTTCGACGGCGACTGGTAGCCCTGCGTGGGCGGCAGATAGTTGTTGGAGGGCGCCTGGGGCGATTGGTTGGGCGGCAGGTACTGGTTCTGGGGCACTGGCGGTTCCGCATGAGTCCAGGCGGCCAGGCAAACGAGCAGCGCAATCGATGTAAAGCTCTAAGGGGATAAATTATAAGTTATTGGTTATAAGAAATATAATTAAATTCATTTAAATTCAACACTAAAACTTATAAACCTTTGAAAAAACATTCAGACTTTCAAAATTTTCAAAATTCTTTGTACTTTGAGCTGTTAGGTGTCCTCGATCTAGGATATTGTCATTGGAAAAGAGAGCTTTTGCATAAGACGGCCATGAGCGACTCGGATGAGACCGCCTGGATTCACTGGTTCTGCCGGCAGCGTGGCAACGAGTTCTTCTGCGAGGTGGACGAGGATTATATTCAGGACAAGTTCAACTTGAACTTCCTGGACTCGAATGTGACCAACTATCGCTGTGCCTTGGAAGTGATCCTTGATCTTAGCTCAGGCTCAGCCTCGGACCTGCCGCCGGAATCGGAGCTGGAGGCCAGCGCTGAGAAGTTGTATGGCCTCATTCATGCCCGTTTCATTCTCACCAATCGTGGCATCGACTTGATGCTGGACAAGTTCTACAAATGTGGCTTTGGCACATGTCCGAGATCCTTTTGCCAGCGTCAGGCAGTGCTGCCCATCGGTTTGTCCGATAATCCCGGCGAGGAAATGGTTCGCGTCTACTGTCCCAGGTGTAATGATGTCTACTACCCGAGGGCGGCACGCCATTCCAATCTGGATGGAGCCTTCTTTGGCACCGGTTTCCCGCACATGGCCTTTATGGTGCATCCCGAGGCGAGACCCAAGCGGGCCAAGCAGAAATTTATTCCCAGGTGAAGGGATGTAATGCATAACAAACTGTGTTTCTATATTAAAGTATTCCCGTCAGGTTGTATGGCTTCAAGATCCATCAGACGGCCTACAAATATGGCGATGGGGCCAAGGATCAGTCAGGAACCCCCGAAATCAAAGGTTTATCCGATCACTAAAGTGCGAGGCGAAATTTCCCATGTAAAATCCATGTTTTGTACCCCCTTTGTAGCTACAGGCTGGCAGGCAGCTCATTAAACTCTCATAATCATAACTTGACAATCTTTTGTTTGCTGGCCAGCCTCAGCATTGTCTCAGCATTTAGCCGCCGCGCAGAGGCATATGCAAATTTGCGGTAATTGGGTCTCAGGCGAAGCTTGGATCGGATCGGATTTTGGTTAAGCTAAAGCAAGTGAAGGGCTGATCTCGCTCTTGTGCAATGCGTTTGCGAATGTTAAGTATACGCCATGTGGCGCGGGCAACCTGTGGGAGAACATCGGCGGCAAAGGCTTGCACAACACGTTTCCGAATGTTTTCTTGTTTTATTATATTTTTTGTTTGTCGAAAGAGCTTCTGCCCAATGACTTTCATGCTTCATTGGCGTTAAAATGCTACGCTTTGTACAGCTTCTTGGGTCTAGCGTCTTTGCCTTTGTCTGCCTTTTTATCGCCGCCTGGTCATCGCGCAGACGGCTGCCTTACTTGGGCATGTCCAGTTGTTCTTCTTCCGTTTGTTTAATTTATGCATTGCAAAATGGAGCCGCGGCTACTGTTCAGCTTTACCCGCACCCTAGAAAAAGGCAATGGGATCGCTGACTGCAATTGTTTCCCAGGCGGATGCGGCCCCGAGATATGTATCATCTCGGAGGTGTCGTGTTCTAATTCCAAAAGCCAGAAAATTAACAGTAGCTAACCCCCCGCCCCCGGGCTAAATGGATGGCTATCTTAGCCGCGATGATGGCTGCTTATGAAATTTATTATGCGGATCGCTTGGCTTGATTAATCGCCCTGCTGAACTTGACTTTTAATATGGCTCACAGATTTGTATTTCTTCTCTTTCCCTTTCCGAGACAATCAAGGCTTCATTAGGTTGATAAGTTGTTTAATTGATTGATTGATCAATTGCCAAAAATCGATTTTAAATGAGGGCTACCTGCTTGTTTTTGACGCTGTTTTTGAACGAGTTTAAAAGATGAGTTAAACTTTATTTTAACTCAAGGAAGAAGTGGTAGTAATTAGTGGGATTTAAATTGAAATAAATTAAGGCAAACTATAAGGAATTCTTCTGGATTCACTGGCTATTATAATTCATTATCCTGACACCTTTCGAGGCTTTTCCTTTAGACCTGCACAAGTTTATACATCCTTTTTTTAAATTTCTGCCCATATATCCTGTTCTCAGGACTCGGTTTCACACAGCACACCACTTTAGACACACTTGACTTAGACTTGACTTGACAGTTCTTCGGTGTGAATTCTAATAATACCTTCATTTTGTGTTGTCACTTGTTTGGGGTTTTGGCACACACGAAAACGGTTTGTTGTTAACTTGCTCCTGCTGGCTGGGTTCTTCTTGCGAAGATGGTTGACTTGATTGTGATACTGAAACAATTTCGTAGGCCAGTATTTATATTTGAAACGAACGCTGCCGCTGCGACGTCGACTTCAAAAAATTGCGCGCCAAAAAGTGTTTTTTTTTTTTAGCTTTTCAGTTCCCAGTTCGTTATTTCAATTTTCGGTTAGAAAAAAAAAATATTCAGCTCCGAACGAGCACTCAGAAAACATTACAAAATAATGCAAAGCACGGAGAGGAGGAAGAGCTGGCAGATCGCTCTCGGAGCTCGCGAGAAAAGAGGTTTGTTATAGTAAACTAGTTACTTTTGAAATTAAAGCGCCAAACATTTTGACGACGGCTTGGCTTCAGCATTCGGCAAATGAGCGGAGATGAGCGCACCGGCGGCAACATCCGAGACGCGGGAGTAATGCGCTCCTGCGGCTGCAGGCCATAAACATTTGTTGCTCTTCGTGTAATAGCAGAAACACTTATTGTAATGGAATTAGTCATGCGCCGGGCAGAGACGCCGACAGTGGCAGTGGCAGCGAAGTGAGCGGAGCTCCGCCACGCATCTTCATCTCCGATCGCAGTCAGTCGAGCGGCAGCCGCGGCGGCGGCCGCCTCGAGAAAACAAAAGACTCTGGCAACGAACTCAAAACGGTTTGTTGCTGCAAATTGCTCCCCCTTAGTGCGTGGGAGTCTTCGCCTGGTCTGGATTATGCCCCAGAGTTCACAGATGCCTCTGTTTTGATTGGCGTTGACATGGTTTCAGCTTGGATAAGCTGCAATTGAGATGTGAGCACAGCAAAGGAAATAGCATTTCAAAACGATTTTCAGATAATCTAGATATATATCTGCAGAGATGGGAAAATGTCTGCCATAATGTGGGGAATTCAAATGGAAATTGTGGTTTAAGTGAATTTAATTAGAGATTTCTTTAGAGGATAGAGAAAATCTGTCTTAACTTTTGAGTTTTCAATGTGTTTTAAAGCTGCAAGGGGTTGTAATTGGTGGAATATTTTATAAATTCCGAAATCTGTTGCTTATAATTAATAAAACTTTATTAAAATAAGATTTAAAAATGCAAAATAATACCAATTTCAAGATAATTTAAGGAGGTAACTGATAATTATATTTAAAAATATATTACAAATGTAAAACTTAAATCAAGGCTTACATATTTCCCTGTATTTAGTAAAATATTTACAAATATCTTTCTTATATTTGCATACTTTTTACAAATATTTTCCTTATATTTCCATATTTTTAATTTCTACACATATTTTATCTTCGAAATGAATATTTTGAATATTTATTTTTATTTCCTGCACACAACATAACCCATTGTGTTTTATCTAATAGCTTTGTTGAATATTTGCTTATCCCATCAAAGAGTCGATTGCATAACACAAAGGAAAACTTGAACTCTTTTGAAAAAAGTACTTGAAACACACGGCACTTGACAAAGGGGAAAGAAAAGTAACTCAATATATAATATATATTTATTGCCATATTCCATGTTCACTTAAACGGTGGGCGTAGCATTCGTCACGATCTGCAAATATTTCTTTGGCCAATTGTCTTTGGCTCATTGATCGAAAAATGCGAATCAAATGAGATTTGTTGGCAGGCATTTTGCTAACATATATTGCGACCGCACAGCTCATTATGCGATTTGGCACGAGCTGACTTTCACATTCGATAATGCCAAGTTTATGAGTTGTAAAGTTATTCAAAGGCCAAGCTCGGTGCCCCGCCCCGTAATGATGAAGGGATGAAACGCTTCCTTGGCGGTCAATTCCGCAACGCGCTTTTCTGCAAGTAATAATCCGACCTTGCCGCAGACCACAATAAAAATAAATTAGAGAATAAAATTGCAAAGAGTTTGCCAGAGTTTTGTAATTGCCAAGATCATTTGAAGTTTGATGTTTGCAAATATGCAAATAAACAGGCAAAAACTATAACAAACTAAATAATGGCTTAATACAGGGTTGTGTATGAGCATGAATGTGAGTCTGGGATTGTAAACAAAACAATTAAATAAAACTTCGTTTACCGCATTCCTTGCCCCACACCACACACCACATCACTGAACTCCACTACACTCCACTCCCTTCTCGAGGCGAAACACAGTTGAAATTCATATTCAATAGCACTCCATAAACAACTCTGTTTTCGGTTTTCAGCATCTTTTTTGGCCAGGCTTTTTTCTGTTTTTTTTTGTAATCATTTTTCCAGCACATTAAAAAATCATTTAATTTCCTGCATCGGCTAATTTACATTGAACGTGCCAGACTAGAGAGGGAAGCTAATGGCGCCCAACCAGCCAGCCAGCCAGGTGATGATGCGCCAACTCAAAGACAATGACGATCTCTAATTTCTTGATGCCCGATGGCCTGTTGCCTGTTGGCCTGATGACTGCTCTAGAGCTTTGAGATGGGTGGACCTTGAAATACTTACAACTCACCTGTATTTGTATCTGTATCTGTTTCGTGTTTGTTTTGAAACCTAGAATACTGACAAGTGGCCGGGCCAACGTATAATTTAAATTAAACTATGATAATTTCCGCTGCACGGCCCCCCAGAAAGTCGGATCTATGGATCGAATCAATTAAGGCATCTTTTGATGTAAATTCAAATTGCGCCGCACTTTACTTCAATGTATCGAAGCACTCTTTATGATGATCTTTTTTGAGAGTGATCTCCGCTGGCTCACAGCTCTTGGCACGCCGACTGCATTTTTCGCCCGACGCGAAGGTCGCTGCCGCTTGCCAGAATCGGAGTAAAAGTCGCTTGACTCACACACAAAATTGCCAAACTTTGACATTTTGCAACTGAACTGAAATAAATCGAAAAGAATTAAAACTGAGGGAATGATAATATGTAGAATGGTTATAAGGAAGTGAGTGCCTGGGAAAGGAATTATTTATTATAAATAACTTATGTATTTAGCAGATAGAACTTGAGGAAGCTGAGTTAGTAAATATATATATTCTTTTTTAATTTGAAAGCTGTAATTGGATTTCCTTTGCCATGTTTGTTTATCGCTTTTAGAACATGGCTATATCGATTCTTGTTTATGCTGATCAAGAATATGGGGTTGGAAATGACTCATTTACTGGTAAGAAATTATTTAAAATATATTTTGAAAGGGTCGTAAGAACGGATATGCCATCACCTCAAATTTGTGGATTTTGTATAGGTTTTCTAAAATAAGAACTAATAATTCTGAAAGCTAATAGTTAAAGCCCCAAGCAATTATTAGACTCTTGCTCATTAATTACTTTTAATTAATTTAGAACAATGATTTATAAATAATAACTGCCTTTAGCTACAATCTAATTTAATCAAAAAATATATCTTCAAGAAGCCTTATGCATTCATAACTAATTAATCCCGGCAGTTACCGATAACATTCCATCAAAAAGCCAACTAGTTTGTCACTCCTCTTGAGCACGCGAAGGTCACACCTGGGAATCTTCTGGCCATCCATCTCCTGCCCCTCGTTGGATGCTCACCTCTGGCATTTGAGCAATGGACGCAATCTCGATCGCGCTCTGCACTTCAATGGCTGTCATAAAAGACGCATTCGCAGTGCACTCCATAAAGTAATTACACTCACACAGCCGCACTGGTGCAGTTGGCCAAATTGCCAAATTAGTCGCTGCGAGTGCTCCCAGGTCTTGGATCTCAGCACCAGTACTCAGGGTACTGGGTACTTGGTACTCGGCATAATTAAAACGTATGCGAAGCAATTAAACTTGAAACAGAACGGCGGGCGCAGAAGAAGCTGCACAGCACAGAGGCTTAGGCATTCTGATGAGGCTCAATCAGGGGCAGGCCGGGGAGGTGCAATGATTGATGTGGCAAAGTGGCACTTGGAAAAATTAAAGCCTGGATGTAAAAAATAATATTTTCTTTATTATTTAACAAGTCAAACCATGAGATAATATTTACCTTTATATTTATAAGAAATATTTCCTAAGTCTCTTTAGAAAAATAACTCTTAAATTATAGGAAAAGTTCTTTGAATGAACTCTAACTTTTTTCTTTCTTAAAAATCTTTACTTTTTAGCATTGATTTTGCTAATTTTTAATTAATTTCTTTAAAATATTATTTATAAATAGTTTAAATTTAAAACCTCCTTTTCTCCCCATGTAAATCCACACCAAAACCAAACAAAAGCTGGTGACTAAACATTACATTTTGTGGGCGATGCTAGAGCTTTGGGTCCTGTGATTTATTTACGGCCCCAGTGGTCATAAAAATTGTTCCCACTGTCAGCCAAGGCAACAAATGAGATGCTGTTGCAGCTACCGAAAAATGTGCCTTTTGTTTAGGGGGGATTGTCTGCATACATACACTGGTCGTCGGTCTGTGGCTTCTTTTGCGGTTACGCAATCTTCAAAGCCCGACTTGAGCCACATTAGATGACCGAAATCAATCGAAGAGAACGTTCGACGCACTGCGGGTCAGCGGCTGGGCTGAATGGGCCATTGTCTCCTCTGGCCCTGGAATGCCGGAGGAGGAGGAGATTGCACAGAGATGATAAGATGATACGAGTTTGCGGTTAATCCGCTTGCCATGCGCTAGACGCGCTACGTGTGGATCAACTCAACGCCACTTGTAAGAACTCGAGCTCCGGCTACATCCTCTTGCGTGGGGGTCAACATGTTTCTGTTTCGGTGGGGCTTTTGATTGGCACTTTCTGCGGGCCTACCCACATCCAGCAGCAGCTGGGATTCCAAAACTGAATCAGCGCACACATATTAATAGACGGGCAAACATGCTTACGATTCTCGCACGTTGGCATATCATCGATGAGCACTTGGATCCCACTTCCGCCTTCAAATTTCAACTCCAATTCCAACTCCAAGAAAAAGGTTGGGCTACCAATGGATCCATGGCTTTGAACCCCAGCGGCCTCATCCTTAGCTTGGCTCTAGCATTGACATTGAAACTTTGACACGCTGGAATGGGCCACAAATATGATTTTCGTTTGTAATTCATCTGAATTGAACTCCAACTCAAAGTGCACAGTGGTAGGAAATGGCTAAAGAGGTGGTTAAAAAAATGGGGATGGATGGATGATGCGAGAGACTTTTTAGCAATAAGAAGTTTCCATCAAGACTTTAGCATTCATTTAGCATTTGAATAATTGCTTTTAAAATATTTAATAAATTAAAAAGGATTGCTAGTATTATTTTCTAACACAAGTTCTTTAGATTCTTTCTGTATTTGGTTAAAGGTAATTTTTTCTGTTCACTCTTATTTTGTGGCTGCTTTTGGCTACATTTCTGGGCCCTGCCTCTATTATTATTTTATGTTTTTACTCACTGAAATGCAACTCTAATATTGTTTATTATATTTGTAATAATTAAGCAACAATCAGCCCCACTGTATATCTTCTGCTTTGGCTTATAAAACAATTAAAAACCAAACAGAGAAAACAATAACTACAAGGCACTGAAAACTTTAATAAAGAGCATCAAGTGAAGCAAGTGAAGAAATCAACAAGAAAAATGATTATGGAATTTAACCAAGCGCCAAGTTGGCCCAAAGAAACCCAGCTCCATGGAGATCTGAAAACACTTTCGATTTCAGCCAGCTTGTCAGCCAGTCAGAAGATGCAGATGATTGTGCAAGATTGGGCTGCCGATACGGTGGTTCAGTGGGTCGGCATGGGTCCAGGCTGGGTCAGATTTGGGATACCACAAATGCAGCTGTAGAAAATGCAGAGAAAATAATTTTATACTGCCTACAAGAGGCTTTAAAATAATTTGAAATGTATCCTAAAATTTATATAAGACCTCAAAATTGGTAGGGAAAATATTCGAGTCCCATTTAAATCTTTTAAATTGTTTTTATTTAAATATAAAGTTGAAAATGCAGTCATATTTCTAATGTTTTCTTTCTGAGTAAACAAATGAATTAATTTCTTTCTGTGTGGCTTTGGACAGACTTTTACCCCGCAGAATACGTCTCGTTGTGGGCATTACCAGTGGCAGCTGGGAAATTGTGGGAGCTGGAAGCTTACTGCTGGGATCTGGGATCTGCAATCCCCCCATGGATAATTCCTGTCATTTGCCATTGGAACTGGAACTGCTCTCCTCCTCAACGATTGGCATGTGAAGTGGCTGTGAGGAGGCTGTCATTACCATTACCTCAAATGCAATTCGCCGAGAGCAGAGATCCGCTTTTGAGTGGAGGAGTCAATAGATACACCAAGGGACCCATCGATCGATCATTATCACCATTATCCAAGCGATCGTCGATCTTCATCTGCAAATGTGGCAAATGTCAAGGCACATCCTTTCTTGTTTTGCATGTCGCCTCGCAGAACGTCGAGCAATCTAACCGAACGAATAATTAATAATAAGTTGCCGGATAATGAAAGCTTGCAGTGAACCGAACGAATGCCGCGGGGCATGTAATTGGACCACATGGAGAGGGGTTTATACGTTAAGTTGGGGAAAGGGTATGGAAAATATTTAAGAAATATTAAATACAATTTCAAGAGCTTAACTTGAGAGCTTCATGAAAATATCTCATAAAATTCAAGAGAATTATTATTAATTAACCTGTAAATATTTATATAAATTTCCTTAACAAATATAGATTAAAAAATATATTCAAATTTATATTTCCTATCATTGTTTAATGCATAAACTCCATCCACTTGCTTTGCACTTACTTTTTGTAGAGCAAAAAGCAACTCAAAATCAATTTCGCATCGAATTGATCGCCTTTTGGAGATCTCCCTCATCATGGAAGCAATTGTTTCACTGAGAAATTAATTGCTTGGCCTCAAATATCATTCAAAAAGGCATTCGGACGGACACTCTAGGCCGTGCGATTAGTTGTGGTCCTAATTTTGGACTTCACAGTTGCGAAAAGTGGCAGCAAATCAGCGATAAGAGCTAGCAACCTTGAGGAACTGAAATGTACCTCAGGCAACCTAAAGATAAAGATACGAAAATTGCTGCTTGCTTTTCCAATTCCACTTATAATAGGCAAACGATGGCCATAATTATAATTTAATATGGGGGGGGGGGGGGGGGGGGGCAGCGTCAAATCAAGTACTACTTTTATCTGTGCAATTGATTCGCCATCGAATTCAATAAACTCTGACAAAATGATGCCGGCAACCTCGTCTCTGGGTCATAAATCAAACGCATTGTTCGAGCAGCGAATTTGCTTCCTTGAAGCGAAGCCTGTGGCCTGCAGCCTCGCGAGTGGGTGACGAGGATGAGCCATCCGGAGATGGTATGTTTTGCAACGCATCTGCAGCGAGCCTCACGAATTTCGGAATTTATGATTTTTCCACTGATGTAATAATAATCATGCACGGCCCCAGACGACAGGTGAAAAATTGTTACAATTTGATGGCTCTGCCAGTCACAACAACGTGATGCGGCACCGCTGCAGTTGTTGCAAGTGGAAGTTGCAGTTGCAGTTGCAGTACTGTTGCCTGCCAGCTTGCCACTCTTCGAGCCACGGATTTGCGTGGTTCAGTGGGTCTCGGGTGCAGTAGGTTGCTGTGCCTGCAGCACTCATTTATGGGCCCCTAAATCGCTTCTTTATGCCTGATACAGATTTTTTGTGTTTTTAGAATGTGAAGTTCGCTGAGCTAATTAGATATGCACGTATTGGTGGGCAAATTATTTATGACAAAAGGGGTTGCTCTGAAAACTATAGTAAAGCTTGGGGAAATCATGCTGAGGGAACTGAGCAAAAGTAGATTTTTATTGGTACAATATCATAATTTTATGTATATTTCTTTTTTACAGAAACAAAACTATATTAAGAAAAGAAACCTGGATTTCAAAGCAATAAATAACATTGCAAAAGCGTATTTTAAAATGTAGTGAGAAAAAAAAGAAACATCAAAGAACTTTTTATAAAAGACTCTTATAAACTTAGTTTTATTTAAAAATAAAATTTTGGAAGTGTGGAATTTATTTTTAAAGCGGAACAAAGTCCAAGGAGCATGTGGAACATGGGGTATCTGCAGCATTAAAGTTTATATTGCCTGCCAGAATTTTTAACGGCAATCTTGTGGTTTAATTTCTTGATATTTAATATCATTTATTCTAGTGAACAAGAGGCTGTCATCCAAAGCAGCTGCCTTTTGTATTTTACAAGTTTTGTGAGTCAAACTTTGTTTTACTTTAATAAATTTACCCTCTTGACCTCACAAACTAACTTAATTTACAAAATGATATTCGTTAGATCCTGCTTTAGCGTAATTCTATTGCTGTAAAATGTCCATTAATATTTTAGTTTTCTGTGTCTTTTATTTTGAAGCCAAGAAGCAGATTTTAAAGTCTAAACTCAGATTAAAGTTTATCTATCCGAAATACTATCATCTGATTACCTTCAATCCCCATTTAATACGACACTATAGAAGCTTTTTTAATACCTAAAATAATATAATAAACAATATATACAAACAGTACCCCCAATCCCCCATAACTTAAACCCCCTTTCATCTCCTCGCCGCCCCTGTTCCGAGGTTCAGGTACAAAAAGCGAAGGTCGCTGTGCAAAATGCTCCCCTTTTTCAGCCTTTGCTGGCACTCGATCAGCGCTAAGAGACATTCAATCATTCCTCCGACCTTGTCGCTTTGCTCGTTGGCTTTGGCTTCTGTGTGAAAATGTCTGTTGAACAAACAACGAGCACTGTTATGGTTTTGGCTGAGTCAATCAGTCAGTGTTGGGGTTAGCTTTGCAAATGAGATAGATTACAAAAAGTTCTCGGCTGCGTGTTCTTGGCCAGCAGCTGGCCCCCCAATGATGACGATGCCACAGCATCTTCCTCACCCACCAAAGTCGCTTTGGGGCAAACCAAAAAACCAAATAGACAACGGCAAATATGTGCAAGTGTATCTTAAGGATGCCAAATGTGAGCCGAATTGCTGTCTGCCGTTGTCTGGGGCGCCGCTTCTGCTCGAGTGGCATGCCACCAAAAGAAGAAATATGGAAACAAGAAAGGAAGTTAACTTTGGGAAGCAGAAGTTTGAATACTCTTGAAGTGTGCTATTGAATGGGGATGTGATTTTTAAATACATTTCAAAAAAAGGATTAATTATAAGGAGGGAAGATGGAAAGGAAGGCTTCTTGCGGAGGTTGAAGGATGATTTCCTGTTGCTGTTTTATTATTTCAATATCAGTCATAATTTATGACTCATAAGTTAAAGTTCTTATAGAACTAAGATTGATCTATTAATCCTTAGAATCCAAGGAATTTTTTAAACTTACTTGAGAATAAAGGTACCCTCTTTGTTCGCCTCTCTTTAGCTTTATTTTTAAGGCTATATAATATTTATTAAATAAAATATTGACTTTTCTTCAGCCACTATCTCATCAAAGATTACAATATTTTATATATTTTTATCTTAAGAAATACCTGCACTTAAAATAAATTTAATGAGAGGGTTTGAAGCTAATGAAATGCATATTTCTATTTTTCTTATCTTATTCTCAGTACCCCCTAGGGTACTAGGGTATAAAATATAGACCCCTAGAAGTGAAAAACAAAAATCTTAAAAATCAGAGACAGACTTGAAAGCACCCATCCATCTATCTATCTATCTATCTATTAAAGCTAGCGCCAATGCAATTTCAGTCTTCAACTTCGACTAGTAATCAAAAGTCGGGGACTCCGAGTGCGACTCCACTTTACATTGCTGCAACACGCAAAACAAAACATAAACAAAAACACAAAATCAAGAAAAAAAAAAACATTGAGAAAAAATCGAGAAAATCGTCAAGAAAAAATCACAAAAATGAGACGCCAAAGCAGATTAATTATGAGGCCGCGACTCAGCCAGAGTTTTGGAGTCTGAGCCCGGCCGCGACAGCCAGAAGGAAGCTTAGGAAGCAATCTTGGCTCAGTTTCGAGGCAGGTGAATGTGCTGAATGGCAGAAGGCAGCGTCTATTTTTGTTGAGTGTTTGACATATGATTTTTGCTAAATGAAAAATCTTTCGAGTCTCCACCACACAAACGTTCGACTAGCAGTTGGCAGAATTTTCGTAATGATTTTCGGGGCTATTGCGAAAAATCTTTTATTTGGCGGTTCGTCGGTTCTTTCACAACCCATTCGCGTTGGCTTTAGCTTAGCCAAGCTAAGGCATCTCCTCCACCTGCCGCCGCCGACAGAAAGATCTTTTTGCTCTGGCAATAAAAGGCTGACAAGGAATCAATGAGCATAAATAAGAACCGAGGGGCTCTTAGGACTGGGCACTAAATAGCAGTTTAATTGGCACCCACAAGGCATGGTGGCAACAATGGCTTGGGATTAGGCCGAATTAATGTCGGAATCACTGGAACTAATGGTGGTGGTGGTGGTGCATCAGGAGTTCTCCACTGGAGCAGGTTGCCACATAATTGTGGGCATGATGAGGCGGAATTGGGCAACCAGGCTGAGCAAGAGCCATAAGAGGAATCAATTGGGAAATGGCCAAAATAAAACTTTGAGCCCTTTAAAAAATCTTTTAAATTTGTTTAAGGAATTTCTTAGGAAGTTTTCATTTGATTTATATTATATTTATCAAGGAAACTTAAGCTAGAACTTAATTTAGTTGGAAATAACAGGTGGAAAAACAGGTGAGCTCTAGGCACTTTTCCCCTAATTTACTTTAAAAGATCTTCCACTGAACCCGCTTTTATTTATCCCCACACTTGCTCTATTAATTCCCAGCTTAATCGAATTTGTTTGTCGTCGTCGAAACAATAACAAAATAACAATTACAAACTTTGGGATCAATTAGGTGAACATAAACTGGAGTTGCATAAGTGTGTGGCAGCTTACTTAATTAAAGTATTCGAATAAGTTCGAACGATTGCGGCTGGTGGGAGCCAAGACGAGGCCCCTCAAAGGGTCTACTCACTTTCTAACTCCCATTTCGCTCTCGGCACTCGAGTATTTTTGTAGCTGCGTAACAGAAACCCAGATCCACAAGACCCCAATAGCAATCCAATCCCAAATCCAGTCGCTGTTGGGAGTTTCTGTGGCTGTTACCACAAGAGTTCGAGATCTGAAGTATCATAAACATTCACTTTTATCTACGAAATGCAGCGATGTATGGAGGAGCGTCGTCGTCACCCAATTTCCTGCCGCTACTTGATACAGTTTTCGAGAGAGCGGACAAGGTCGTTTGGAGAGCCGCCTGTCAGTCCAATATTGGATGTTTTTTGGTTGTTTTTTGGATATTTGTTGTGGTTTATGCAATAGACAAACATCATAACAATTGGTAAGGGTAATTGAGGTCTGTCAGTAGGTAAGTTTTTTGGGCCCCTGCAGCAGCAGAAGCCTCCTTTTTCCTGTCAATATGTCACAGTTGTACACCAAGAAAAATAGATGAAAATTGTTGATGAAAAGTGTGGAAATCTCTAGGGTTTTAGCTGGGATTTCTTGTAGAGTTTTAAGAATTTTTTTTAAGCTCTGTTTAGCATTTAGTTTTGTATGTGAAATAGAGTTCAAAGAAGGATAAACGTGTATACTGCATTGCTATATTTATTATAATTCCCTAGAAAATATAGTTATAACTTTAGGATAAAAATTATATAGCTAAAATAGCAAGTGATGCTTGAATATTGACCTTAAGCTCAATCAGGAACCTTCAATATAGCCTAACAAAGTCATAAAAGGTCAAACAATAACTCACAACATAATTTATTAATTACTTCACAGCTAAAACTCGCTTAACTGGAAGCTGTCTCAAATGACTACCTTAATAACTATAATAAATTAACTAATGAAACCTTACAAATCATTACAGTGATTAAAATTAAATCACTTCTTATAAAAAATGTCTTTCTTCGGGTGTATTTACTCATGAAGTTCCTTGAGAAAAATCGAAACGGAGGCGCCGCTGCCCCTCTTGATATCCACTGAGATACTTGGAACTGTGTAAATACTTACGATTAATTACACTTGAGCCCAGCAGCAACTCAATGGGCTTCATGGCAAATTTCTTTACCATCTCTGTGGCACAACAACAATAATAATAGTAATAATAATGGAGCGTTAAATGGGCCAGCACCACCACCATCGCCACAGCCAGCATCATCTCGTAAACCACATCAAAGTGGCGCCAAAGGGCATTGATAATAATGCGAATATCCGTGTGTACTTATTGTTTCTTTTCTCACAAAAGCCGCCTGGCTGGCCGGGCCAAGTCATTGAAGTGCTTCCAAAAATAGTCAGCAAAAGAGGGGGCACGGGGGAAGAAGGTGTCAATATGCAAATTGGCAAGGGTCGAATTGATTGATCACCTTTCAAATTAATTATGCATGATAATTTGGCCAAAAAAGTGAAACGAATAGGGGAAGCAGCAAAAAACTTAAAGACAACAGTGCGTATGCGTAATGGGAATTGCTTTAAATAAGGTTAGGTGGCTTCTATATCTTATAAAAGAGGTTTAAATTCCCAAAACTAATAAATATTTAAATATGGAACATTCAAGGCTACTTTACAACTCTAAAAATATTTGAATTGCCTTAATAAATAGTTTCAAAAGTCAAATATCAGCCATAACTGCAGGCTCCAACTTCTAAAACGATTCCTGATCAGATGCTAATATGGCTGCAATTAACCTTAAATGCTCATAGACACTGCCAGCAATTTATGATCGTAAAATTAAAGAGCACTTTGACCAAATGTTTATTACCCGCCAGCCAATGTTTAGCACGATCATATAATTATCTCAGGGGAATCCATCATCCTAGCAACTCGCATTCATATTCACGACGGGAGCTCTTCTGGGGGGACGAGAGGTTATAGCCAACGCTCCCACTCTCCCGCCACATTCCCCGCCGGATCTTCAGTTGGATGCCACAGATCTTTGGCCATTAATTTGTGGCGGAGTTTCTCAATATCTCACTGCTCATCTGCTTGACCAACCCAACCCCCCATTCAATGGGCTTTTTATTTAAATTCGTTTGCTGGCCAAACAAAAGAAGCAGCGGCAATTTTGTTGCACTCAACAGGCGGCGAATTCTTAGCAACAATTTGCTGCTCCAATTAAATTCACAACTACGAGTTGGTCTACTCCTCTTCACCTGGCTTTGCATTAATCATGAGGTGATTTATGGCGCCCACGCATCTGCTCACGTTTTCCTCGCAACAACTGCGCGTGTGGGCAGCGCACTCCCACTCCCACTGCCGCTACCACCCCCAATCCTTCACCGATCCTCCCGCACCGCCAGCATTGTTGCGCTCCGTTGGCCCCCTCAGAAGATTGTGGAAATTAAACAGTGAGGCAAGCGTCGAGGCAAATTGCTGCTGTGGGCGTAGGAGTTGGCAACAGCAGCAGCAGCAACATCCCCTTCCGAAAACTTCCTCGACCAGGTGTCAAAATGTAAGCAGCCAGCCGCAGAATCCGCAAATTCCCAATCCCCAATCCAAATGCGCATTGGTGCCAGGCTATCCAATGAGTTTATTAAGCTTAAACACTAAAAACAGAATATATTTTAAGCTGTGAAATTAGCTAGAAAATAATATTATTTATTAAATAAAGTTTCTGGAGAATATCCTTGTCTTTGGCTTAATATTTCTATGATTTTTTCATATATTCTTCTTATTTATAAATTAAATTCTTAAAATTTTATATAGTTTCTAGATAAATTCACAACTATCCATCACTTTTCTCAGTGTAACAGCTGCCGGCGCTCTGTTTGAGCTTGTCAGGTGGTGGCACGTTGAGTGTTTTAATTACAACCATTGCACTGCTCAGGCACTGCGCGATCGGTTGCATCCGCATAAACCGCATAAAGCCACGTTTATTTGATTTACGCTTGGTCATTAGCCATTGCCAAGTGGCCAAGAAAGAAGTCTTGGCCGCACTCAGCCTGTCGCGAAATGTCAAAAGGTTAATTGGATTGGTGGCAGCCGTAGCCAGAGATGCAACCGAAATTGAAACTGAAGCCGGACCCAGGCCAAGAATCTTGTTGAAAGTGAAATGTTTGAACGATTGAATGGCTAAGCTGGGCTCTGACTTTGGCTTTTGATTTCATTCATGCACCCGAAATGGTCAATGAGAGCTGCAGTGAGTGGTTACTGCAAATTGATTCAAGACGGATTTTGGATTTAGTAAATTTATTTGATTTAAATCTATTTATCATAAAATATAGACTAGCATTAAATCACTGAGAATTTGCAGTTTCATTAAACAGAAGTTAAACCACTTCCTGATTTACTTGAGCATTTTTTAATTCAGATTTTGATTAAAATTGAATTTACTTGATCATTTTTTAGTTCAGATTTTGATTTAAATTAAATTTTCAAGAATATTGCTTGGACTTCCATGAAAATAAATTCTTTATCTTGTATTACAATTTTTACTTACTTCTTTGTTTAAAAAAAGTAGTACAACATTTTCTTCAAGGACTTACAAAATCTGTGAGATAAAAACAATATTATTTAGAGTTATTTTCTTTTGACAAATGGCTCCTTTAAAATCTAAAAATAAACTAATTTAAGAACCCATTAAAATTTTTTAATAAAATCCAACCTAAAAAAAATAATAGGATCAGTTAAACGAGGATAAACCCATTTAAGGAAACCCTAATCCCTCAGATTCGCTTATCCCGTCATCATCCCTGCCAAGATGACCGAAACCCAATCACCGCGCTAATGCCTGTGGAACATGCAACCGATAAAAAGCACCGCCAGAAGATGAGTTCATTTCGGCAGAAGACACAGAAGACAGCCTGGGAATCTGGGCTGTCGTCGTCGTCGTCGTCCACTGAGAGTTTGATTGATGACATCGCCCACCGTCGCATCGGCAGCTTCACACATTGAGTTATCGCCAGTGTGTCTCTTCATAGACTCGACTCTTTTTTTTTTTTGGATATGCATTAAATATGAGATTGAATTTTTTCTCTTCTTTTTTCTTGTCGTTCAGCTCTGCTCAAGTGACAGCCGCCAAGCTGTTGGTTGTTGTTGTTTTTAGTGGATGATACACCTACCTGCCCGCCTACCTGAGAGTGCGCTGTGCTTCATCCCGCCCGTAACTGAAGTCGATTAAAATTCCTCCGAAATGTTGGCTGAATGTTAATCGCTCATTGTTTGAGCAGGCGAACAAAATTAAATTGTTAGCTTTTTCGTAAATTTTGACATATTGCGGATAGTTCGGGGGGCTTTACTAGTCGATCGCCTTTCAAGCTGCCGCCGCCAACAGCTGAGTGCATCTTGAAAATGTTTCTAGCCATCGTTTTTGCTGCACTTTTAATTGCATTCCCTGCCGGGCGATCGCAATCGGACGCCGAAGACAAGTTAATTAAAACCTAAGCACAGCACTTCAGCCAGATTATCATCAGAACACCAGCTGCGTTTCTATATAAAAATATATATGATATATATGTATATAAGCCATACAAGAAATCGATTTACAAACAAATTTAAGGAGATGGAATCTAAGAAAGTACGTTGCACCAATTGAGGGGGGGAGATTGAGTGTTATGGCGTGCGTTAGAATTCGCCGTTGCCGTACTGCTGGATCTTGAGCTGGTCGCAGGAGTACTGGAAGAGCTGCTCGCACTTGGCCGGCTTCTTGGCATCCGGATGGAAGGGACCCTTGCCGCCGTTGCTCAGATATGTGCCGCCCTGGCCCTCAATGGAGGGATCGATGGCTGCAAAGACCACAGTCCGGGAGCCCCGCTCTGGGGTCTTGAAGAAGAGCTTCTTGAAGATGGGAATCGATGTGGTGGCCGAGTGTTCGAACAGATCTGTGTCCACAATGCCCGGATGGACCACATTCACCTGCACGTGGGCCTTTTCCGCATCGAGCACAGTCTGCAGATGGCGGGTAAATAGAATCTGTGCCAGCTTTGACTGACTGTAGGCGGTTCCAGGGTAGTAATGTTTCCTAAGAAGCACAAAAACCATATTAGATGTTGGGTATCTCAACGAAAAGCCCACTTATACTCACGTTCCATTGATATCCTTGTAGTTGATGCGTCCAATGAGATTCACGCAGGAACTGACATTCACAATCCTGGCGTTCTTTCCCTCCTTGCCCGCCGCCTTCAGCTTGGGCATCAGCAAGTGTGTGAGCAGGAAGTGGCCCAAATAGTTAATGGCAAAGTGCGATTCGTAGCCATCGGCAGTGAGTTTGAAAGGAGCAAACATAATGCCAGCATTATTCAGCAGCAGGTCCACCTTCGAGAAGCGATCCTTGATGAGCTGGGCAAAGGCCTTGACCGACTTTAGGTCTCCCACATCCAGTTGCTCACAGATGAGTTTGCCCTTGGTGGCCTTTAGGTCAACAATAGATGCGACTGCGGCTTCTGCGCTGCGGGGATCGCGAACACCTTTTGTGGAATATAGCAAAATTGTAGTATTAGCAAATTTATTTATTTAGAAATGGTATTGGTGGTTAACTAAATCTCTAAACATTTGTTAGGAAGGCATTTAAAATTCCGATGTAGATCTGAATTGGGAATATAAAGCCTTTAAAAAGCTCGAGATGGTCATGTAAAAATATCTTTAGGTGGCGACATCTAGTGTATGGTAAGTGAACAAGGCTTCTACATGAATTTTACATACGATCTCTTAACAGAAGACTGTTATTCACAATGTTAAAGCAATTTTTAAGAAGATATTTTTAAAAAATTCATAACAATTACATCTTTAAAGCAAAAATTCTTTAAAAAATATAAAAATGTGTAAAAAATAACAAATTAATAAAATTAATTCATGGCCTGCGGTACCTCCTAACAAAATTTTGAGCAAGAATGCATACAAATTGTACATTAAACCCAAAAGTCAACAAACTCTTATCTCTACAAATAACCCCCAAAAAACCGATCCGATCGATACAGAAAGCGAGACCTGGTTATCTAATGAATTTAAGCGTATGGATCACGTTTTCATGAACGTAGAGACACGCTGCAGATTTATCTGCAGTGCGCGGATTCATGATTTAATTTCTTTTCTGCTCGACACTCGGCCATTCCGGGCACGCGCACTGCACAGCACACACTCAGCTCGCTCAGAAATGTTTGTGGAATCAATAAGCAGGACCTAGATTTAAAGCCGGCAAAGCGCAGATTGGTCAACTCACCCATGACGACAGTCATGTCGCAGGCCAGCAGCTTCTCCACAATGCGCAGGCCGATGCCACGGTTGCCTCCGGTGATGACAGCTATGCGATCCGGTTGCTTGTAAAGTGCTTAATGGATAATGGCATCAGCTGGTGATATGTTTTTATATATTTGGCATTCACTTACCCACGCGATCCCTGGCCGCATACTGAGCATCATGGATGAGACCGACAATGCCCAGATATTGGTACCGGAACTCCGTCTTCCACTCGAACCAGGACTTGGGGAACTCCTTGGTAGTCTTTGAGAAGAGGAAGGCGCATAGCAGGAGGCCGAAAAACAGCAGTGACAGCAGGGTGCCCAGCATAGTTGTGTGTCTGGAAGGGAGAATGCGTAAGTTAGATGATAAGAAATCGGGTTTATGGGAGGTCAAAGTCCAGCGGCTGATAAAGATTCCGGTTATGGCTCGTCACAGCCATTAGCTTTGCCCGTTGTCGGGGCAATTATCAATATTGGCGAGTCAATTCGCCTCGAGTGCACTTTGCGACACCCTTCCACCAGCTGATTCAGCAAGATTTGTTTAACCAAGGCAAGGCGGGTACATGGGCTCAGTAAAATTGTTTAAGATCTCGTGGAACTGAATAACTTAATTGCGCTAAATCGATTCGTCATCGAAAGTAGATTTAGTCAAGGGTTTTAATTAGAGAACAGAGTCTAAAGAGGCGAGAAAATGAGATCTTATAAGAAATAAATAAAATGTAACAAAAATATAACAAAAAAAGAAATATAATAAATAAATAGAGCATTATTTTTCATAATTATGCTGCTTATATATAGTTTGTTTTCAGAAAACCCCAGATTATACCTAACTTAATCTTCTCATAATTAAAATTCAGAGCATCCAAGCATCGACTTAACCCCCTTTTGCCCGCTAAGAGCTTCAGTTGTTGCCTCTTCCACCTGAGATTTTTCGTATTTGCCCAACAATTTTGCTTGTTTGTTAGTCGGTCTTATCAAGCCAATAATGCCTATAGATTTATGCATATTTACACTGAGACCTGCACTCCTCAGACCCTCCGCTGTTGCACTTGAGGTATAATTGCACCGTGAAACAATTAAAATAATTAGACAGATGCCACCTGACCGAAGAGAGATACTATTACTATGTCGCATCTATTAAGAGTCTGCGAGAGAACGGGCTAGAGGTGTGCTCGTAAAATGCAAATTAAAAAGCCAAACAGCGGCGGAATGAAAGTTGAAGAACCCCCAGCTTAGAGCCAAAAAACCAAAGCCAATGAACGGGGCCAAAAGAGTGAATTTGGGGCCAAAGCTGAAATTGACTAAGGCGCTATGTTTCTTCATGGGTTTTGATATGGGGAAAGGGGCAGGCGTACACTGTGAACAACAGTGAGAATTTGTATTGAGTTTACATCTTTGTCGCCTAATTATATAGTTCCTTAACGAAGTTATAAAGGGTTGAAAACCAGTTAAACTAGCTGGAAATATTATTATGAATAAATATAATAATCGCGTAACAATTATTGACCTCTCAGACAGCGCCAATTATCTAACATTAAGTTTATCTGTAAGATCTGAAAACAATATATATAATTATTGGTAATAAAGAAACCCAAT
Organism: Drosophila mayri; assembly: GCA_008042485.1. Classification (NCBI taxonomy): domain Eukaryota; kingdom Metazoa; phylum Arthropoda; class Insecta; order Diptera; family Drosophilidae; genus Drosophila; species Drosophila mayri. Next base: position 587,074 of record VNJN01004882.1, on the reverse strand, counting down.
AAGATAGAGATATTCTAAATTAATTGTGACTATTTAAATTTTGGCACTTAAAAGCATTCTGTTATTTTTTATCCTTCAGATAAACCAAAGAAACGAATTGACTTGTACTAAAAGTTAATCTATTCTACCTTTTACGCTCAGTAGCTACCTAAAACTTTACCAGCTTGATGAAAACCGGTCCTTATGAATAAATTTCTGTCAGTGTATCCCGAGTGTATATTAAAGAAATGGGAATAATATATGGATATGGCACATTTAAGTGCAAGTTCATAAATATCCGTCACTGAACCCAATTTCAACCATTTTTTCTTCGTGTGTACGTATGACTCTGCCGCTGAACGTGCTGTCAAGAGTTTCGACTTCCGTCAACAAAACGCAAAAGCTTAGCAGTTTTATTGTTGTTGTTCGCTGTTAATTTGGCTGCATATGGTTAACTTTCTTTTTCTATTGTTGTTGCTGCCTCTTCTGCTGGCGACTGCCCTTGCAAGCGGTTTTATTTATTTTAATTTCAGTTTTACCTTCAATTTGGCCTGCGAAGCGAAATGCACTTGCGAGGGGGAGATCGAGATCGTCTGCCTTCTGGGTTTCTATCACGTTTTCGAAAAACAGGGGCCGCTGTCGAGAAACCGGTTTGCCAGGCCCTTGGTGCCACAACCGCTGCGCGAGAAATTCAAAAGCGAACTAAACGTTAGCTTTAATTGCGCGCCTTTTCGCCCAGAACTTGATTCGTTGTTTTCGTTGTTGTCTTTTTGTTTTGGCCCAAAACAGGTGGCACATCACAGTGTCGCCAGGTGTGGTTAGGAAACTAATATTTTTTCTGAGAAAACATCGTAAAAATATGGCAAAATAAAGCTAAATATACTAATCAAATACTGCATTACCGACTGTTAAGTGCTATCGATAACAAGACTGTTGAAAATAAATCGAATTTAAACTTGGATTGCCTTAAAACTTTTTTTAAACAAATTTTAAACATTTTTTAAATGCTTAAGTTGCCAATTCACCAAATTAAACTCTTTTAATTTTTGCTAGCTGATTTATTTATTGGAAACAAAAGTTGTACAGTGCATTCAAGTGTTACAACAGAAATATTTTCATATAACAATTACAATTTATGTTTTGCCTTGATACCAGTTATTAACTAATTTTGCCATTATATAGTTGCGTGTACGTCCACAAGTTTATGCTTAGTTCGAAAAAGATAAACGGAAGCTGAATCTAAGCGAAAATCGAAAAATCTATGCATTGGTTTAGATTAAATTTCCGTTTCCGGTTAAGGTTTCGTTTAAATCATTCATTGGGGGATTATACCATTTATATAGAGTGTGTCTCGTGTGTGTGTGAGTGTACATAGTTTGATACATATATTACTAAATTGAAATATATAGTTTGAAATCGTGTGTGTGTGTGTGTGTGTGTGCGGTGCCTAAGTGCTACTAAAAGAATATTACTGTGGAAGGGACAACGTATACGAAAAAACTCGGAACTCTAAGTTGCAGCTGCGTTGTCAATGTCTTTTATCGCCTGTTTATCCATCTTCACATCCGTTTCCGTTTCCATTCCTGATCCTGTAACCATCTCCTCTTCTAATTCGGAACTAGCAGCGACATCCTTAGGCTCCTTTAACTGTCAATTCTCCACGGACATGTTGCCGATGTCATCATTGATGGCCAGCACCTGGCTGATGAAGTTCTGGTCGGTGACCACCTCGGCCAGGGATTTGCACAGCTCCGTTAGCTCCTGCAGGGGCATCCTCATCTGCGGTGCCAGCCTGCTCAGGTGCTCTTTAATGGAATCCGGCAGTTGCTATAATAAATAATCGTTAAAATCTATCTTTAAGTGGTTTTATTTTGATTTTTTCTTACCTTTCCCTTGCCCACTTTAAAGGCGCTAAACATCAGCTTGGTCCGCACTCGCTGCTCATTCGTTCCATCGTAAAAGATGGTCAGGTAGGACTCCTGGACATTGGCCACCAGCGGGAAGTAGATACCCGCATACACCTGACCCTTGGCGTCTCGCGAGAGAAGCGACCGGAAATTGTACACCAGATTACGGCGCACAGTCACATCGATGGCTGTGATGTACTCCTGGGCCACATAGACCAGCGAGGTCTTGAAGCTGGTCTCCTCGCCGCGTATCTCCCGCTCCTTCCACTCCACAAACTTGCCGTTCTGCTGGCTGTAAGCATAGCAGTAGTCCCGCTGCAGATGCGGCTCCTTCGATTGGGTAAACCAGCCTGCAGAAGACAGAATCAATGAGTAAAACTTCTCTGTAAATAAAACAAAAAAAACTCACCCGTGTGGGGGTAGCTCTGATCCTGCATGACAGTCACAGCTCGGCTGACATGGTAACCCGGATCCAGGATCATCACTCCCTGGCGTTCGCCAATGGCAATGCGCATGGCCACCATTACATGCTCCTTCTCCACGCCGGCATCCACGGAATTCAGGCCGCACTCCTCGTCCAGCTGGACATAATCGTTGCAGTCCATCACCTGCTCCTCGCAGGACACCACATACAGGTAATTGGCCAGCACTGGGAAGAGCTGCACCATCCTGGCCATGATCTCAAAGGCCAAAGATACGCACATGTGGTGGCGACGATTGATGGGGACATCGTAAAACTGGAAGAAGCTGCGCAGATCCGAGCGACGAGTACGCTTGAAGGAGCGGTAAAAGTCCACAAAGAGATTCACGGTGTTGTAGTGAGTCTCCTCCAGCATCCGCTGCAGGGTGGTCTCCACAATCCCATTCAGCTCCTCATACTGCCAGACATTGTCAAAGATAAGAGTGCCCTTGCCGGACCCGGATTCCGACCAATCCGGCAGAGGGAGCGGATGACCCAGAGGCCACACGCCATTCACTTGGTTGAAGGCCTCCAGGTCGTAGCCATCGCCCACGACCCACGACTTGCTGCTGCCGGGCAAGATACCGCCATTGTCCAGCCGAGCCAGTGGCTGCTGTCGGGCCAGCAGCTGCCTGATGTCGGAGTAACGCTCCGATCCATCCACCGATGTCAGGTCGGTTGGAGGCGCCAGCTCCGGCTCCTCCTCATCCTCCAAGTCCTCCTCGCTGGAGGTGGAGGGTGTTCGACGGATGGCGCCAGTGCCATGTCCAGATGCGTGCTCAGTTGCGGTAGCAGATCGTGTAGTCAATCCCATTCCGCGCACCGCATCCGCCAGCTGCTGATCCGCTGCGGCATGCAACGGATCAGCGGCAGCGGCGGCAGCAGCGGCTGACTCCTCGCCAAGCGAGGGTACCGCTCCGCCTCCATCCCGTCGACGACTGGTGGCAGCGGCGAGTCAACTCGGCCATTCGGAACCCCAGCGGCCCACGGTGGGCACATAGCCACTTTCGCAATCATTGAGGGTGGCCTCTAGTTGAATGTTGGCGACTTGTTGGAGCGTTGCGTTGGCGCTTGAATGCAGCGATGCTTGGGCAGCTAGACCAGCCTGGGTAACACCACCCACTCCTGCACTGATCAGACTAATCCGGCCCTGCGCTCGCTTGAACAGGAGGTCCGGCTCGTCTCCAAATTTCGTTGTTGGTTTAGACTGATCTGTTTTTTTGAGGATAGAAAGGGAAAAAGTGAATTAGGAAAAGGATACAATAGTACAAAATATTTTAATCTATAATAAGCCACTAAAGTCTGGACTAATCTTGAATACTTTATATTAATTCCTAAATTTTAACTCATTTCAAAATTATTCTAATCTCTAAATATTTCTTTGATTTTCTTAATACATTTTCCTTTAAATATTAAGTTGATAAAAATCTGCTTTGTAATGCCTATTTCTAAGGGATTATCTCTCTCATCTATTTCTTTAGAATTTTCCCTGTAAAGTAAACACATTATTCAAGTCAGACCCTTGACCTACACCCTTGCTGATCCCTTTTGCTGATTAGTAAAAATCCCTCCCGATGTTTGGTAATTGCCTTCGATCTCAGCCCAACAGGTAGGTAATCCCAACCTTGGCAAAGTCAAATAGCTAAAAGGAGAGCCCTTTTAATCTCTGTTAAGTACTAATTCCAGATTTATTTTCGCTCAGTGTGTTGCCGGGAACAAATTCATCTGGCGGTACAGTCCTCTGGCCGTCAGCTGGCAATAAACAATTGACATTGTTATCAGCTTGAGGCAGGAAATGGGCGGGGACTTCTAAAATGGGTTTCAAGTGCTGATTGCTAAATGTAGTTAGTTGCAGGCAATAAAATATATTGAGTACAATGGCCACAAGGTAACCTAATTTGAGTATCTGAAAGTGCCCACGTGCCCACGGTGGCAAGAAGGTAGTTCTGCGTGGTTCAAGGTGCACACACTCGAAATCTGGACAATGTCAGGCGGTTATCTTGTTTTGCCTGACTTTGATTAGACACAAACCATATGTATTCTGCGTCGCTATTCGCTTTGTTTGTAATGTGACTCAGTGGGGCTCTGGCTGGGCTGCTATTCAGCATTTGTACAACAATGTGGCACTTGGAAATTATTCGCTGAGGCACGCGCAATTGTTGCTAATTGCATGTGATTCAACGGAAGCCCAGAGTCTGTGTTTTGCTTTGTGAGTCGAAGTCTATGAAGTTTATTTTCCCCTATTTTTCAGTCCCTCCCAGCTGGTAAATAACAATATAATTTTTGTTATTTTATTTCCCCAAGTTCCGGTCTTGTTTTTGTACATTACTGAGTAATTTTCTTTGTTCTGCCTCTGGGAGTATTATTAAATTTTTACAGGAATGCTGTGGCGAGATTTTTTATATATTTTAGTACTTGGAACAGAATATGAATTCAGCGAACTAAAATTATATTTGTATATTCCTGGGAACTATGATTATTATGGTCATTATACAATAGAGTTCATAAATCTATTTTTAACCCTTAAAATTTGTTGTTAATAGAAACTTGTAAGTCATATTGAAGGCGGAGAATATTCAACAAACTTTTCTTCTTTAAATAAATCAGTTGTTTTTAATGATTTAAAAAGTTAAAGCTCAATTTATGATTATTAAATCTTTTAAAAACGTTTATAAATTGTAAATTAAATTTGCTACTCACAGTAAAAACCTTCTAAAAAAATCGTAATTCTTCTCTACTTTCTTATATGTATCTTTGGGATAATATATATCTTTTTAATACTATATTTACTTACCCATACAATGGCCTAAGCCCAATAATCAAAATTGTTGTTTTCCTGTTAAGATCTTTGGTTATTTCGCTTTTTTCACACACAAACTTGTATCCTCTGGGGCTGTGGTGGTTTTTCCACTCGACGAAGGTCTCAATTAAATCGGATTTAAATCGGTTTATAAGGCGCAACAGTTGGGGCTTCAACTGCTTTTCAATGCTTTTCACGACGCGCGTGCGTGGAAAACCAAATGAACGGAAGGAAAATAAAATAAGGGGAACGCGAACTAAAAGCAAACAACTTGTTGTTTGCGGTCTATGCAGTTTCTTTGTCTTTGAATTCTTATGTTTTTTTTTCTGCCTTCAAATTGTTGACTTTTTTATATATTTTGTTTTTATTTTGGTAATCGCTTTTGCCTGTTCAATGCAGGTCAGAGTTTTTTAACGATATTGGCGAGTTAATCGACATCGAAGAGGATTTTGGTCGACACTGGGCTGCGATACTATACGGTCTGGGCTGGCTATATAATATGCACTTGCACTTTGGCTATTTTCGAATATTTCCCCTTGGCTTTTCCGATTTTCCGACTGACTGCGAGGCGAATGCTCCGAGAGACGCGTAACGACTGGTGAAAATCGAGTGCGGCCCGCCGCTATATAACCGATCGGCGACGACGACTGCGACGGCGACTGAGGCAGCGTCTGACACAGTTTCTGCGGTTCAGATTATTTTGCTTTATTCGCCAGAGCGCAGAAATATTTCAATTTATGACGCAAAAAAGCTTGAAAAATTCCACACAATAAGATAAGGGGAGCGGAACTCGATTTTTGTTTTGCTCCGGAGGTTCGCAGTAAACAAAATCCGGGCGGGTGTTATTATTATTGTTGATTCCAAATGTTGGGATAGGAACTCTGCAATGAGAAGAAGGGAAAAGACTGCCTTTAAGTTCAGCTCGAAATATAAATAAATAAACAAGAATATATTCTTGGGAGGTCTGGTGAAATCGTGATAAACAAACACCATTAAAAGATGAAAAACTAATAAAAAAATACAGCCTAATTCAGGGTCTAATGAAATCGTGATAAACAATAACACTCTTTGGCATGGAAATTGTTCAAGAACTAGAAGTTAAATTCTTTTTTGAGAACTTGTTTTAACAAGGAACATTTTTGGTAATTTCCTTTAAATAATAAAACTATTATTAAGCTGAAAATAAACATTATAAAGTCTTTAAATGTATCTTTAATATTTTATTAAGTATCTCAGCCCTTAACTCTGAGCTTAGCTTTTATTAATAATGTTTTGATAATAAAGAGAAATTATAATAAATAATTATAACTCAAGAAAACCTATACATCCCCTAAAAAAAGTTTATAAATCCCTTTAAATAATTAAGCCATGATTAATTTATTATTATTATTAAGTCTTGTGACTCGGAGCTTAACTAAGATAAACATTGTTTTGATAATAAAGCTGGCTCGCACGCAATTTGTTTATTTGCCAACTTTGATTTTAGTTGCTAAATCTTATCGCTCTGAGTCAACGCTTATGTTTACGGTCTATTTTTACAGCTCTAGACTCCAGTGTTCAGTCCCCTGACATCCAGATTTTATAACTGACCGAGTGGAAAATTTGTGATGCTCCATAATTTGTGTATACTTGAACCTTATCTAATCGCCACCACCCGCTGCGGATGCGATTGGATGCACTCCCTCTGAAAAGCGGGCCATGAATGGGGGAGAGCGGCCAACTCTGGTTGGGGCCAAGGTCTTCCGAGGAAAGTGACACAGAAAGGGCTCAAGGAACGCTTGCCAACTATACGTATACGTATTATTATAATAAACAGAGCACTGCTGTGGCCCAGGATATAATAAGTGTCACAAATTAATTGGCATCCAATGGGCTTTGCTGGGTTATGAGGCAACAACTGTTTTGGGTACAATAAAAATTCTAATAAACTACAGTGGAGCTTCGACAACTTGAATTTTGAATAGTTTAAGCCTTGAGATTCTTCTCTCTGAAAAGTTGTTTATACAAAAATCTATTCTAAATATTTGTTAGGTAATTTTTATCTTCTTTTAAAAATGTTTTTGAATTTTAGGTCTAGAAAAAATAGTTCTTTAATAGTCAAAATATCAAAACAAAATAGAAAATTATAGTTTACAGCTGGGAATCCCCTGTTTTAGTTTCTCTGTTGGGCCTCCACTGTCCCCGAGCTAGTAGGCCTAGGTCGCCTTTTGGCACCTTTTCACCTGATCCCATCGAGGCCCCAGCAACACACCCAGAAACAATGCCAAATGCCCGGCGCTTTTCGCTGTTTTTGTTTACTGATTGTGCCACGCCTCACCCCCTTGCACTTGCACCGCGCCTCCTTGCACCCAAGCATCGCCAGTGGGCCGTTTTATATAGCTGCCATATAGACCATATAGCTGAGAGATCTGTACTTCTGCGCCTTAATAAAATTCTTGTCGTGTTTGCCGAGATGTAGACAAACACTTTTTGACGGTGCAATTTTCATTTAGTATTTTGTACTAGCCAAGGTCACTTCAAGTCATGAGAGGGGAAACTAAAAAAAGTGCAATTTAATACGTAGAGCAGAGGAAAAACGCATGAGAAAAACCACAATAGCACACATTGTATTTTTCCCTCTTTTTTTAGATTAGATTTTAGAAGCCATTTAAATTTCTAGAAGCTGTAAACATTAAAGCATCTACAACGCAGTTTAATGAAATAATTATAAGATAAAGTCACTATTTGTTAGGTTTATAATTTAGTCGGATTCTTTGATATATCTTTAATAATGTAGCCCACTTAGGAATGAAAATTTCCTATTAAAAAACCTTAACTCGGCATTTATTTGAATTAAAGCTTTAATTTCAAAGTTAAAAGAATATTTTTTACAAGTACATATATAGGCAAAAATATAATAATATAATTTATGAAAAATATTTTTATATAGATCCTCATAAAGTTGATTTCATTCCTTAAAATTAACCATAAAGTTAAGTCACTAATATTTATTTCGCAATTAGAAACTGCGCATAAAAAATCGAATATGCACCGTGAACATATTTTTGCACTTCCCTTCAAAGTAAATTCAATTTAGAGGGCAGGCTTCACATAAACTATTTGATTGAATATACAAAACATTTAATAATTAATTAATTAGTTAATGAATTCGCTGCGCAAAAGCGGTTCAGGGTTGCGTGGCAGACGATTTACGAGGCAGGGCCAAAACACAACAAATTAGGAGGCAACCGAAGAAGCGTCAAATCGAATGAAATTTCAACGGAAGCCAAAGTTCGGAGGTCGAACTGACTGCCTTATTGGTCTCTCATTAGTCTCCGGATTTTCTTTTGACGTCACTGGAGAAATGTGAGCCGTATGCGAATGGTTACTAAAAGTAGTTCAATGTCGCCGTCCAACTCTGACGTCACCTTTCGAAGACATTGCTCATCCGCCAGGTTCGCCTTGCCGGCCGGCCTTTGGAAGTGGGAAATGGGAAGCGGAATTGGGAATTGGTAACTGGTAAGAGGTGGTGGCTTCCACCATCCATGACCCAAGACCTTCCAGGGGCTGCCCTGCGCCACGTGTCGCGTGTCTGGCGTGCGTATTTTTGTAAACAAGTGCAAGTCGCCTGTTGGCTGTATTGGTGAGCGGGGCTTTGTCCTTTTTACTATCAAAACAACAGGATACTAAGGCGCAGGCGCTGGAAGGCACGGGAAATTCCACAAGGAACAGAGGCTGAAATGTTGGGGAAGGCAGAGAAAAAAGGAGCGGGTGCATGACAGTGAAGGTCTGCGAAAGTGTAAATGCTACACTATTAATTCGTTGACTTTATAGGGGGTACAAATTTAATCTAAATTTAATTTTTACAAGATAACAAAAAACCTGATTTTTAATTTCCCAATTTAGTTTAATGTTTTTTAGTTGAATAAATTAATTAAAATTCGTTTAATAAACAGTAAAATGACGAATTTAATTTAATTTTAATTTTAATTCAGAAAATTTATAAAGCCTACTTCTTAGATTATTTTAACTTTGTGTTTACTTTATGTTAGCTTTATGTTAGCTTTATGTTAGCTTTATGTTAGTTTTATGTTAGCTTTATGTTAACTTTATGTTATCTTTATGTTAACATTTCCTTTCATGGAGACCTTTGACCCCTTTCACTGGCGACCACTGTAGTTGGAGATGGCTCGCTTTTGCGCACTTTTATTGCCAGTTTCTTTTGTTGTCTGCCGTGGCTGTTGCTGCCTGGCGACCGCAGGCAGTTTTTTTGTTGTTGGCCTAAACTGCAACTCTTGTCAAATGGCAAAATCGATAGCAGGAGTTCGGGTAGCCTCCCCAGCAGCGCCTTACTTATACTATATAAATCGAAAAAGTGTTACATGGGGGACTTACCTAAGGATTTCGATTTTTACTCGCTGGCAGGCTCTAACAACACACACAGGCACCGGCGCAGGACGCACATAAACACACACGAAAATCAAACACCGCCTGCCGAAGGGAGTGGGAGCGAGTGAGACAGTTGCAGCAGGGGGTCCTTTACAGCTTTTTACTCCAATTGTAGGAACCGTTATAGAAAAATAAAATCAATATAATCATTTTGGTGTGCATATTGAGGACAGTCATTGCACTATCTTCGGGATTTAACGTTTCCGGACAGCTTCTCAAGGCTCAACTGGAATTGTGCAACCCGAAAAATGTTTAGTTTTTATGGCGTTTGCGTTTGAGTGGCATTTAACTTTGGGGGGAAGGCAACACAAAACTCTCGCGAATCCGCTAAAAGCACTAAATTCCTTGCCAGTTTCAAAAACTCTGGCTTTATGGGAGTCTAGAAAGCATTTGCTTTCTAGTTATTGCGTTGTTTTTAATATTTTAATAGTCTTTTCTTTCACGAGGATTTGCTGCTGCTCAGTTCAACGTGGAAAACTCGACTGTGACTTGGGAACTGAGTCAGCAGCCAGTTTGAGTTCCAGGCCAATTTCCAGCAGCCTTCCAATCACCCCTTCCCGCTATGGTCGATGCATTCGTATGAAGGCGACGTGGTAACTGCCATGTCCTTAGAAGTTTCTCACGCCGCTGTCCTTTGTTTGTGGCATGAAAGATGGGAGAAAGTTAACTGTCCTGTCGGAAAATCGTAAAGATACTTATTTTATAGTCTTTAATTCAACTTAAAATACTTAACTTAAATTTTCAAGATTAATTTATAGAATATTTACATGAATTTGTATAAATTTTTTATAAAAAATAAGATTAAATCGAAGTTACAATAGCTATAGACTTCAGACTTTTTGTCATTGACAAAATCCAAGTCTACAAAGATTAACTAATCGAACAATTTGACAAGATTCGGTGCTAATTAAAACAATATCAATGCTGGAACGAAACTTTGGCACTGTCGCCCTTTGGCTACTGCCCATGTTAATCCTCTCAAGTGTCGGACCATCGGGGAACAATGAGGCTAATAAATCACCAGATTTCGAGGTTCCCGGGAACTTGCAGCATGATGTAAAGAAAGACCAACATGAGGGACGGGACCATGAGGGACGGGACCAGCAACGCTCCTATACCCTTATGCCCGATATCAACACATTATTTAAGCAGTTGGATGACCTCGAGCGTATGGATGCCGAAAATCCTGGCAATATCCAATATCCAAACAATTTCCCGGACCAAAGTTTGCCGGTTGAATCCCAGACACCCATTCGCAAGCAGGACAAATATCCAGAGTTTCTCAAGCCATTGAACTTGGAGGTAATGAACAATGCAGGCGTGGGCAAACTCGAACAGATTATGAGCTTCCAGCGGGACAACGATTGGGATGGAAAAGCATTTGAGGGTCAGTCCAATCCGATGCCCTCTGGGGGCATGACCGGTTCAACCCCTAGAACGACTGGTTCACCCACCAAAACAACCGCTGTCATTCGCCCCTCCACCTTCTGTCTGTCGGATCCAACACCTTTTCGTCCTGCCACCACCAAAAGTCAAAATCCACAAACTTCAACAACAATTCGAACTCCTCAGCCTCCGCCTCCGCCGCCTTCGACCACATGCACCACTTCGATACCAATTACCAATAAGGTCCCATCCGGCTCCAAAATACACAAGAAATCCAAACATCTGTCAGCAAAAACGGCCAAGATTCTCTTGGAAACTATTTTGACCACTAAGCAGCACGTTCTTTCAGTGCTAAAAACCTTGAACTACCTGGAAATGGAGGTGCTGAGTCAGTCGCCCGAAGACTGTCCACTGGTGGACCTTGAAAAATCGCAGCCAAAAAAGAACTGTGAGAAATTCCGGAAACCTTACACGTCGACACATTCACAGACCTTCTTTTTTGGAATTCGACCGGCAAGCCAAATGGAAAGTGACTCTGTCATGGCGTTGGCAAGGGAGGAGGAGCTAAAGCTGAAGAGTCGGGTGTGGGAGGAGTATCAGCAGCAGATGAGGGACATGCTACCTAGTAAGTCAAGGAGGTTTCACATGATCCCACAGGCAGCCGTGCAACTCGCGGCCATACAGGAACCTCAAGGGCCACAGGAGCCACTGGAGCACAGGAATCCACTCAAACAGCATCCCAACAAGGACACATCTGCTCTTGGAGCCACCTGGAATGAAGCTGTCTCAAAATGAAGGCCATCCGCAATACCCGCGCCAGACTGTAAATAATAATAAAACATTATTTTTTAGATTTTTGTTTATACGTTTGAAAATTAAAATCGTTGTGTTAACCAAACAAAGAAAATAACATATTTATAACATATTTATCGCAATTAAAATGGCAGGTTTGAATTACTTGAATTTCGACCGCCCAATAAAAATACTTAAAATTATCGATATATTGTTAGTGTGGCTGCACATTTTGTCGGTCTTAGTGTCGCCAGATTATATACATCGGTTATCGGTATATTTATCAGTTTTGCAGCACCTTTTCAAATAAGAAAAATTTATCAAAGTTTTTGGCCGAAAAGTTTGCTCTGTTTCTACGCACTTTTATTTTACGTTTTTTTTAAGACAAAGTTAATTTTTAATGAAGTGCTCGTACAATAAATATTGTATGACGACTCCGACATATATTTTAGTGAAGTGGCAAAGCGAAAGAAATTAAAACAAAACGAGAGACCAAAGAGGAATAGAAAAAGCGCATTCGGCGCTGTCTTATTTTCCGTTCTCGGAAAATATCATTTTTGCAGACTTTCGTGCATATCTCAGTGAGATATTCTTTTTATTTATTATTTAATCAGGTTAGTAAAAGTGCATTTAATGTGTTAATTTGTTTTCCCGCGTTGTGGAATGCCAAGCCAAGAATATAACGGCACTTGGAACGTAAGAACAAAGCAAAGAAACAAAGATTCTCCAAGTATTTGCTTAACAAGCAATAAGTTAGTTTAAATCACAAAACTCGAAAATGGAGAACAAACAAATAAACAATTCAATGCTGAAATTTACTGCATTTTGACTGCCGCGCCGCCGCTGTGCGCGTCTCCTCCATTTTATCTTTGCTCTTTCTTGTTCTCTTTCTTGCACACTCTTCCGCGTTTATTTCGCGTTATCTGTGCGCATTTGGCTTTGTGTTTGTTGTTGCGAATTTTACTTTTCGCGCGCTCTGCTCTGCGGTCTATGTGTTTGTGGGTGGCGGTGGGCGCACGCATTCCACACCACTTGAATCATGCCCAATGGGTTAAATAACTAATGCTTCTCTTTCTCCCGCTCTCCCCTCTAGATTCGTTGAACGGATTGCGATTGCCATGTCCGCGGATAGGTCGAAGGCCATCAAGGATGTGGGCACTGTTGTGAGGGCCCTGACCGTGTCCATCAAGCCGCCGGTTACATTGGCGTCCATCCTGAAAGACTACAAGGGACTTGAGGGCGAGGTGCTTCCCTACCGCAAGCTGGGCTTTGCGACAGCCGAGGATTTGTTATTGGCAACGGATGAGTTCATTATCCAAAGGGTCGGAAATGAGGTAAAGTATATATTATCAAAGTGCTGCGATTTGATTAGCCTTTCGCTTTCGTAGTTACCAAGATTCTTGGCGAATTATTGCACATCGAAAGTGTGTCCGCTCTCAGTCCAACTTGCCCCCGCTCTATATCTCTCACGTGCGCAGCTTTCGCCGGACTCTCTCTGTCTGGCGTGACCAGTGATGCCACGTAAAACAGCTAAATCTCAAAGCAAAACAAACATAATGTTTGCCAAAGTTTCTTAAATTGTTTGAAGGACTTCCACTAAGTGTATAATCTATATTTATCAGGCTAATTTGAATATAAGAAAATGTTATACTTCAAACATTAATATAATCCCCTTCTTGCAGATGTTCATAAAGTTCAGTAACGCGCCACCAAAACTAGCCAAGCGAACATACCCACCGCTGGCTGGGCGAGCTTTTGGATGCGGGCGCTTCAGCGGCGCCGCTTTCAGTTTGTTTCCCTGGCTAAACGCGTGCGGTGAGCCGCTGCTGCTGCTGCTCTTGTCTACCCTCTCGCTCTCTCCGCTGCCTCGCGCCACGCTCCTCCCCACCGTCAACGGGGGCTGCCCATTCAAGGGGCAACGTGTCAACAGTGTCTTCTTCTTTTCATCTTCGCCGTCAGAAGTGTAAACAATGGGGGTTACCTATAGTCTAGTTTAGGTTGTTCGCGGGCCTTGGCTTTCCTCGAGCTTTGCCTTTCGTTTCTTTTATTTTTGCTGATTAGGCGCTTAATAAATGCAACCGAAAACCAAAAGCAAAACGAGTGTAGTAACACGAAAATCGAAAATGCCAGCAATTTAAACTTTTATTTCGCTTGCGGCTGTGTGAGTCGTCGGTGCGATTGCATGGTGAAAGTGAACTCAATGCCGTTTCCTTCCATCCATCTCTACAAATGTCTACACTTGAACTTTTTGCATTGTTCTTAATGTTAATGTTCGCCCTGCAATGCACCTGTGGGCGTGTGGGCGGTGCTTCCGGCCTGCTTATTGCAATGCCAAATCGATAATCGGGCATCCCAGAGAGGCAGCCACGAAGTAAACGCATGAAAGACAAGCCAGCTGATATTTATTTATATATATTTCCTACTTATTGGAATTATTTCATAATGTTTTTCTCAAAAATGTTGCATTTACTATTGAAAATGCATCACAAGAAATGTTATTCAGTTTAATTTAAAAAGAAATCGATTTTATTTACTGTGTAAAAGAGCGGGCACTGTATATACAGCGATTGCAATTAAATATAAAAATATATAAATAAGTTCCCCCTTCAATTCAAAGTGCTCTCTGTGCATTATTATCACGTCTTGAGCTTCAATGCCCGCCCTGCCCATATCCAGACCCCCATTGCTCCATTGGAGCTGTGACCCTATAAAGATCTCAGTGCCAAAGACGCAGCTCAGGCACTGAATCACTCGACTCTGTCTGTGCGCGTAAACAAAATTATAACTTCAAACTGTGCTCCGATTTCTAAACAATTCCCCAGCACTTGGGTAAACAGGCTTGGCTGTAAAACTGCTTGCTGTGCAGTTAAATGTGCCATATTGGATTACCCAAAGTCAAGAGTTGTTCAAGCGGATCGGCTTTCCCTTCCAAGAAACTAAAGAAAGCGAATGCTATCTAGGATTGCCATTTTATAGCCTATAAATCAAACTGAAAAGGTTGCATAAATTGAATAAATACAATTGTACTCCAAAATGTAGACCTTATTAATTCAAATATTTTTTTCTTTCCATCCTACAGGTCATCATCTCAGCGAAGTACAGTGCCAAGACCGCTCACATAGCGTCTATGGTCAGAGGGCAAAAGAATAGCGCCAAAAACAAGCCGAAGCCTAAATTTAACCAAGGACCCCCCTCCTATGCCCACAAATATCAAAACAACTACCAACCACAAGTGCAGCAATTCCATCGTCCAGCACCGCAGAATTATTATCAGCATCAGCCACAGCAGCAGTTCTTTAATCCAGCCCCACCTAATCCTGCACAAATATTAAGCCACGAACTGCAGCGCGTTCTCCAGCAGCAGCAGGAGCAGTTTCTCGCCCAGAAGCGGTTCGAGGAGAACCGTCAGTACCAGGAACGCGAACTACAGAAGCTGAGAAGCGATCTAACCAAGCAAAAGGCGAATTTCGAACAAGAACTTAGGAGTAGCCTAAAGAAGGAGCTAGAGACGCGGATCAATAGAGAGCTGAAGGCCAAAATAGAAAAAGAGGTTGAGGAGCGTTTCGAGAAACGATTGGACAATATAAAACAGCAGAACGAGATTGTACAAAAAGCACTGCTGGCATCTTTGGAAAAATCCAAAGAGGATTGCAAGGCGAAGGAGTTGGAGAAACAGAAGAGCACAGAAGCGGAGAGTTCGAAACAGGAAAGTGAGAAATCGGAGCTCAAGAGTCAGCCAGGGAACTGCGAAACCCGCGAGCAGCAGATGGAGAAGGATCGAGTTCAGAAACCCAAAGGATCTACAGCCATGCGTGCCGCACAGATGGACCAGGAAAAGATCTTGGTCACTATACCGAATAAGAAGATCGGATCCGCCACTAACGGCCATGGTCAGAGTCGCCCTCAGAGCAATGGGCAGATTAAACAGAACGGCGGCAATCCGCCGCTTCGAGCCATTTTGGGCAATAGTGCATCCCACCGCCCGAACGTACCAAGTGCCGATGCTGATTCATCTGCCAGCTCCTTTAAGCGGCCGTTGCATCCGCGCGTACCTTACCCAGGACAGATGCGCCCTGCTGCCATTTCTGTGAATGATAGACTTAAACTTAAATCGCAACCCCAGGCTCCAGCACCGGTGGTGACTCCCATCACGCCGCCCGAATCGCCGGAGAATGCGAAAGCCAAAGTGGCAGACGTACTGAGGGTGACGAGCCATGTTCCCAAGACTAACAACACCACACCAAGTACCAAGAAGACAGTTAACTTCAAGTTCAATCCAACGTACGATGCCGTTTCGTCGTTGAATATGTACTGCGAAGCCCATGGCTTTGAGAAGCCGACGTTCAATATCTTCAATACGCCGCCACGCCTGAATTGTTCCGTGCGGATTGAGGGCGACGTGTACAGCAGTTATCCCCAGGAGTTTGTAAATGAGGAAGCGGCCTACCAGCGCACAGCCCAGATCGCCATTGAACGCATCAAGCACGCCGAGTCCCGCCAGCAGCTCTCTGTGTGCACGGTCAACGATGAGGAGTTCATCGAGGGACTGCATCACGAGTTGCTCAAGTACCCGCACGGCATTCTGGGCCACAAGCTAGAGGATTGGTATGGTAGGACCTTCGGGCACCACCTGCCCAGCCACTGGTACGATCTGATCATCGAGTCGAACAAGATTCGCGTCGAGCACGGTATTAATCCGCGTATCATTCTGTTTGCCAACGATCCTGGATCACCGGTTCCGGTTCGCATCAATACGCCCACCACAATGCCAGAGCTGGTGATGCCGTGGCAAGTCAGCGAGGGCGGGCCACACGATTGGAACATGTACATTAGCCACTGCAATTCAACGACTGAAGTTTGGGGCAGACTAATCGATCAAATCGGAAAGGTGGATGAGTTGACAACGCACATGAGCCGACACATGGCGGTGCCCCACTACCGCCAACAAGTGCTTGATCCTTGTGTCCAGGAGCTATATCTGGTGGAGATCCGCGAGGGCTGGAACCGTGTACGTGTGATCTCCGTAGATGCCGAACAGCAAACTTGTCGGTGCCACTTTGTGGACTTTGGAGATATTGCACAGTTCTCGTTCGAGGAGCTGTTCCAGTGTCCGGCGCAGTTCCTTGTGCTCCCGGCACAAGCAATTTGTCTAAGTCTGTATGCGCTGGACAAGTTTAGGGATCATCCGCACGCTCAGCGAGTTCTGATTGCCGAACTGGAAGGCCAGTCAGTGGTGGCCCGTGTGCTCACCAGCCAGAAGCAGTTCCTCGAACAAGGCGGTGCTGCTCAAGGCATTGTGGGGAAAGGCAGACGGCAAGCATGCCTGGTGGCCACTCTGTACGACACGTCCACGGCCGAGGACGTTCATCTAAATGATCTGGTGGCCAGTAGGATCATCAAGAGTACGCCGCCGCCCACACTAAATGATGAACAAAATATTGGAAAAACCACACCCATTTTTGTGAGGCACATCACCGAGGAAGGCGATCTAATGGTGCTGCTCCGCAACGATGACCTGAGCTTTGTGGAACGCAGCATTGCCACCACAGTGGCTGATCTGGGTGAGCAGGATCGCGTACGCTACTCTGATCTGCTGCATGATCGACATGTTTTCGTCTGCGACGAGTCTGTTGGCGGCGTGAAGCAGTGGTATCGCGGGCGACTGGTGGCCAAGCCCCAGAATCCCGAGGAGGAGACCTTCGACATTTACTACATAGACGACGGAAGGCAGCGCAAGACGCATATCTCAAACATTTACCGATTGGAGGCCAACAACAGAGCTCTAGCGTCGTACCCGCCACAGGCGCTGGCTGTTCGCCTTTACGATGTTCCCGAAATCACAAGTCATATGGGGCGGCTGCGTGCACTGATGCCGCCGCACAGCGAAGCTTTGGTAGGTCTATTCTTTAAATATTTTAATATTATTAATTTTTTAATCGTATTTCCGCTTCCTTTTTCAGCTCAAAGTGGTAGCCAAAGACTTAACGAAACCCTTGGTTAAGGTCTATATCCGCCAGGGTCCCGAATCGATGTACAGTAGTGTGAACACTGGCCTTCGCATGGAATTCGAGATTCAGAGGTAAGTGTTCAATCGACTATTTTTGTGTAAACTGTCCATTCATTCTCATCATTGTTCATTGTTAATAATTTGCATCCTTATAAAGCCACTCACATCCTACCATCTAATACGATCCTCCTGTTTTAATGCTAAGTTTCTATTAGTGCTTTCGATAAACTGGAGCTGACTTGCTAACGAAAAAAACATGTTCGATAATGAACCTACTGTAAGCTAACCTTAAGTCATTCACATCTTTGTATATAATCGACGAAATATAATCATGAGTTGCCATCTAACTTTCCGATAAGCCCAAGAGTGCAAGCGCGTTTTTCATACCTAACATCCAACCACAATTCCTGGCTAATCCCCGCTCCCCCCAAACACGTTCCCGCAGTACGACTCGCCAGGAGTCCTTGGATGATTCGCAGTCGAATACCAGCAACCAGCTGCCTAGGCGCGGCAGCTTCAGCTCCGTGATATCAAGTCAGAGCAGCAGCAGCGACCTGATCGCCTTCAGTTCGCCGGCGTCGCCCCAAAAGGCTTCCCCTCAGAGATCAGGAGCCACAACCTTTTCGACGCTCCTGCTTAAAGATTACGAGGCTATACCAGCCGTGGGCGCCTACTTTGAGGTGCGTGTAGCCCTCTCCATAAATCCAGGACACTTTGCGGTGAGTTCTCTAGCAGCTACTGTGCTTCGACAAACTAAATTTAGTTTTTTAATCCCTCTGCAGGTTCAGCCTTACAAATGCTACAATCAGCTGCAGTGTTTGATGAAGGATCTGCAAGAATATTGCAAGGGATCTGGCGCCAAGGGAGTCCAGCCCTCGCAATTGGCCATCGGCGAGGCCTATGCTGCACCCGACAGTGAGGGCGTATATCATCGGTAAGCCCTAGTATACGGATTGCGAATAATTAGATAATAACCATCAATTATCCTGTTTCCCTTGCAGTGTAAATATTCGCAAGATTTACGATGAGATCATACACGTCAGTTTCGTGGATGTGGGCGACGATGGTGTGGTGGCCTGTAATCAATTAAAAACACTCCCGCCGGAGTTGAGGAAGCTGCCTAAAATGGCACTGCCAGCTCAATTATATGGTAAGCTCTACTACGAACTGCATTCCCCTAACTTTATCCTACAGATCGCTTCCTCTTTTCGGTGTTTTAGGCATTCAATTGGATGATGTGGTATGGAGCCAGGAGAACTGTGTCCGCTTCCGCAAGCTAACGCTGGGCAAAATGTTTATTGGAACTGTGAGGCGCCTGCACAAGCAGAAGGACGAAACGCGAGCACTGTGCTTGGAGCTGATCGACACCTCCACACCGCAGGATATTAAATTGCACGAGATTCTCATTAAGGAGAATCACGCGCAGCCGGAAACAAAGGAAGTCTGAGTTGGATTCATCTGAAGCTGTTCATGTTTATGTTTGCTTAATCATAGTCTTAGCCTAAGTACATATTATTTATTATGAACCGTACATTCCGCCAGATGGAAAGAATAATTACTCTGCAGTGCAAAGCGCAACAATAAAATAAGGATTTTGCTATCGAGAAAATGGGTGCACTTGATTTGCTGCCTTGATGTTGGTCTTTACCGCCGACGGTGCCTTGCCTAGCTGCTGCTGCACATTGCCCGGACTCATGGCGGGTCCGCCCATGGGCGAGGGTGCACGGATTGAGGGCGGAACCATCATGCCCGGCCCGGGTCCATAGTTGGTCAGCTTCAGGCCCTTGCCCATGCCCACAGCGGCAACGAGCAGCTGTGTGTCCGCCATGCTGCTCGTCTGTTGAATTCCAGTGCGCGAGGAACTTTTAATCTCCCACTCTTCCCTCTCCTTGCTCACCATGTCCAGGACGTGCGAGACGACTTTGTTGTACTGAGTAACCTGCTTCATGGCCGCATCATTGGTGAGGTTGGCCGCCTTCTGCTCGTTCTGCTGCATCTTCTGTTCGGTGACCGGATCCGGCCGGGTGCGCAGATAGTCCGGGACAATGTCGTGCGAGAAGACCGGCACCCGGCCCTCGGTGATATTGATAAGGGTATCGTCCCGTTCCATGGAGACCAGCAGGGGCAGAACGGTGCGATTCCGAAGCGGTGGGCACTGTTCCTTCGCCAGGATTTTGGTCAGTCCCGTGAGGTGACTGGAAATAATTGCAAAATTGTCCAGGAACGTTGGCCAGTTGATGGTCTCGTATTCCATCTCGAGCTTTTGGATCATGGAGAGCACCGCTAGCTTGAGGTCGTTTAGGCGCTGGAGGACGGTGTCCAGCGTCATCTCGAATAGCTTCTCATCCCGCTGCATTTTATTATCTTTTAATGTTTAATTTTTATTGTTGATAATTTTTTCAGAAAACACGGCCGTGTGACCATCCACTTGGATGTTGGCATTTAGTATTTCAGTATGTATTCCGCGGACGGCTTGTCTTGTGGCACCCGGGATTTCTCTACTTGCCACATACGGTCTGACTAACATGGCCGCCGCAAGTCCATGAGAAAGAAAAAATTCTTCGCCGTGTTTTTTGCCATCAAATCCCCACGAAATCTCGAAAAGCGTGCACGCAACCGTTGCCAAATGTAAGCAAATTAGTTTAGTGTCTGTTTACATCGTTTACACGATCGCCAGAGTTTAAAATCGGTTACTAAATGCTGTCGTCGGAAGTCCCTTGGCCTCACTCTCTGTCTCCCTCGCTCGCTCGTGCTGACAAAGCAAATAAATTGGTGTTGGTGTGGTGTGTGTATGTGCGTGAAGAAGCAGATGCAGAAAAATGGAAGATGAAAAAGCAAAAAAAAAAAAAATGCAAGTGTGAAACAATCGTGCAAGCCGGTTGGATATATGTATGCCGCTC
Organism: Drosophila mayri; assembly: GCA_008042485.1. Lineage (NCBI taxonomy): Eukaryota > Metazoa > Arthropoda > Insecta > Diptera > Drosophilidae > Drosophila > Drosophila mayri. Next base: position 566,415 of record VNJN01004882.1, on the reverse strand, counting down.
GATTTGGATTCGAATCTGCCTTAGAGATAGGTAGCTTCCCCCGCGTCGCGTTATGGGTTGAATACGCGCATTCCCCTCACCTCGCCTCGCCACGCTCTCCATGGCAGCCGGAACGTCGGACTCCGTCGGACTCCTTGACCCGCTGAATATTTATATTTCTCTCTCTCTCTCCTTATCCTTTTCTATGTTGCTGTTGATGTTGTTCTTTTTTGTTGGCCATTTCTAATGCTCTCTTACATATTTCTATATATCAATTGTAATATATTTGCAGCTTGTGTGTATGTTTTTGAAATGGTAAAGTGTGTTGTCGCGTAAATACGGGTAATAAACACGAAATACCGCCTGGGCAATAAACGTGCGCGATTGTTGCCAGGCCGAAATCCCCGAAACCCGAGTCCCCGTATCCGCATACCGCGATGGCGTCGCGCAGGCGCGCCGAACTGAATCCCAAACTGCACATGGACAGGCAGCCGACGGCTGCCCGCATAACAGGTACCTGAAATCCACCATTCCACCACCAAGCAGCCACTACTACTACTTCTAGGCCTAGATCTTGGGCGCTGGGGAAAGCCTACATACATAGATCGCCGGGATTTGCGATTTGCGATTCGCGCTCAAGGACCCTAATAAATGCATTATAAAAGGGCTTTCCGGGAAAGCGGATCGGATCGAGGCGAAACGTAGACGATGCCAAAAACGTAGCTGACCTCTCTCCCATCTCAACTTGCAGATCCCTCATTACCCGCCGGCAAGCGACGGGAGATTGACAACGTCATGAAGAAGGCTCGCGCCAACACCACCAACGACTACTGGGACAAGAAGCTGATCGAGGCCGAGGAAAAGGATCCGAATCGCTGGCGTCACACCGGCTACAAGAAGATGTACATCCAGGGAGAGAGCAGCTCCGGCGAAAGCGATCGAGACCGCGACCGTGACCGTGATCGTGATCGCGAGCGCGAAGGTCGAGACCTACGTGAGGGTCGCGAGGGCCGGGATGCCCGCGACGGAGGAGCGCCTCCCTATGGCCGCTATCCACCAACGGGAGCCGGCGGGCCTCCGCCCGGGCCGCCGCCACCGCGCTATGGCCGCTCACGCTCGCCGCATTCTCGGAGCCGGTCCCGTCTGCGCAAGTCCCCACCGCTGTCACCGCCACCGCGTAGACGATCGCCGCCAATGCCTATGCACGGTTTGGAGCGACGCGGTGGACCGCGATCGCCGCCGATGCCGCGTTCGCCCAACAGCCACGACGTCATGATGCGTCGGCCGGGCAATGGCCACGGAAGGCCACGGTCGCCGCCGGAACCGAGCAGTGGCTCCTCCTCGCTGCGAAGGAAGCCGAACGCGTCGCGCTCTCCGCTGGGCCGTCGTCGTTCGCCGCCGCTGCCTCCACCGTCGTCTGGCATGGAAAAGCGGGGCGGCGTCACCCATATTCTGCCGCGTTCCAAGCGTCCGCCATCGCCGCCACCAAGGGTGAGTAGCCACAAATTAAATGCAGAACGATAATTTATAAAATAATCCTTCTTCTGTCTTGATTTCAGCACACGATGCGTTCGCGTTCTAACAGCTCGATGAGCAGCAGTTCGGATGACTCCTGCTCCCTTTGCTCGCCCAGCCATCGGCATAGATCTCGGTACGACCGAAAGAGTACTAAGAACTCCCACATTTCTTTACTAATGTCATTATTCTCTTTGCAGATCTCGTGGTCCGCGTTCGCCGCCACCCAAGCCACGTGGCCATTATCGTACGGGGGCGCCGCCGCCTCCTCCGTCGGATTCACATGGCCGCATCCATGGTCGTCCAAGTACCCCACCGCCCGTGCGCGGAGGCGGTGGCAGTTCGGTATCCGCAATGGAAAAGTATCGTCAGGCGAAAATGCGTCACATCAGTCATGAACGTGGGTCATCGTCGGATGCCCACATGAAGATCGCGCGGTCCTCTCGTCATTCTCCGCCGCCGGAAGATCCGCGTCTTAAGCACCGTCCTCCAGAGCCACCAGAGCCGGCAGCAGCGCCAGCCGGAGCGCCAACAGCGCAGGCAAAAAAGAAAAAGAAGGAAAAGGAGGTGGGTAACATAAAATAAATAAGTTTAACATTTTAATATCGTATACTGATTTTTACCAGATAAGGCCACGCATTAAAATTGAAGGTGAGAAACGCAAAAAGCATCCGAGCGGGACGGCCAGTGGAGCCGGAGCTAACGCGGCTAACTCCTCCTCCGATTCGGACGACTCGGGCGATTCGAGCGACGAGGTGGGCTCGCTGCCCACATTCTCGGCCACGACGCGTTTGACGCTCTCAGAACGTTTCGGAAAAATGGCGCAATGGAGCATCGATCGCAGCAACATGGAGAATATGCGCATCACCAAAGACTCCGCCGGTGGGGCCCTCAAAGTGATGATCGAAGAGGGCCTGGAGTCGCCGCCGCGTCGTTATTCGTACTCGCCAGCGCCGGCCGGTCACTTTCCGGAGGAGTTGGCCACCACAGCACCGTCGGGAATGCTGTCGTGGGATGATGTGCGCGTCCGTTACGAATACTACAAGAGTCGTGGTTATTTAAGGGATCTGGATCTAAAGGTAATTCAAATGATGATTTTAAATGGCAAAAGAGATAAAACTAATGCTTGTAAATCTATTTGCAGGACTATATCAAGTGGGAAGAGTGGTGGTATAAGTACCAGGAATGGTTAAAACAGGAACGTTACTATGAATACTGGGATCGCAGCCAGCAATTGCGTAGACGGCGCAAGAAGCTGCCGGTCACTCAGAGGTTAAACTAACCGTCTTTCTGTCATCCATACCCCGCATCCTAATCATTTCATTCTTTCTCCCTCTTCCCCTACCCTTACCCTCAAAATAAACTCATTTTTTATATTCCTATTTTTTCTTTTGTTTTCTAATCTTTACAATTTCACCATCCCATGAAACCCCTTTTGTACATTTTAAATGTATAAAACTGCATTTGTTCGCTTCTGTATTTGATAATAAATTACAACAATCGAACAAGCGCCGAAAGTCGGGGTTAATCTTTAGCCTACTTGTGGCATAGGAATAGCATTAACAATGAACTTTGTAAGTTTTGTGGAGTGCGTGTTGATCATTGAAACGCCGACACTCGGACACTTGTAAACGCATTAAAAACAACAGCCACTATAAAAATTGTGTGTTTATTTTTCTGGGTGGCGGGAGAGAGGGGTTGAGAAGGGACGCTAATAAGGTAAGCTGTCGTTTGGCCTAATGGTTCTTTACATGAAGGTATATAATGATGATTACAGCTCATCCTGGCGGCAACTAAGGTGTGCAGGAACTGGAAATTCTGGTCTATGAAGATTCCTCGGTGCTCTCCACAAGAAGGGGAATACGGAGGACTACCTTAGCTATGACTATTAGGCAAAGTTGGTCAAAGGGGATGACTAAGATAAATAATTCACTCACTGTCCTGCTTTGTTTGCCTGGAAACAGAACCGACATAGTCCTTGTCCATGAACCTTGGGTATTTGGAAGAAAGGAATACAAGGATATGTTTATCCCAAAACAAGGTAATATTCGTTATTTTATATTAGCCCAATTCCATTGATAGGCTTATTTTGCTTTACAATTTCAGCGATAGCGAAATCTTGTGTAAACACATGCGACCCTGGAAAGGAAGGTGATTAGAATACTAACTACAGGAAGTGTACGCTCACCGCCCTCATCCTTCCAAATGATAAGCTTTGGTGTGATATTTTAATATTAAGAATTACCGAAATTATTAATAATCTAAAATATAAATAGAATACTTGGTAAATTAAAAAATATTGAAAAAATCCTTTTTTTTAGCAATAAATTAAAACGAGTTGCCTGTACTCAATGATTTAGCAATGAATTCGCTTGTTTGCAGCAGGCAAAAACTAAAGAACGCTAAGAATTATTATCTAAGAAGGCAATTTATTTATAGAAAAAGATTATTTTAGGATTTTAAGATAGAAAATATTGTACGAAATAATAAAATATTATAAGTTTCCCACTTTTATAAATGAAAATCGTATTTAAAATGAAAGAATTGCATTTAAAACTATATACTTTTTAAGTCTTTGTTTCATGTACATATTTTCTTGTAAATCTTGTTTAATTTAGCATAAAGCCATGTCTAGATTTATATAGATTACAACAAGTGTATTAGACTTTAAGGTAACTTAACGTTGGTGTGGTATATTGATATTATGACTTTCCGAAATCAATAAAAATCTAAAAAATAAAGAGAATACTTGGTGAATGAAAAAATATATAAATAAATTGTTTATAAGTCAGTTCAAAAATATTTGTATAAGATGCCTATGAAGATCTGAAGACGACTGGGGCTTATGATTAGTAATCTTATTGTAAAGCGGGTGTGTATTTATTAACCAACTGCACTTAAATTAAAACAAAATATGAAATATATACATTTATAACCGATTTAGCAATTTATACAATTTAAATTAATAATCTATTTTAATCAATTCTTCAGAATATTTAAACCACGGCCTTTTGGGTCTACCTTTAGATTATTTTACATGGTTTAAGAATAAGCAAAGGCAACTCCTCGCCTCGAGTTTGTTCACAGTCCTTAGCATCGCTGCATTTTAATTAAAAATTATTCTACAGATAGATATTTAGCTATTTATAAAATTTAAATTAAAAATCCTTTTAAATAAATATTTAAGAGTATTTAAACGTCTTTTTGAAACTAGCTTTCGATTATTTTACATTGATTTTACAATTAGCAAAGACGCCCCCTTGCGTTTGTTTTGAAGTCCTTAGGACCGCAGGGTACTAAATTCCTTTAGACTTTACTTAGCTTTTTTAGTCCTTTAGCTATAGAGCCATCTACCAAAGCTTTTTTCGAACCACAATCACAGCTTTTCAAGGTCAGATATTTTTGAATAAATAATTCGACGAAAGGAGACTTCCCACCAAAGGCGAAGGGGTGCGGAAAGTAAAGGGGAAGGCGCAACTCCCACCCAAACCCAAGCGGGATGTCAATGCTGAGATGTGCACGCAGCGTTTATTTGACGGCATATAAATTGAAAAATTCACATAAAAATGTGTAATTATTTGGCATATTTTCAATTTGCACAAAAGGCGAAAAAGGGAAACCGTCGACTGAAGGTGACACGCATACGGACGACAGACGGAGGTGGGAAATCCGTGCTCCAGGGCGTGATTTCCGTGCACAAATTAGCTCCTTTTCGCCGGGTATTCGGAGAATCCGGGGTATCCTGGGGGTGGTGGCTGATAATCTGATTACGCTCGGGATGTGACGGGGGCGGTGCTTAATGCTAATGTGTCGATATCGAGCTTCTGCCTGGCTAATTGCGGTCGGTGGTGGGGGGGAGGGCTAAGGGCGTGAGTGTGAGTTCCCATGGATTATCCATTGAAGCGGACTTAAAGGCATCTTGAACTCTAGGGGCAGCAGTCGGTTCACTTGAAGCAACCCCTTCTCCATGGCCGGCAGCTCAACCCCAATCCCTGGGCCATGTCCTAGCACAATTAAGCTCTAAATAACAACAGCGTTAAGAAGGCTTTAAGACCCGATTTGGCCCGCAGTCACCCCACTCGAAACCCTTCCCTCGATCTCCACAATAAGGACGAAGAACTCGAGTAAAAGTCACGTCTAATTACACACATCTTGGAGCAGCTTTTTGACCTGGTTGACTGACTGGGCTGGTGCTGGTGGTGGTCGGACGGTTTCACCAAATTGGTTTTAAAAGCCACAGGGCGGTGTGAGAACGTGAGCAATTATTACGGCGTAGTGCGGAGTTGCTCAAGAGTGGGACAAGAGAGTGTAGGAGCCAGAGGGTGGTGGTGCCATAATCCCTTTATAATCCACACAATGCTATTATATGCTAAAAATGACAAATAAGTGTCATGAATAAATACAACAAATACAGGAGAAGTGAGGCCCAGTCTGACAGGACATTTCCCGGCTAATAAAACGTCTTGCAAACAGGCACTAAACAAAATTTGTATGTATGCCTTTATTATTGTTATTATTATTTATTAAATATAATAAAAGAAGCTGCTGGCAGTCTCAAGGTCATGTCGGTTTGATGTAACAAAATTACAAGTTAAACCTTGACAAGGAGCAGTCTGGAGCATAAATATTTATTATTTGTTTCGTCTACATCAGAGTTTATTTGTCTCGTTTGCTTTGTAAGATAAAATTATATTTGTTCTGCTATTTTTTTCGAGTGTTATGTGTAACTTTTCGCCAAGACAAAATTAAAATAATTGAGTTTGAGGGCAGAAATCAAGCAGGAAGACAGTGTTGCCCCGCTTACAGCCCAACCCAATCACGCACAAAGCCAAAGAATCGAAGCAGAAGAATGGGTGTGTGGGGTGGGGGTGGGAGTCCTTTTGAATTAACAATTCCTTTCAATTAAGTGTGCAACCCACAAAAAAAAAAGAAACACAAAAATTGGGCACTGACGAGCATAAAAGAAGAGGGCAGGGCAGCCCACTGATATTTTCGTTTCAATAAAAATCAGCGACTGGGAAGGATGCAGCACCAGGAGACGGACTGACAGAGGCGGCAAATGAATACGTTGCATATGTGAGGGCGCCGCAGACCGAGCCATGGATGTACATAAATAAACGCCGACAGATAACAGACAGCGTTGGCGGGGAGGGGGAGGCCAGCGAAAAGGCGGTTGCATTTGGGCGTGGCAGGGTCTAAAAATCAGCAGCAGCAACTGTAACAAGTTTCGTGTTTCTTTTTACAGTTTCTTCGTTACAGTCAATCAGTTTTGCATGAGCGATTTCTTTACTCGTTTGCGCCAACTCTACAATTTACCCCCACACACACATCCTGCCACGACTTTTCCCCTTTCTCTGTGTATGCGTTTGGGGTAAATCCCCCTTTTTTTGTAGCAACAAAGTTAAAACGAGTTGCCTGTACTCGATGATTTAGCAATGAATTCGCTTGTTTGCAGCAAACTTCCCCCTGTGTTTATTTGTTGGATGTTGCACAGGGAAAAACTGAAGAACTCTAAGGATAATCATCTAAGAAGGCAATTTATTTATCAAAAAAGATTATTTTAGGGTTTCAAGATCTAAAATATTGTAAAAAACAATAAAATACTATTAGTTTCCCACTTTAATAAATGAAAATCGTATTGAAAATGAAAGAGTTGCATTTTATTTATCTAAAAAGATTATTTAAGAGTTTTGGGATATACAATTGCAATTTAATTATCAAAAAAGATTATTTTAGGATTTTAAGATGTAAAATATTATAAAAAAACAATAAAATACCATTAGTTTTGCAATTTAATAAATGAAAATGGTATTGAAATTCCCACTTTAATAATTGAAAATAGTATTAAAATTGAAAGAGTTGTATTAATATATTTTTAAAGCCTTTGTGTATGGAAAATAAATCTTGTTTAATTTTGCATAAAGATATATCTAGATTTATAAAGATTTTAACAAGCCTATTAGTATTTAGGTTAATATAACCCTGATATAAGTTTGCTACTTTTAACTTTAAACCTGATTTAAACCTACTTTCAATTATGTTTTCTAGCTAGAAACTAATTTGCCAGCACAAAACTCAATTGTTTCAGCAACTCTATATCCGCATTCACCTCAAATCCTGTTCAAAGATCAATAAGATATAAGCTGTTCTAGTTAACCCACCGATGGCCTCAAGCGCTTGTCATTCAGCCACCTATGTATGCATGTCCTCGAGCAGTTTCGATCTCCTTTGCCATCCAAGGAGCCAGGGGCAAATCCCGGTCGCCCATCATTAACACTCACCTCCACTGCCAATTGGGTGAAACTTTCTCCGGGCTATCTAAACTCCATTGTGGGGGGCTGTCGAGCCCTTTCTGTAATTAAAACTGAAGCTGAATCAAACGGAAAACCACTCAACTGCATACACAGGCACACACGCCTGGAAGGTGGAAAATTCAGCTACACAACGATTATTCAACTTGTGGCCAAGTTTCCACAGTATCCAGATACTCAGCTTGTCTTTGATTTTGTGCCCGAAGTTCAAATGTGAACGACGTGATATTTGCTTAATTTTTCTCTCTTCCCCAGACCCGGGCCCCGGGGAGTCTTGGGGATTTTTGGGTTTGCACGAATAATTATTTGCCCATTTGGGGGTTGAAGTTTTGCCACGGCTCAGGTAATTTGCACAGACAAAAGACGATTACCACTAGACCAAAACAATTAGAATCGGAATCAATCGAAGCAAGACGGAAACAACGCCAACGCCACCACCTCACCTCCCTCCCCCAATGGCAATCGGATATCAGGTAACTGATTCCGCTTGCCCACAGGACACGCAATAAGCCAGAGTTGGGAACTCAAGTATCACGTTCGAGTTGTTGGCTAAAAGGTTTCATATTAATCAGGGTGTATCGGGTTGGATATTTAAGGATGGATCTTAAAGCAGAACTAATAATATATATTATGTTTACGTTATTATTCTGGATTGCAGTTATATTTAAATAAAGCTTTAATTAGAGGAAAAGTTTCTAGAGTGCCTATTGAAGTTTAAATTAATATAAAGCTTTATTTTCTTTTATTGCCATTATTAGACAATTGTTATTCAATATAATATTAGGTAAAGTGTTAAATTAATTATTTAATTTAATTTAATAAACATAAAGCTTGTTTTTCTTTCTTAAACCATGTTTCTTTCACTTGAAGTATTTTTAATAAATATTTTATTTCATATGCAGCTTTAAAATTGTGTAAATTCACTAAAACCAAATTCTCTGCTTACCCCAATTACATTTTTAAAGAAAAATTCTTTATTGCCATGTCAAAGATATATTTTTGGTAATATTTTCCTTGGATTTGATGTTTACCTTTTTATGGGGATGCTTTATTTTAATCTTTTTCGTTTCATTTATGTACTTTCGCTGTTATTTTTACATCCCACATTTGTTTGTTCGCTTATTTTATTATTGTAGCGAAATTTTAAGATTCATATTTTCGTGCGCACGTAAAACACAGAAGGAAATATCTCACACACATAAAGCAGAGCTCATCTGCCACACACGGAATTTTCTGGAAATACATAATTTCATTATGTTTTCCCTCTCCCCCAGCTTCCCCCTGGCATCGCCTGCAGCGAAAACTGTCAACACGGATTGTGCTCCCCTCCGCCGCCATCCACTGCTCACCTTGTTGGCCCCCACAAACTCGTCCCACCCCTCCTTCTATGTATATAGCTGGGGGCCCTTGGCAGATAACGGTTTACTTTCTTAATCTTTGTACATAATTTTTGCGACTTCATGTTACGTAACGTGAGGTCGGCTGGATACTGTCTGCGGCGCTTCTGCAGAATAACATACGCTCTTCTCCAGTCCTCACTTGAGGCATTTTGGCTTATCTGAAAGCCAGTGATATTTATTTAATTGTTAAATACACCTACTTTCGTTTAATGAAATCTTATCTAAGGAGGCATTTCCCAGGCTGAACTATGTGTAGTTTCTTGGTTAATATACAAATTTAAGGCAGAAGTAAAACTCACTTAAAACCAAGGAATTCCTTTGGAATTCTTTGAATATATCAAATAAATTAAATTTTAATAATAGTAATAGCTAAGAGTAAATATCAGTTTAACAAAATATTTAAATTCTTACTAAATATTTGCAATATTAATCAACTTGAGTTTTGCTTTAAAGAGTATTATTTATCGGCTTTTGTATACCAAAGTGCTCCCCCCGTTTGTCATGTTTTATCTGCTTATTGTTTTCCTGTTTGACTTCGTTGTGTTGCTCCTGAATGGCCTTGGGCTTCGGGATACCGCCCACCACTCATCAGCTGCATATGTGGGTGCCTGCCTTTCATTTCTTGTTTTCCATGGGATTGTCTGCAGGTGTCTTCTCCCGAGGAAAGCATCCTGACGCAAAAAAACTTCTTCATTTCTCACTTTTATGCCCGCACTTGACCGAGGCAAAAAGAAGCGTTGGATAAGATGAAGAAGGAATATCTTTAAGGAAGTCCTGGCAGTGCTTTCAATTACCAACTTAGCGCTGATTACTTATTCGTCAGCGTCAAGTCCGAGGCGAGTCCGAGGGCAGAGTGGCAGAGGGATAAGCTGCTCCTACTTTACGCCCAGTTCTGCAATGCTCCGACCCTGCCACAAGGATATTAGTCAAAAGGAGTTGACTCCTCCACACTTTCACTCGACTTTGACTTCGACTCGGTCGGTTCGGGCCCGGCTTGGCCACTTAATCTCGCCTTTTTGGTATGCACGGACTGTATTCAAATGAATTCTGATTGAATTCATTGAAGCTCATCAGTAAGAAGCGATTTTTTTCTATCTAAGACAGCAGATGAAGCGGTAGCTGTGCCGTGCCTTACCGTGGAGTCCTGCTGCGACGACTTGGGCCTTGGCACATCCTTCAGACATTTATTTTCAGTAATGGAAAAAATGTGTTCTGCAATTTCGCTCATTTTTATACATAAATTTGCCAGGCAAACCCACGAGTGGAGCGCGCTCGAGCGGTCCAGGCCAGCGGGCAAAAAGGAATGCCAGAATATAATGCTAAAAAGTAAAGTAAATAAAGGATAATGCAGCAAGGATATAAATTACATAAAGCAGCGCGCGAGATGACTAACTGTGGCAGGCCAGGGCTGCTCCACGACAACGGAACGTGGCCAGCATTAGCTGTTCAAACAAAGCCTCGCAGGGAGGTGAAGGGAAGGCTAACTGTACAGATAAAAAATATTACCTAAATTGGTCGTCAATTCGGCTGAGAAAATAAACAAAATCTCAGCCAAATGGCTTGATTCTGGAGGATAATAAGGCGAGTTCTGGTTGCTTATATGTGAATTTTATATCCTCCTTGAAGCTTAGAAGAATTTTTAAAGATAAAACTATACAATTTTGCTGGGAATAATTAGACTTATTGGTTCAAAATAGACCACTTTAAACAATTATGAAAAATATAATAATAAAACCTAGAAATTTAATGAAATAAAATTTTACATATATATAAAATGTGCTTATGTTTCCTGAATGTTTGAATAAAATTGTATGGTAAATATGAGAGTTATTAATAAATAAAATTAAAAAGATTCGTCTTAAGATGGTAAGTAATGTCGTAAATCGATGTTCGAGTCACGGCAGGGAAGATCCCGTATTTTTTTGTAAATAAAATCCCTAAGCTTGTTGTTTCACCCTTATTTTAAATATATATCAGCTTTGGTTTGATACGAATTAAGTAAAATAAGCTTTTTACGAAGAAATATATTTTGGAAATTTACTATATCTTATGTATATTTTTTTAATGAGTACATTTAAAAATATTCATTCCGGCAATAAAATTAACATTTTTATTGATATAAAATTAAAATTTCTGCTTCTTTTCTTTGCGTGTCGGAAGCCATGGCGGCGCATTAGAAAATGGTGCGCACAGGAAACGGAAGTGGAAGTATTTTTAATGATTGGTAAATTTTTTGACGGCTCCTCCCTCAGCGCCTCAGCTCCTCCTCCCTGCTCTCTCGCCCAGTGCCTTCTCTCTTTCTCAATGTTGTCCCAAAACGCATCGGCACAGGCTAAAAGAAGGTTGAAGAAGAAAGCTGGAGGGGCAAATTCGTCCTCGTCTAATATTCCTTTGTGCGGCCGTTATTATTGATGGAAATGCAAATTGGATTTTCAAATTTACTTCCCTGTTTGCTCTGTGCCAATCGGCAGAGTAAGTGGGGCGAGGGCGCGAAAAGGGAGCCAAAGAGCTAAAGATTCGCTGGGGATTCCCATACTTTTGCCCAGGATTTATAGGAAATTATCAAGGACAGGCGAAGTGTTGCATTTATCACTGGGTCTTAGTTTATTTGGCAAAAGTTTTTGATGGGATTTATTTACATTTCAGAAAAATATAAGCTTGCAGAAATATTAAACATTTAATATATTTCTTTGTGTATAAAATTGAAGAATTTTCCTGCAAAAATATTGCCCGATTATCCTGTTTAATTTTTGGAGTATAACTTGATTTATGGCTGATCAGCTTAGATGCCATGTTTTTGCTAAATAACTTGCCTCTGGCATAATTTGAAATCATTAATGCAGTTTTCCTCTGGCTATTGTCTTCACCTCAACCCCGCTCTCTGACTTTTCCGCCGCCACTTTTTTCCAGGCTCTCGCTTCTCGATTCCACTTGCTAGTCGCTTGCACTTTACTTCGAAGTAATTAACGCCGATCCAAAACAGACGCCAATTTGCATAGCTGACCCTCGTTCTTTAGCCCTGAATATACTATCTATATGTATGTATATATATCCACCCAATCCCAGCCAAAAACCCCTTCTTTTTGGATAAGGGAACCTATTACTCAAGACGCTGAAGCATATACTGGTGGCAGAGGGGGTGTGGCAGTGGCGCCGAAGGGGGGTAAAGTAAAACAAAAACTTGCAGCTTCTGAAAACCAAACCTCTTGAATTTTAATTAAACGTTTTTATGCAAGAATCCCGAATGATGGCGCCTCTTGCTCTTGCTCCTAGCTTCGTCCTTTTCTTAGTTCCACCCACACTTAAGCCCCCCTTTTGGCATCCCCTTTTTTTGATTCATTTGGGTTGCTTGTCAGCAGGTTTGTTGTTTTTCTTGCTGCTGCATTTGAATTTGGTTTTTGTTTTTACTATTTTCTTTTCAGTGTATAAGCGATTGCATTTGCGAATATTTTTCTGGCAGCTGCTAAAAACTTAAGGAAGAGAAAGAAAGTCCTGTTGATGAAGGAGAAATTGCAGGGGCTATCTGTGTGTGTGTGTGTGTGTACGAGGGTTAAAACTGCCATTGACTGCACTCTGTAATTCAATTATCGACTCTTGGCAGTAAAAAGTGTTAATTATTAGTTTCCTTTACCGCTTTACCCTCTCAAGGAAGTATAGAAAGTAGGAGAAGGAGAGCAAAAGGGGCGGGGAAGAAGATGAAGAAGAAGAAGCGAAGAGGAGACAAATATTCCGGCTAATGAAGACGTCGGTCGAAGTCAACTAAGGAAGAGAAGTTGAAGCGGAAACGGAAGTCAAAAGAATGTGTTGATGGCCAGCCAGGAGCGAAGTCTATGGAAAGTTTAGTGGGGGTGAAAAGGATGAAAATGTAGATTGTAAGGAAAAGTCTAAAATCATATTTAAAATAGCGTGATTTTTAATATTTTTATTTATAATAAATATTGAAAACTATTTCTTTAAATTAAAGTATTGAAAAAATTCAATTTATATATTTTTTACACGAAAATCACACCAAATAAACTTGGTGCTTTTGGGGAAAATAATATTTCGAAATATTAAACAGACTTTTGAGCTATCTCCCCATAATACCGGGATGTATATCGACTTTAATGATCATTTATTTTCTCCCCAAAATTGGAGTAATACTAAGTTTCTTAGTTTCTATAAAGGAAAACCCTCTATATCTTCTTTTAATAAAATCTTAAATTACATATATTTCAATATATTTAATCCCTTTTCATCTACTCCCTTGCTCACTCGACACTTTGGCATTGATGACATTCGCAGACACTGCGCGGAGTTAACCACTTGATCTCGCCACCACTGGCGGATCCCTAGAGTGCCGCGGCGCCTTGGATAATTGATATAGCTTTAATAATAATAATACTGTCAAGTGAACTAGAGTGAGTTGAAAGCTAATTGGCAGACCAGGAATAGTCCAGAGGATAGGCAATTGAACTGCAAATAAGATTTCTCCTTTTTTTCCATGCAACATTGTCGAAGTATCTTTGATTGCAAGGAGTATTGTTTATATTCTGTGCATACTATAGATGAGCCTGCTGGGGCAATGAACTTCATGGTTTGTAAGTCAGTTAATTATTAGCTTAGATTATTTTCAGTTTTCTATTTCCACAGGGTCTTTGTGGTATTTTCTTTATTTAAACTTAAGAATTTGAACTATATGTACCATATACTTTCTTTTAGAAAGTTTCTATAATTACAAAAAGAATTTGAATTAATTTTCCTTTGGGGTTTATTCCTGTATAGCTTTTACAATTAAACCTACTTTTTACCTTTAAAAACTCCCCCTTCCCCTCTCCCTCATACACCCATTAAGCACATAAAGTCTCCGATTTCTGGTCTAAATCGGTTCACAAATTTGATTGTGTTCTGCTTGCGCGCCGCGGCAACTCGAGTTTTCATGACCTTTTTGCCATTGGCTGAACCAAGTTCTGGCCAGCTCCCTTGTTGCACTTTTTGCCTGCTTGCTCGTGGATTGATGATTGAGCTGGCTGCCGCCTGCTGGATGCCACATTCCACCGCTGAGCTTCTGCCCAGCAATTGCTACTTCCGCCATGGAAATTGTGCTCGGGAAAGGGTTTGGATCGGGGATGCGGCGGAGTGGCTTAAATTGAATGCAACGGGGGGTTGTAGGAGGAGGAGAAGGAGCTGCAGGAGGAGGAGGGCATCAGATTGCAGCATCTACCGCGAGCTGCATAATTTATGGCGCTCAGTGTGGCCCCCGAACCCGGGACACCAGGACTACGGCTCCTCCCCCTAATACTTTTTTTTTATTTTGTGCTGGCCCTGGCTGTTGTTGGAGCTTCGAATTTGTATGTTGCCTTTGACACCAGCTAAAGGAGTTACGTGTCTGCCACTTCAGCGGCATCCTGCCCAGCCCCATGCCCTTCCAAAAAATCTGAAAAAACCCCACCACCCTTCGCAAATCCTTCGGCGCCCGTGTCTGCGTCTGTTTTCGAACTTTGCAGTTTTTTCGTGCCTGGGAGTTTTACAGTTTTCGGGGGTTTTCCCGAACCCGTCGTGGCCATCTCGCCTCGCCCATTGCCTTGGCCGTTTTTCAAATGTCTGCGCCATGTGCATGCGAAATTTTCAAATGGCACCCAAAGGGGCGTGGACCCCACACACTACACTCGCACACAGGCACTCACACACTCGCAGGCCGGGACAGTCGCACACTTGCAAACTCGCAGGCAGACAGCGCGATAACCTGTGCTAATGAAGTGTGATGTTGGCCAAAATGTGATTCCCTTTGCCATTTCTTTGTGACCATTTCCAATCCTCGAATGCGTGATGAATTCTAATTATTTGGGCGACAAAAGAACACCTTAAATACAATTCTTAAATATTTAAATAATGTTTAATATATATATTTTTGTCAACAATAAACAGAACCTTAAAACTGTAATTAAAATAAATTATTTAGCATAAGAAATGTTAAATAAAAATAAATAATTATGAATATTAATATAAATTATAAATATTCATGGGTTAATGTAAAAATGTAATAACAAAAATAAATACCAAAAAGAGAGACAAATATAATTTACTCCTTTTTAAAAATATTTCAATAAATTTCTTCTCAAACAATATTAACATATTTTATTTTAATATGAAGCTACTTTATTAGTTCATTCAAAATAATTTTCTTGTGTGCTAAACACTTTAAAAAGTTTTACAAAAATCCCAGAGAGCTTAAAAGTAATTAAAATTGTATCTAAAATGTTTTAAAATATTTTAAGTGTTCTCAAAAAATAACAAGTTTTAATTTAATTTGAAGATAACATTCTGCATTATTAAAAAACCCTTTAAATTGATTTTAAAAACCTCTCAAATCTACTCCCTTCCACTCTATTACCCATGAAAATACTGTTTTTTCTTTCGTAAATACATTAAATGTATAATTTAATATTATATAAAATCTATGAATATGTTGCCATACATTTTTGTAAATTTAACTCGCGTTTTTCACGCTATTCATATTTGCTTTGTCTTATTTTCGCCTGAAACCCCATTTTTTCCATATATTTTGAGAGCCTTCAAAGTGCAAATTTATCAATCATACGACACGTATGCCGGCGCTGGGCTAGTGAGTGTGTCAGTGTGTGTGTGTGTGTGTGCATAATAAACTGTTTTCAATGGCTGCCAGTCTTTATGCATTAATTTATCCCATATTCAGCTTACCGCGGCCCTCTCGCAATATAATTTTTAATTTTTTGTTGGATTTTATTTATATATATAAAATTCACATCACGCTGATGATGTTGATGCGTTGATGTTGTTGCTGCTGCTTTTGTGGCTGCCGCTGCGTAACATTTAAAATATGCACAGTAACTAAAAGTATTTTTCACACAAATTGAGTTTGCCCCAGCCTCGTGCCACGCCCCCTGCCCATACCCCGGGGCAATGGCAAAAGTCGCCGTCGCCTGCGCCGTCGTTGGTGCTTTGGAATTGCCAATTTTGCTGCCAGTCAACGGACGCAGCTCTCTTGATGTTGCTGCCTGTAAATGATGTTGCTGTTGCTGCTGCTGCTGTTTGGTGCTGCCACTGGCGACATGGAAAATTTGCTGCCATTGCCAGGCGTCACTCAGCTAGGACGTAAGAGCAGCCAGCGAACACAAAAAGGCAAAACAGAAAAGTCAAGTCTTGCGACCAATAAATACCTGGCATACATTTTGGGGATCTTAGAATCACAACTGTGATTATAATAATTATATGATTAAGTGAAAATTTTTTAGGTGATTAGAAAAAGGTTATAAAAAACTACTACTGTTTAAAATATATTTTTTAATTTATGCTTTCCATTTTTTTAAAATAAAATAAAATAAGAAAGCTGAAATTATTCAAAGTTTATTATCTCTGCGCATTAGTTTTAAATATTTTTAAGGGGGTTAGACAATAGTTATAAAAATGTACTGATCTTTATAATATAATATTTTTTATTTAAGCTTTCAATATTAATAAATAAATTTAAATGGCAGAAGCTGAAAAAAATTCAAAAGTTAAGTTCTCTAGTTTTAAAATCATTAAAAATTAGACACCTTCAACTTCCTTCTCCCTTTTTCAACCACTAATATCCCCTCATAACCCCATAGAGTACTGGGTATAATAGCAACAGCAAAAACAAAAAACACGAATAATATCAGCACAAAGAGCCCAGCGTATTCAGACGCCGAGGTGGTGGCATAATTTAATAGAGTCGGTAATATCAATAAATTTTAAAAGCCTTTTAATGCGCATCGATAAAAATAAAGCAGACGCATCTTCGGCGGCATAATTATCCCGAAATGAGCAGCTCAAACCGGAGTTGTCGTTTGGTTTTTGGGCTTCATAAATTATCCCTCCAGCATCATGATGGCGGGCGGTGCAAAGACCAAATTCAATTATGCAAATCGCATGTGAGAAATTCAATTGAAATACGATAATTTCCAAGGGAGTGTGGCGTACGTTCAGCTTTAAGTTACTGAATTCTGTACAAGTGTCCTCGCATTAAGTATGTCCCAGTGAAATCAGCTTGGAAAACTCCGCGGCTCAGCATGTCCCCATGGAAATTTGCGCACAAAAGCCAAGAAAGCGGAGGAAAAAACAAAATAAATGCTATAATAAGTAGCGGAGCTGAGCGATAAAAGTGTGGATAACTGTCGTTCATATGCAACCGAAACAATGCAACAATGCGCCCAGCATCCCCCGATCCTTATCCCCGTCATCATCGCCAACCGCAGCCACCAAAGACAATGTGCAGCATCCCCATCGGTTTTTTTTGTTTTTTGGGTGGGAAAAGGGAAGGAACAGGAGCAGGAGCAGGGACGTTCACGGGTAGCCTGAAATGCACCAACGAAAATTCATGGCATTAGGGGAATGCCAAACGAGCTGGGCAACATGGCAACAGAATCAACTAAAAAGGAGTCGGGGTATTTAGAGACAGATTAGAGCAAAGCAAAGCTTAGACTAAGGGATACTCTCACTGTAAACCTAAGGGTAAAATGATAAATTATATATTATACCTACCTCAAAAGAAGCTAACTTTGTTATGTATTTATTCAACAAAAAATAAAATAAAAGCCAGCATTTCTTCAGCTACATTTTATTTGTTATATTGATTTTAATAAAAAAAACTGTACGAAATATTATCCTATCTTATCTTTCCACTACAAAATCCTTTCTATAACCCAAGCCTATCTCCCGACTTTCATCTCTATCTTCAGGATAATAGTTATAATACCTGAAAACCCGCTTTTGCCAGAAAGTTATCTGGCTTTCGCCACCAAATATACCGTCGACTTGCCTCCAGCCAACTCGAACTGATTCCCATTAGACTGTGATATATATACACGTTCGTTCGTCCTGGTTTTGTGTGGATCTCCGTCCTGTCTGCCTTAGTTGTTGACGATTTGGTAACTGCAGCAGTTAGCTGCTCCCTCTGCTGGCTCAGTTGCAGCTCCGGCTGGCAAGTGCCTTTGGCTTATAAAATATTTAAACGTTTTTGTGGCTTTGGCCGCAACATATTTGCACTTTGGGGCCAGAAGCAGCAACTTCTCCTACTGTCTCTTGTGCATTTCCTTATGTTTTCTTGGCACAAAAGGAAAAGGGAGTAGAAAAAAAAGGGTGGAAAGTTGCGCCCGGATGCATGCTATTAATATTGTGCGACAGCTGGCGGACTGCTTAAATATTTACTCAATACGCAGGGAAAGAACTACAAAAAAGCCAGGGCTTGCCAGTTAACCCATGGAAGCAAGCTTAGACCGCTTAACCCCCCAGGAGACCCCCGATATGCTAATACGGTTATGGTTACTGCCTCTGCCACTGCTCCTGCTGCGGCTTCTATTCTTTGCGGTTGTCCTTGTCGTGTTGGCTGGAGAGGAAATTTCATTATGCCAATTACTTGCATCAAAGCTGCTTGGATAATTGACTTTGCTTAGCCCCGAACCTACAGTCCCCAATCCCTAACCTTCCACTCCCTTTGGGTTTGCATAAGACGCCTTTTGCACATTAGCCGCCACTTGCGCTCTGTGTGTGTGTGTGTGTGTGTGTGTGAAGGTCCTTTTCCTCCTGCTGCATAAAATAATTAAACTTAATTGACAGTTTTTCGACATCACCTTTGTTGCTGCTGTGTGACAAGTCAGGAGACAGCTCCTCCTTGTCCTAACGAGCTTAACTTTTTAGCAGCAAGAAGTGCCTGCTCAGTTTTAACGGCGAAAAGTAACTAGCACTATAACTAGCCAGTAGTTAGCTGCTTTACTCAAGTTTAATTCTCGTCGGCGGAATAAAATACATTTTAAGCAGTGGCAAGGCAGAGGAAAAAATAACTAAACCTAAGGGAATGCAGCCAAGGAGTCTTTTTTAAACAAAAAGTAAAGTTAATTAAATGAATATTAGCCAGGAATAAGATAATCTTTATTTTAAAAAGAGATTTAAAAAGTTCTTCAAGTAAAAAGGATCCTCCTTTAGTGCACTTAAAACTCTTAATATTATGATTTGTTTATTAAAAATATATCAAGGCATCCTTGACATTAGTCACTTTTTATTTTAAGCTTTCACTCTCTTTACATTTAGAAAACTAAAACCCCAAAAATTACTTTCAAAAACTTAGTAAAATTTTAGTTTAATAGTTTGGAATTTGTTAGCTTCTTTTAGTGCCGTGACCAGCAGCCAAAATGAGGTTCTATCCGAATGCAGATGTCTGGTGCTATGTGGACAAGCAAAGCTGCATGAACAACTACATTAGATATCCGCCAAATCATAGCTGGAAGATTAATGACAGGACCACCTCGCGGGTAATGCGCTACTGGCGCGATTCTGTGGGCATCAAGAAGCCGGATATAAAGCTGGAGGATCTGTATTTCACCGACTGGTCAAAGAATCGCATTCGTCCGCAGGCCTGTCTGGGATTGCTCTATGCCACTGGTAACCGTTTCATTAAGCTGACCATGGCACCGCCAGCAGGCTTCAAGTGCGCTCCAATGCCTGTTAATTTGGCAACAGCGCGGATTGTTAAGGGTAATATATTTATATACTTTTTATTTTACATATTTATAAAATTTTTAAATGTTTTTAATATTATTTATGTTACAGTGGTGCTGAAAAAGAAGGCCAGGGCGGAAAGAAAGGCCAAGAAGGAAGAGAAGGCCAAGAAGGCTGCCGAAAAGAAGGCCAAGAAGGAGGCCGAGGCGAAGGAGAAGGAGAGAAACAAGTATAAGAGCAAGCCCAAGGACAAGGCCAAGGATGCCAAGTCAAAGGAGATCAAGACCTATAAAGACGCGGATAAAGCAAAGTAAAAAAATTGTGAATTATAATACAAAATTGAAGTAAACGTTTAAAAAAAATGGTAAAAGTCAATGCAATTACTTGGAACTTTAATAAATTATTTAATATAATATTTAAAATATTATTTAAAATATTTTTGAAAAGATTATTTGAGATGTTATTTAATATATTTTTCTTGGAAATATTTTAAAAATAAATTAATGGTTTGATATTTCTGTAGTATCTTAAATATCGATCAAGTAAATAAATATTATTTTATACTTAATGGCACAGTTGAACGGCTTCTTAACTGGCGCTTTTATCACCCCATATTCCATAGGTATGGGGACAGTCCCCTCTTCTCCCCCCTTCTCCCATCTCCACTGGGAGACCCCCTCGGGCTGCCCTCGCTCGGCTGATTGCCTGCATTTAATCAAATTAATTAATGGCACATTTCACATTCATCATTTTGCCCGGCTGCATATTTTCCCATTCCTGATGCTGCAGCGAAAAGCCAGTGCTCGAGGCTCCTCCAGCTGCAGCACCGCCCCCTCGTTTACCGCCTCCCCCTTCCCTCTCCACCATTCACCCTGCCCTTTACGACTGATTGAAATTGCACGGCAGTCTCCTCTTTTATAGCATGCAACTTTTTGTTGCCGATTTTTTTTTGTTGTTGCCGCATTCAGATTCTTTCTTTTTTTTTTTTTTTGGCACAAATCAACGAACTGCAAAATTCAATTGAAAATCGTTGAATGCAAGTTAATCAGTTCGCTTGGCTACGCTAATTATGTGGCCACTATATGTGTGTGTGTGGTGGGTGGGTGGGTGTTATGATGGCAGGACGATATGCCATATTTACAAATATTCATGTGAAAGCAAAGTAACCAAATTATTCGGTTGTCGAATGAACTGCAATTTAAATTCGAACGAATTGATGACATTGGTTGGCATTAAAAATTGGTAAACAAACAATAAATGGAAAGCGGTTAAGGGTAGACGTATGCTCTTGAAATATCTTTATTAAAAGTGTAATAAATATACAGCTTGAGGGACTAATATTTATTTAATATATATAATTATATAATATATTTAATTTAAATATAAAATAAATCACAGCATACATATCCCTATCAATCTATCTTCTGCATTATATACAAAAACTTTTGACTCTCCTGTAAATAAACAAATTTATGATCATATTTTAGTACTAAAGTCACACCATAAATATGGAGAAAAAGAAGCCTCAACCAAAGATTCAAAATGTAGACCAACAGCATTTTGTGGCCACTCGAATGAGTCTGCCGCTCTTTATGGTGTCTCGTAAGATTTAATTCCAAGATTATTAGCATCCAGATATTAATTAGTTCCAAAAAATATGTGTAACTAGGTAATCGCATTAGAAAAGATAACTTGGCCAGCGTGGGTAAACAGTTTAAACTGGCCAGCCGCCATTATACTGAAAACTGTCGCAAGGGTAAGCCTGTGTTTTCGATTTCAAAAACAAAGCTTATAATCTTTCCTGAAATCCACAACAGAGAGTCACGTTGAGGCCGCCAGCAAGGCCACATTTGATCACTACCAACACATCACGGGCTATGACAAGCAGCCAAAGAATCCTTATCCTGAGAAGCGTCCTCTGCGTGCCGAGCGCAGCTTGACTCAGTGGAGAAGCTGGCAACTGCCACCGAATCACTATGGTGTGCCGCCGCAGCCTTTTCTCCGTTTGAAGGGCACCAAGGGCACCGTATTTGCCAAGCCGCACACAAATCACAGCCGTGTGTCCATCAAGCCGCCGCCCTATCACTTTTACGAACTTCCGCCGGGCATCGAACGCCTGTTCAACCGCGAAAACCAGCAGAAGGGCAAGTTCCTATCGAGTAAGTTAGCCCCAAAGGCACTTCCTGGGAAAGTTTCCTATTAAAATTCGGATATTCCTGCCTTCAGATGCCCGCGATCACCGCCCAACGACACGTTGCATGATCTCCAGTGTGTCTGGATGCTGGCGCGATCCCTTGGATCCCGGACCCTGCGACACGCACACAGACTACTACGAAGTGCAGGCAAATGCCGCGCCCATAACCAAGTCATCCCGTCCCAATCCGCATCTGTTCGGTTTCAGGTCGTGCGTGCCCACGCAGATCAACCAAAAAATCCGGCGACACATTAGCATGGAGCCAGCGCCGGGTCGCTACTGCACCAGTTACCCAAATGTGTGTCCATGTCCGGCGGGCAAAACCTGTGTTCCGGGCCTGCAGCTGCTTATCGATGACCAAAAGAGGCGCAAGTTCCGGCGTCTGCCCTTTGAACGGATTAGCCGAAAGAATCTCTGCGAGTCGGACTGGCGCCATGTGACTGGGCAGGGACATCGGCACATCTTTATTATGAGCCAACGGGACAAACCGAAGCCGCCAAAGAAGCCATCACCGGGCAAGAAGCCCGGCAAGCTGATCAATATGTTTGCCGACGCCAAGTACATCAACATGCTCAGCCAGCCTCAGCGTAACAAGATCTCCATTCGGAAGTTTGCGGTGCCGCCGTATGTGCCAAAGATCACCTATAACTGTGCCGCCAAGCGGGTGGTGCGCAAACAGCTGAAAAACAACAAGAAGATCGCCTTTAATAGCGGCCAGGAGCGCTGGAAGGATGGTGAACGGCCAATGCAGCTAACCACAAGGCAGCTGGAGGCCATTAAGGCCAAGCTACCGCCAGAGCGTCGACTTGTAGACCATCCCATTGAAATACCAGAGGATCTGCCAAGTCGCCTGGCCCGTGTGCCCGACCACCAGCGGGTCACCTATATGCCCAAGCTGCGCAAGCGCCTGTTTAAATTCCTACCCATTCCCGCTGCCCGGGTTCTGGTCACCGACAGTGACATACGTCCTGATATAGTCTTCGATCCAGATCACCCAACCGGTTTGTATCGGCGTAAGATTGAAGAGTCGATGTTCTTCAAGGACTCTGTCCTGCGGGCAATTGAGAACAAGGAGAACGAACAGGCCGAAACCTTGAGCGCAACACAGTCAGTGTCCCAGGCTCATAGGCCATCGGATGCCCCATCCGCTGAGGACATTCCGCCAGAAAAAACCGGATCCACGCATTCGGTCCAAGCTTAAAATTGCTTCGGCTTCACGTTTGTGCCACTTTTGAAATCCTTTTCGTTTTTGATTTATGCTCCTCGCTAGACCGAATCCACGTGGCTAGAACAAGAAAACTAGGAGAGATGGTCGGGGGAAAGCAGCTGGAAATACCTTAAATAAAGATGTGAAAAATTATCCACATGGAAGATCTGGTTGGGGTTTTAATTGCAAAAGGGGGAGAGCAGTGTTGGTGTTTAAAAAAAATCTGGGGCGTTAGAGTTTAATGTACATAGTTTAACATAAATGTATAACAAATGAATAAAAAGCATAAAATTAATATTTGAATTTCAGTTTCTTGAATCAAAATTTTTTCATTTAAATTTATACAATTTAATTTCTTTATTTTAATTTCTACAATTTAATTCCTTTCATGAGCGTTAAGCATCTTAATTATATATTTATTTGGTACAACTTTTAATATGAGCATTAAATAATATTTGTTATTACATTTATTTATTATTTTTATTGAAAAATGCTTGCCTTTAAATTTTAACTTTTTAAAAGTCAAGCTCTCAGCTCTGACTCCCAACTGGGGGACTAGAGTTTCCTCGCCTTTCCGGCTTTTGCTGCCATAAAACAGGCCAAAAGTAACTTTCGACCATAAAATAAATAACTTTTTTAACTGTCCATCTCGCCGCACTTCCCTTTCCCATCCGATGGCCACACACACACGAAGACAAAAAGGTCAAAACGAAATAATTAAGTTTTGCAAACGTTTTGCGGGTAACTAGGAGACGGGGTCGGGGCCGTATCCGGATCCGGATCCGCATCCGGGTGCTCTCTACGTGTGCCCCCGCTACATGTGGCCATTAAAATGCTCGTATTATATATCTCCTCTTGCTTAGATTGTAAAACATAATCTGTTATCAATTATTTTAGCTTCGTGGCCTGACTGGCTTCCTCTTGGATAAAACTTGCAAAGCGCTCGCATTGCACTTTGGGAGGGGGGAAAAGTTTCCAGGACTCCACACACACTCGCACGCTCAGATATGTATTTATGACTTGGTTAACAATTCTGGCTGCTAAGCAATTTTCCTTGACTCTCCCGTTGGCTTGCCATAAAAATGGGCAATCTAATCGATTATCGAATTGAGCGACTGCAACCGGGCCTAATTGAGTTAGCCGAGTCAAAAGTCCCAACTCAGCAGCTCACAGTGGGCCTTGAGCATACCTTCCTTTCCATTGTACTCACATTGATTTAACATTTGGTTGCTTTGAAAATCGTTGCATAAGATTTTCGCCCCACCCCCAAACACTCAACAGTTTATATTTATTTGCTAAATTTACCAGTGCTTGGGGTCAAAATTAATTAATTTAGCGAACCATCCATCACTCTGCTGGCTATGGGTCTTAAACGCTTCGTTTCCTCAATGCTGCGCAGTGCCCAGCTGCGATCGAATAAAGTCGGACAGCTGGCCGCCGGCTGTCCACCCGTTTTTAATCAGAATGGCATGTGGACCGCTATGGTGCAGCGGCAGATGCAAAATAAGCCTGAATATGGTCCAGGAGGCAAACCCCAAGATCAACGTGGTTTGGAGCAGCAGCAATCCGGACCATTTTCCGGCGGATCAGAACCAACTGCTCATCGACTTCCTCGCAAACGCTGCTGGCTGACAAAACGCAAGGATCCCCAGTTACAGAAGAAGCAGTAGATACATATATATGTCATCAGATGTGTATAAAGTTAATAATATTTCAGTAAATATAAACTTTAAAAGTCTGATATGTATAATTTGTATTAAATATCAAAATAATTCTTGTGGCTTCATAGTAAAGATTCCTACAGGATCAAAGGTGGTAAGTTATTAAGTTTACTATTTATTACACTTTCCTGCTTATAAATAAACTAAGTTTAAATAAGATTTTCTACTCCTCTCCCCCACTTTCTTAAGAAATTCAATTGAATTTTTGTTTACCAGCTGCTGATTAACAATGCCAGCAGAATCCTTGGCTTTACACGCAGATCCTGGGCTCCACGTTCTCCTCAATTCCAAGGAATTATTATGGTTAATGCCCGTGCCATTGTTGTGCCACGTATCCCCCCTCGCCCCACTCCTCGTGTTGTGCAAATATTTTACGCGACACACGGAGCCGCACAAAGCCAGCGAGCACAAGTAAAAGTAAATTATAAGCCAAAGGCAGCACAACAACGCAGGAGTTGCAACAATGATGCAGTGCCATGTTGAAATGCAACTGATTGTGCGCGAAAAGTTTTTTGTTGATGCCACGCGCCGTGGAAGAAGCAGAAAAGACAGCGCCCGGCTTTTGGTTAACATGACTTATTATTAAGGGGGGGGTGGAAATTGTGGGCGTGGACCCCAGACTTGCCAACTAGTTCAAGATGAAGACGCGGTGGAAATGGATCAAAGCGACTGCCATGAAAATGGAAGCGGCGGCGTCCCGCAACGGGAAACTAATATGCAAAGGTACCCTGGAAGATGGAAAAGTACAGGTTATTGGATAGTTAGTATTACATATCAGAAAGTATGAGCTGTGATTATAAATTGAATTAAATATTAACACGAACTTAAAATCTAGAAACATCAAAAACAATTCTATAGTTTATGATTTTCTCAAAAATACCCATGCTTGCTCCTTATAGGGATAGGAAATGACCTCATATCATATCTTTAATTTCTGATTTCATGTCAATTTCGATAAATATGATAAAAATAATTAGTTTACTTTTATAATTTATTGTGTGCAATGTACTAGAATGTTTCTATAATTTTTAAAACCTCAGTAGTATTCCTGTTTCTTAATTTATAATTAAGTACACAGTGTTCAAATAACTAAATACATTTTTAAAACATTTTGAAATGTATCTAATGTACCAAGAACCAATATAAAATGTATTATTTAAGTAAAAGCTTGTATCATAATGATTTTTAAAGACTCAATTTCGTTCAATAATTATTAACTAAGCTTAGGAAATAAGCAATGATTATTAATCATATGTTATTGGATATGGAAGGGTATATAGGGTATTCCTTTCAACATCCTTGTTGCCCTACACCTCTTTTTTGGTCTTGTCGCCTTTCGTGACTTACTTTTGTGGGTGTTTGTTTGTGTGCCGACCAAACAAATGAGCCACGACTCTGCCAGAGGTTTTCACGTTTCTTACCAGCTTTCTTCCCACAGTTTTCATTCCATTCCATTCTTCTTGCCGAGGCATTCTTCCCAGTCGCATGCTCAGCGTGCAGCAAAGTCACTGCATTAGTCTATGAAAGTTGTATTCCCGTCTTCGGAGCTCCTTCTTTCATGCTTTGTCGGTGGTTTTTTTGTTTTTCAGTTGGCTTTTGTTTGGCTCCTTGTTGCAGATTTCTTTCTCGTCCTTTTTTTTTTGTGTGCGAAGTGGGTCACGGGGTCGTGGCGTGTGCAAATTGCAGTTGCCAGCGGGGGCGGTGTGTGTGGTTGGAGGTCCTGCGGTTGCACTCGCTGTGCGTGTGCGTCGACATGTCGACTTTACATTTTCAAATAATTTCTGATTAAGCATGGGCCACCCCTTTTACCCCTCCCCCCTTCTGGCACCCGAAACCCACTCGGAAAATGCTATGACCCCCGCTGTGTGACAAAAGCAATGGGTGCAGCTACCATCTGTCCTGCACCGAAAGAAACGTTTCTAGCTATTAAATAAAATGATAAAGTCCTGGCAGAGACTTCAAGAAATATCCTTAGAAATATCGAAATAAAAGAGACAAAATAATTAACTAATTTTTATGGAATTATATATTTCTCTATGTGTTCTTTCTCTTCTTTTTTTTCACTGTTACTGTCTCATCCTTTCTCTTGGTATCTTCAAGGCAACATGCTGACATATTGCGGGGCATAATTTACCGTTGCTTTCGCCTGTTATTTCTCTTCTTCTGCCGTCAGTGTCCTGCGCTTTTTTTTCCTGATACTTCTTCCTTTTTACTCTCCTCCTGTAGCCGCCTGTCGCCGAGTGCAACTAATTTTTGTTTGTTCACGGAAAGCCACAAAGATTTATGCTTGAGAAATTATGCTTTAAAAGTTGAGCATATGTCTTCGTTGCTGCTGCTCGCCGTCTTAAGTAATTTAATATACTTTAATGCCGGTTCACTCCAGCACCTAGCACCTAGCACCTCCTTCCCTGTCCTACGTCTCGCTCAGTCTCACGTGCATAATGTATATTTAGTGTATGCGCATATAAAGGACATGTATTATGGGAGTTAGAGGGGCTGGTGGGGGAGGGTGGCTAGCAGAAAGGGGGGGTTTGGGGTAAGCAACAAAATGTTCATAAAAATGCAAATGTGCAAAATGGTAAGAGAGAGAGAAAAAGGAGTGAAAGCGCGAAATCATAATGAAAGAGCGAGCAAACAGAAAGACGAAACACACACACACACAATCGGGGCAAAGGTTGTTGTGTGTGTGAAAGCGCGTCACTTTTTGCGCTGACATTTTAAGTGCATCTTTGTGAAATATTTAAACAAAGAATAATTACACACGGCATTACGAACTTAATGCGGCTGAGTGCATGAAATACTCATCTCAACGTAAATGCAAGCGTCCTCCGCATGTGTCAGGGTGGTGTGAGTGTAGGTTCACAGGACAGTTCTGCAAGGTGAAGGTAATTCCAGAGGTCCTTTTACTGGCCATTATTACCCATTATTAGGGATCTTTTCGATCAAAGTTGGAAAGGAAGAAAATAAAGAACATTTAGGTAGACTTTTCTATAAATCATAATTTCTATATTTCGCAGGACATTTTCCAGTAAAGCTAATCATGCCATGAAATATTCTGACCCATAAATCAGGGCTAAGGTTACCTCTGCTTTAAAGTTTAATAATAGTTTATTGCTTTTCTGTGATTTAACAAATTAAATTCGCATTTAATATGATTATTTAATATTTGAAGGATCAATATAATTATTTTTTAATCAAAATAACTTCGAAATAAATTACCTCCTTGGCAAATTAATTCAGAAATAGTACCTTATTTTGATTTCATATATTTAATTATTCATATTATTCAAATTGTTGTTTCAAGTTTATAATATTAATTTATGTATGTTAATCTACACAAAGGAATTTAAAATTGGGTAGGAATATAAAAAATGAAGAATTTTTTTTAAGTACTTTCAAACTCATTTATTTTATTTGTAAAATACCTTTAAAATATTGTTTTCCAATTAATTGCTTTATTTATGTTTATATTTTCCTCTACCAAATTCTCTCTGTGTTAAAATATTAAAATACCTTTTAATGTTTATATAAAAAAACTGCCTTTGTCACAATAAAACTGATAAAATAATTCTAATTTGGTAAATTTACAAAATTTATCTATGACCTGCATATTGGCCAAAACCATTTGCATTTCCATGCGGCACAAATTCGAAGCTCTTTCGACCCAAAGCTAATAGATGGCTATATTTCGAGTTAGTACAACATTTGGCATGTAAAATGTTTTTAAATTAACGCTAGGCTGTACAAATTGGCCAGCATGTTTGGCTGCAATTGCATTTTCCGAACTGAATCAGTTGGATTTCTACCTACGGCTCCACCTCCTGCATTGGCCGTGGCTGTGCAGGGAGGATGTTGTGACAAGGACTTCGGGATGGTTACCCATGGCTAAGCCAAAGTTATGGCGATTGCAGTTGGAAATGCACACACACACACACACGACGGGCAGGGAAAATCAGTTCGAAAATTGAATTCGAATGCAGCAGGAAGAGGGCTGAGGGCTGAGGGGGGGCAAAAGTGTCCTCCATATTGGGCCACTGGCATACCAAGAACTCAACTGGAACTCCACTGGCTGAGTGGACTCGAAGTGACTTTGTGCTTGCCATTGACTAAAACAAATGGGCTCCACAACATCTTTTACTGTCAGCTGCAACTTGTCGCCCTGTCCATTTCTGTGTGTGTGTGTGTGTGCCACACCCACCAACCCCCCTCCCTGCTGTCTTTCTCTTTCTCTGGTATATAAATAAAATAAATATTTATATTGAAATGCAACGCAATCGAGCGCAACAGAATTGAATTTCAGAGCTTTGCTTTTGGCTTTTTGTGCCGTTTGCCTTTCGGCTTTTGACTTGTCCGCAGCTACTACCACTACGACTACTGACTGGCCAAAAGGGAAAATAAAGATGCCCAGGATCTGGAGATAGAGAGATATACCCGATGGTGAAGCGAGATGAGACGGCAGCGATTTTAGTTTCTCAAATTGAATTTTGCCAACTTTGTTTGGCATTTAATTGCATTGCAAGTTGCGTTGCAATTTCAATTGATTCCGAATGAGCTGAGTGCTGCAGGTGAAGCGGCCCCAGAAAAGAGCCAGAAGGATGCCATTCCCCATTCAATTGGTATGTCGTCCTTTAAAGCGTAATGCCAAATAGTTTTGCTGTTAGTTAGTTGACACAACTTATGTGAATTTAACATTGTTTGCTTAGAGTTCAACTGACTGACAGCTTGACTGAGCAAATAGAAATTGGAAGACAAAATTAGGCACTGAGGCTGGAATGTCCTTGTGGGACTATTAAATCAACTTAATTGCTGCATTTTATTAATTTCAGTTGGTTATTTATTTAGTTCTTATTTGATTATTGCTTTATTTTTGCTAAAACAAATGTTTAAGGTATTTGAAATCATTAAAATTAGAAAGTTTATATTTTCATCTTATGATAAATGATTAGTAATGATTTATTTTGGAAGAATTGTTAATTAAATTATATCCTTTCTATAGAAATTCGATATATTTTTCACAAGCTAAGAAATACATCGCTTTGCAGATTCTACAAGAGCCCCAATCCTGCCTCTCCTTCCCTAAGCTTTGAGATTATAAGTCCTTTGTTCGACTTGATATTCTTGTTTTAAAGAATTTCCCTAGAAAACAGGAAACGGAGAAATGTTTAACATACATTATGCAGTAGTCGAGGGGGGGGGGGGGGGGGGAGGAATATAAAATTACATTACTCAACAAACAAAGCAACAAATTATCATTTAGATAATACTTTTTAGTGCTTTTCAGCACTCCCTCGCTCCCTCCCTGCCTCGTCCCTGTCTGCCAGGCTTTCACTTACCTAACGCATGGAAATTTTTTCCATCTGCATGCATTTTCTTTTGTGATACCAAGCAGCCGCCCAGCCAAGTGGAGCATATCAGGCAATCGGTATGCCGCCAATGGAATTTTCCCCGGGATAACCGGAATTCCTTAGCCCATTTCTGGTGCGTGGTAAAAGCGCGTAAAGTAAAATGTAAGTGGCATGCATGGAATAAAAAAAAGACGAAAAAAAAGGACAAGAGGGAGGAATGTGGCGCGGAATGGTGGAACATAATACGCGAAATAACAAAAGCGGAAAAGTGTGTGTAAAAGCTGTCTAGAGGAGCTGCCAGCCAAGGAGATAAAGGATGGTAGACGCTTGGCAATGCAAATGCTCCTAATGTTCGCTTTATGTCTTTGTTTTCCCACAGAGATAGAGAGATGCGTATTTTCCCGAGGGAGTGTGTGTGTGTGTACATCAAATTGATTAGTGGTAGAAACTCCAGGAGCAGGAAACTGCAGCGCTGCCTCACAACTTTTACGAATACAATTTTTGCCATTGCAGCTAATTATTTGCATATTTCTTTTACCTGGCCAGGACGTGCGACAAGAACTCCAGGAGTTGCTCCTAATTTGAAAGGTTTTTCCCCACTCTGTGCAACCCCCCACCCACTGACAAATGCAAATGTCAGCAGAGTGTTGGCAACTTTTTCATTTTGCAACTCTGCCAGGACATGGCTTTGCAGTTGTCATTTTGCGTTGCGCAAATGTCAAACTTATAGACGCTAAGCCACGTTTCAGAGGAGGCCAGAGACCTCGGATCCAAACCGCCTCACCTTCCAGTAGAATCATTTCCCCCCTTTTCCGATTTTTCCCCCCTCCCACACCATCATTGCTGCGTGGCATGCCAATGTTGCACGTTCAAATTAACTTTAATGAACCCAGTTTAGTTGCAAATGAGTTACAGAACTCGAAAAACACATTGAGACGTGTTTAGTGAGCACAGAACAGGGAAGGCGTCATTATTATGTTGGCTCAGGTGATTTTAAGCACTGATAGGTGGTTCCGTTTTGAGTTTTTGAAAATGTTTAGCACTGAAATATAAGAGGTTTATGTCGGAGCAGAAGGGGGAATGTAAAAGAGTCATTGTTTCTTATTTAAAATTATATTTTTTTAGCTTTAAAATAGAAATAAAAATTAATATGATTTTAAAACGAATTAAAAGGATGTCCAAAAGTAGTTAAAATTTTTAATAAATCTTAAATCAATCAGTTTACTTTACCAATTTTCTTTTAATGTTAAACTCCTTCCATATATTTCTAATATTTATAAGGGAACAGGTTCAAAAGTTGTACAAAAATCAAAATCGTTTCCAAATATGCCTTAAAAAATGCAAATATTTATTTCCTGTTACCGTATAGCATATTATACCATACTTTCTGTGTATATTTGATCGATTCTACTATTAAAATTCCATTAGTTCTACTATAAAACCGAAGTTTAAGTTTATTTATTTATTAGAGAAAACACATTTCAACTTGAGCCTTAATAATGATATCATAAGCACCTCCATTACCTTTAAATATTATTTTCAATGTTGCAATTAATATATTTTTAAGTTTATTAATACCTTCCTCGCTTATCCTCACTTACGGGACAAAAAATCAATTAAATCCCTAAAGTTACAACAAGTTCCTTTAAAAATCTGATTCAAACCACCGATGCTCCTTGACAAACCCGAAGACCAGCCTTCCTGTCATCCCCAAGGAGGTGCCAGGACCCGTTGTTGAATTTGAATTTGAATAAATGCAAAGAAAAAAACCCCAAATATGTACGAGTATCTTGTATCAAATGTCAAGTTTCGTGTTTGTGACAGTTCAAAGATTGCCAAAAATTTCCACACTAAGGTGCATGTGGCAGAAAGTTGGCCGGTAAATGGCCGGCATTCCCGGGTCTCGCCCACCCGAAATAAATATTCGTTGTTGAAAAAAGGACATAAATAAATATGCGGGAAAATATCAGGACAGGACTTTCACTTAGCCGACTGCCCAAACTTCCATTCGCCTTTTACTTTCTTGACAGTCATGCTTATTTATGGCCCCACGGCCTGAGTAGGCCCTCTTCCAATTTGCCGGAATTTTTAAGCCGCGCCAATTTATTGGCCGACTGTGTGACGATTAGCCAAATATCGAGATTATGCCTAAATCAGCATCGACAGCCAATCCAATTTTGTGGGCCACGCGGAAAGGCTTATGGCGAGGGTTCGTTGACTCCAACTCCGGGCCGCCTCCTGTGTGGGCTTTGGGCCAGCATCCAAGAAAAACAGAAATTGAAATAACACCAAAGAGATAACCAAGAGCAGGGGCGAGGGGTGCCAACAGAAAAAAGTGTGAAAACCGCAGCAGCAAACTGAAAAACTGACAAAATGACTCTGCGACCAGCCGACTGACCGACTGACTGACTGACTGACTGTTTTGGCCAGGTCTGGTCTGCTCTGTGGTTGCGGTCCGTGTGGCAACAAATGTGCAATGTGGCAATTGATTTATTCAAATGAAATCACAGCAAGAAAAGCCAGCCGGGGGAGATGTGGTCGGCAGCAGGTAACTTATGCACTTAGCCCAAAATAAACATCAGGCTGGCAAACCGCACAACTTAACTGGAATATATTCAATGCATACAATTCAGCGAATAAAAATTGTATTTTTTAAAGTTTTCTGAAGGTAAATTCTATCTAATCAAACTTACAAATTTGATAATCAATTAAATAATATTTAAAGTATATTCAAAAAGTTTATCTCATCTTCAACTTTCCTTCTTCATTGCATTCCATATTAAATATTTCCAGCACCCCATTTGTGCGATTAGCCATCACTTTTCCAGCAAAGACTAGTTTATGTTTTCCCAGAAATATTAAAACGGTGATTAATAAAATCGCAATGCTGAATACAGGATGTTTTCGAAGGGACTGAGTAAACGGGGCGGCAGTGTTGGTTGGACCCTCCAGCCAGGAATAGGCGCTAATGATTGTCAAGTTGGCCAAGAGAGTTAGGATAATGCGCCAACGCAATGCCACGACTCGGTAGGAGGAAACCACTTCAGTAAGACGTCGCTCAAAGGCCTTGAGATCCTCGTAATCCAAGGCTTTCTCCATTTTAATTATTCAAAATTTTGTTGTGATTTTTGTTTCAAACAATTTTCGAGATATTGATTGGAATGACATAGCCTTTTGCTGTTTATTTTTCGATTTCAAGTAGAAAGTTTACTGCAGGCCACTCCATCCACCCAGAAGACCACTCCAGCCCCAGGCGCCAACATGAGCATTGATCCAGTTGCGAAAGGCTGCGACATTTGTGTAGACGCCCGGATAATTGGGATTGGCACAGCCCAGGCCCCAGGACACTATGCCATAGAGCTTGCCTCGACCCCCAGCTCCTCCTACTCCTGCTGCTGCCTCTCCTTCTTCCAACGAATAACCCACCAGCGGTCCGCCAGAGTCTCCTTGGCAGCTATCGTGACCGGGACGCGCGGCGCAGATCATTCGCTGGGTTATGGGCAGCACCTGACGATAGGCGCGTCGGCATTGCTGCGACTCCACCAGATCCACATCCACGAAGCGCAGTTGCGGGGACACGCCCGACACCTCATTGTCAGCGCCATCCTCTCCCTGAAAGCCCCACCCGCTGACCAGCAGCCGGGTGGCTGCCGTCGGTGGCTCCATCTCTGTGGCCAAAGGCACTGGCTGCAGGTGCTCGCTGAAATTGAGCCTGCCATTCAGGATGAGCAGCGCCAGGTCGTTGTCGTGGCTCTGCGGATTATAGCCGCCGTGGGTGATCACCTGGCGCACGCTGAGCAGATGGCCGCCCCTCGCATGCTCGCTGGAAGCCACGCGAACGTTGTAATCCTCAGGGCTGTAGGGCTCCTCGAAGCAATGGGCCGCCGTCAGCAGGAAGTGGTGCCCGATGATGGCTGCCCCGCAGATGTGCTGGTCATGCAACTGCACTGAGGCTTGGTATGGGAACTCCGTTATGGTGGTCACCTCGCCACCCACAATTCGCCCATCGCCGGGCTTGGACGTGGCATGTACTGAAGATGCAAGCAGCACGCAAGTTGCCACAAAGCTCCATGAAATCATCTTACTGTCTGGCTGAGGAATACTTCCGTGTCGGAGCTTTATATCGGTGAAGCGTAGGAACTTATCGGTGGAAAGTCAACAGTTTGGATGTTATTGTTGCCGTTTTGCCAATTTGGGGGTTGATCTTATCGCCACTATTTGCTTGTACGCGAAGGTGTCAAAGCCACGTTATCTGACTTTGACCCAATAACCTTGTCGGTGACAGATAAATGGTGTTTTGTAAATATCTGAGTAATTTTTACTGTATAAAGGTAGAAGTTTAAAAGTGTTTCATGGGGTATTTACATCATTTTGGGTTAAAAGTATAATTACAATAAATAAATAACTATAAAATATTACTTAACCTACCTTTTCTCTGTAGTTTTCAGACAAAAGATCATCTACCAAACATAAAACACATCCCAATTAGACGGGCTTTTCAATTACACAAAATTGCCAAAATTAAGTAAGTTAAGCCTTTGAAATAGAAGCCTTACAAATCTCCGCTTAAGCAAGGATAAGAGCCATATTTCATAGTCCTCTTGGGCGGGTGTGGGTACAACTTGATTCAGTTCAGATTCAATGAATATGTTAACAACTCGGTGTCAGGCCAGGCCAAGACAAGTGTATATATCTACATTATTTGCATAGAGTCAGTCAGTCTACTATTTCATTATGAGATAAAACAACCTGCTCGACAGTGCCAGTAATGGCAACAACTTATTAGCTTAGACAAAAATGAATTGCATAAATATTTAAGGCCAGTATCCCTGGACTACCAGATAGGCACAAGATACACTTTACAGATTGGAAGGACCCAGCCAGCAAGTTGGCCAAGTGTCAGTGCGGGCGGGCACTAATTGTTTCATTTTGCCTGCCAGACAGTAAACAATTCCAGAATCCACAAATATATGCACACACACGTATGTATGAATATAGCTTCTCATTGCAGAGATGTTTCTTGGGTTTTCATTTTAACAAAATTCAATTTGCTGCTGCTGACACATTGGGGGGAGTGAGAGAGGAGCAGGGAGCCCCTCAGCATGCTAATTGCCTGGCCAGCAATTAATTAAACATGGCAGGATTTAATAAAATGCAGGGCAAGGACTTACTAGTGTTTCTTGATTCATACATAATTTAAACATGTTCAAAAGAAAGTGGAATAATTGCCACAGTTTTTCTCAATCAATATTCATTAAAAATCATCAAAAACTCTGAAAACAATTCATAAAAAATCAAAATAGAAGTAAATAAATGAATTTAACAAAGCTTTTCACTTGAAATCTTAATTGTTAACATTCTTTAATTAAGAAATATGTCTTAAAAAAACATGTAAATGTAAACGTGGCGTATACGTAATATTTATTTAACTTCCATTGCATTTGTTCAGCTGTGTAGCTTTTAATTGTGGAAATTGTTGCAGTTAATTGCGTGTAATTGAGAATCCTCTCAGAAAATTCGTCACATAACTCTCGACAGGACATAAATCTTGAGTGGGAAGGCCTGGGAGTGGGGGTTAATTGCAGGGTAAAGAACATCAATTACCAAAAAAACAAAAAAAAGGGAAATGGAAAAGGAAAGGAAAAACCAGGGAAAGTAAGGCAGAACGAAGGCGAATGCTTGCCGCAAACTCTGCGCTCTTTTCCCCCATAAATTATGCAGTCAATTTTTTTGACTTTATTATAAAATGCGTGTTTATTATGCCATAAAAGCGAGAGCGAAGCGTGGGCGCCGAAAAAGTGTTGAAAAGTGTGGTAAAGTGTCAGTATTAAGCGTGAAATTAATTACAAACGCTTACTTAAGTTAAATATTTGAACGAAGCCTTAGCTTTGCGACAACACGGAAAAAGGAAGGCAAGCTCCCGGGCAAAGTCTGAGTACTGAATCCGGCCGGACAGGACAGGTCTCCTTTCACTTGGCCAGGAGCTACAGAAGCTGGAGCTGGCCGTAAGACGAGCCACTTTGTCAGCCGAAACTCAACTCAACTCGAAGCTCCTCGACTTTATTTTACCGGCAGTTCCAAAAATATACTGCCAACAGTGAGAAAAATAAAAGATTTTAGAAGCTTTCAAATAATGTGATTAAGGGGAGATTATATATATTTTATAAACGAAGAATTTTGGTTTTTGTACCATAAATATTATTTTAAAAAATATATTACTGCAAGTAAAATTAAAGGAAATATTTTATTAGTATTTTTAATCATAAATTATTATTAATAGAGCAACTTATGCTATTTGAACATAAGTGTAAAAGAGCGTTTATGGTAGAATATATGCCAGATCACATGTAAATTATATAGTTTCCTTAATTAAATCTAATTTATCTAAATTTAGTTAGTAGTTTTTCTCCAGTGAATTCTCTTTCTCACATTTTTTTCGACCCTATTTTCGGGGCTCTTTTTTGTTTTGCTTTAAGCGCAAGTTGTCATTTGTCATGCTTTTTGCTGCTGCTGCTGCTACCTGGCTTCCTTTCCGTTTCAGTTGGACATCTCGCTTCCTCCCACGCATATGTTGCGACCAAGTTTTTGACTGATTGCCAGGGACAACAGCAGCAGCAGCAACATCAGCAGCAGCACCACCACCACCACAACCACCTACAGCGACATCGAAGAAATGCTAAAAAATGTATGCTAACGGCAGCGTTGGTGGCATTGCTAACGGTAAAGTGTTGCAAATAGCTTTTTTGCGTTTCTGAATAATTTATAAGATGTGTTTACTCATGAAACCAAGTGACTAAGTGTTGCCACCAAGCGGAGGAGGATGATGAAGCCCATCGCAAGTGGAAAGTGGAAAGTGAGGCGGTCAACTGATGGCTTGGTAAATGAAACACGATAATTTACTTAGGTGCAATGCGGTGTTGTTTGTGGGCGAGAACTTGAGATATTGCTGCGAATGATTGGATCGTTGTTGGGGACGGGAAAAGAAAGCTTTTATCAACAAACTGAATAAGTTATGCGTACAATCTGCTTAAAGGACATCGAAGCCCCACACACACTCGGCAGCCATTTGCTAATTGTGCTCATTATCTGCTAAATGTGCGCAAATTTATGTGACGCACGCAGTTGCCTCACCAACTGATTTGATTACCCGTACGTGTAGCGGCGAGTGCCCAGCAGGTGGAGAGGCAAATTGAGTCGCTCTACCTGAGCACCCAAAGACTCGCCGAAAAAAATGGCTCATAAAACATGTAAAATGCCAGAAAAAAGAGCCTCCCTCTGAACCCACACACACATCCTGCGCCTCACTCTCCTTTTCCTGAGGCTGAGAAGCTCATTAAAAATTCGTAGAGCGTTCTATTAAATGTTCATGTTTTGCATAAAAATAAAGCTACCCAAAAAAAAGAGAGGATAAAAAGGAGCAGGGCCCAGAGAGGTGGGAGGGCATAGTGTTTCATGTGTGGGTGCTTTGCGGCTTGTAAATTCAATTGATTCTGTAATGATGCCGCATTTTAATTAACCCATCATAGCCTAGGCAATTGCAATGAGTTGTAAATTGTGTAAATACTTGAAAAGAAAATTGAAAAGGGAGGAAAAACAGTCAGAATATGTTGCTACACTTTATACCAGTAACTTTTTGGTATTGCCAAAATATTTCCCGAACAACTCTAAACTCCTAGTTTTTCATTGCTACCAAAAATATGTTTTCGTTAAAGCAATCAAACCAATAATTTGCCAACAGGAACAACAGCAAAAACACACAGATATATGTATATACAAACGTAAACTGCAATAAAAACATATAAATCAAATCACAAAAGCCACAAAAATAGCCAACATCGAAGGCTATGTCCTTCGGCAAGGAGGGGCTCCTTCCTGTAACTCAACGACTAAGCAGGAAATGCCATTGAAAAACACGTAATCACATAGACCAACATACACACAGGCGGCACAGTTGCTATAGATCCTGATTCCGAGAAAGCATAGAATTTCATTTCAATGCTTATCATATAATATTTAGGAATTTTTTTTCTATTCCCGTCCTGCTGTGGGGGGGATGGAAGAGGGAGGTGGTTGAACGGTGGTCAGCGCATACAAATGCAAAACGGAAATGACATGAGGGATAAATCAGGAAATTACTAAACATCAAATAAAGCTGATAGCGTAACTTCCATACAGATTTGTGCGAGCATTCGAAATCATAGCTCTTGGCTTCGCCATCGTCGTTGGCGATGTCAACAATTCAAAATCATTGCAATGATGACGGGGCAAACAGCTGTGGCAGCCACTGCTGTGCAGCGAAAAATTCAATTTTGCAATATGACATCCGGCGGCGGGCACACACACGGCGTATACTTAACGCCGCAACGCCTGAGTCAACAGGGCCCCCCGAAGCGATTGACATGCCCCCATTGTTCGACGGCTTTTTAACAGCTAATGTTACGGCTCCTGCCACCGCCACAGCCAACTGCTTACGGCTGCCGACTGCCGACTCCTGACTGCTGACTGCTGGAAATTGGCAACTACTGGCTACTGGTTACTGGAGCCTCTGTCCTGAATCCTGCCCAGCTGCAACGCTGCAGTTTTCTGTCAAACAAGGGCTGCCATCGCTTTGGGGCGCTGCGTTAGTGGAATTCGAGCTTGTGGCGTTAGAGTCAATAGCAAGGCGCTCGGCTATGGCCAATTATGGCCAGGGAACATGGCGAAATTTCATAACAGAGATGGCGGATCCAATATCCGGTTTGTAATTATGGTAAGTTTGAATAGGTATTACTTTGCTTTGGGCATTACTTGGGCCTAAAATATTTATAGAAAATTATAAAGAAATTTATAGAAATAAATGGAAACATAAAACAGTATGTACGAATTTAAAGAAAATGTATAAAAGTATAAGAATTTTCTTATTTATGAATCCTCTTAGGAAATCTTTAAATAAAAAATAAAATACAGTTTTTTCTGTGCCTTTAAACTCAGTTTTTTTTTTTATTAAAGACTTTATTTAAGACTTTAAACAATTTTTTGATTTTATTTTCATTTTGATACAGTTACAAACATTTAATTCTTTTTTTTTGTATTTGTTTATGTATTAGAAATTCGCTCAACAGCCACTGACATTGCGCATACGACATGTAGTCCTTGGCTCAATTATGGAAGGAGGAAAGTCCTTGAAAAACTCCTTAGAAATAATATGAAATTCTTAAAATTTAAATATTTTAATTGATATAAATATAATTTATTATAATTAAAAATAATTACCGACCCCTCCGGTGTCACACATTACGTATACGACATGCTGTCTGCGACTTAATTATGGATTTAGAAAACTTCTTGGAAAGTTACTTAAAAAACTTCTTGAAATTCTTCTTTATGATTGTTTTTCCACAATATATAATTTATTAAAGATTTTGTATAATTTGTTTTTCACAATTTAGGTAATTGCTAATTTATTCCTTCTTTTTTCACATAATACATATTGTTTATTAAAGTACATTTATATCTTATTTCTCTACAATATTTTATATATTTTTATTATTAGTTAAATATCATTTAAAACTCCTCTTTCACTATTAAACCCCTTAGTTAGGCTCTTAACAAAATGTCGCCGAGCACTTGATGTGCCCCTCTTCATTCAGTCGCCACCTTCAAGAGCGAACAGCTCTCGTGGCAGAAAATAAATAAAATAAAATAGAATAAAATAAGCAGAGTAAATGGCACTCGAGCTGCGGCGCTTTAGAAACTTCAAGTGAAGCACGGCAAAAATTGTTAGGCTGCGCGTCGCCCCTCCTTCGACGTTGTCAGCGTGTGGCAAGCGGCAAGGGGAGGAGAAGGTGGAAAATTGTGCGAGTAAGCAGCGCAAATTTAATTACACTTAATTAAGTGCAAAAAATTCGTACAATGCTATTAAAATGTGCTTCAAAATGGCTTTGGTTTTATGTAGACATGTGTGTGTGTGTGGCAGAGTAGTTTGGCGCCTCGTGTGTGTGTATGTGTGAGTGAGTGAAAATGTAGTTTGCATTTATTAGAACATTTTTGCGGAAGAGCCATAAAAATGCTTTGCTGTGCATTAACTTCTTTTTTCTCTGGGCTCGGGCGATAAAGTTGTAGAAGCGATGGAGAAAAAGATTTATGCCTTTAATAGATGAGATCTTTAATGAAGTCATTTAACTTGGGAAATAGGGAATATTTTTATGACTTTTCAAGCTTAATTTTAATGATTTATTAAATTTAAATTAGTTATAGTTCAAGGAACTAACAATTTACAAAAAATTTAATAGCTTGCTTTAGGAGGATTGATATTATGACAGGATTATCACATTTTTAGGAACTATTCTTAATAAAAATGCTAAATTTAGATTTTATTTCAATAAAATATAAAATGTCTGATTATTAATTTTAAAATAGTAAATATAAAATTCGTATAGAACATAAATTGCATTTGCAATGCCCATAAAATTCTAAAAATATATTAAAAAATGCTCTCATAAATTATTATCTGTTTTAATATCTATTAAAATATATCATATTTTTATGAAAGCATCTTATAATCGTGTAAGACTCCAAAAAAACAAATAATATTTCATATGAAATCATTTTAAAACCATGTAAAACACATTTTTTTTAATTCCACGGGTAACCAATGATTATTTTCCTCAGCTTTTCCCTAATTGCATTTCAGCAATCGTGGCAAGTCTCTAAAGTAAATTATGGTCCGGGATGCTGGAATACCTTTTTTTGAGGGCATTTAGATAGCTTGGCCGAAACAATAAGAGGCATTAAAAATTTTTTTATTGTTTTCCATGGCGGTGGCTTTATGACTTATTCTCCTCCGCCGCGCTATTACACATAATTTCTGGCCGCTCCTGCAGGATATATATTTTCTCTTATTTATGGGGCGGCTGCCGTTGTCCGCTTGCCGCTGTTGTTGGTTATTTTTGGGTTTTAGCGCGTTGACAGCATGTGGCTGGAACGGCGGCTACTTAGCATCATCGCAGGATGCTGAATCCTTATTATCCTGCCACTTTCCAGTTGTCGGTCTTATGCTTATGCCTCGTCTTCGTCTTCTGGAGGATGTTGTTGCTTTTGCTGCTGCTGCTGTGCCTCTTGGCACTGACGGCTGTTGTTATAAGCCGCTTTTAGCCGCTGCCCTGACAATCCGCGTCTGCTGCTACTTATTTTGATTAAATTTACATAATTTCCCGGCTCCCCTCCTTTTCATTTACTAGCAGGTTTTTTTCCAGCGAATATTTATTTCCTTTGCAATCTTCCCTTATCGCTGACCCATTAATGCATTTCCTTCGCCAGCGATATTTGCTCAATCTTTATGTTAACTCAATTGCCAATATCGTGTGCAAATATTTCAACAGCTTGCCACCAAAAAAAAGAGGACTTTGTAACTATCGCCAGTCAATGCCACGCCTCCCGGAGAGCCCATAGCCCACCGCCCATCGCCCCAGTAGCGAGTGCTGACATACAGACAGGCAAATACGTCAGTGGAGTGTATAATTTGCGCTTTGTCTGACTGTCAACACTTTTAACCCATTTCTGTTGGCTGTACATTTTGGCCCTGCAGATGGGCAAGGGAATATAGGAAAGAATGCCTATGATGGGCTGGATATTTCCCTATTTTTTATTTTAAATATATTTATCTACAACTAAAAAGTAAAGTGTAAGCCACAAAAAACTATATGACAATGTTGGTATATAATTAAAAATAGCAAAAACATTAAAATTAAAAATATAGCTAAAAATTTAAAAACTTAACTGGAGACCTTATATGAAATATTATAAAATATTACTTCACAAATTAAAATACTTATTTATACATATTCAATAGAAGAATATATAAAAAATTAAAGGAAATGCAGAGAGTATAAAATATCTCACTTCCTGAAAGTGTCTATAAAAAATCATAAAAGCCTAAAAATTGTATAAAATATATATATTTAAGTAGATATTTTGTAGTTTCTTTTTATATATTTCAAATTTAAAAATTTTATTTACAAATACATTTTCATTATGCAAGCCCTACTGTTGGAAAGTATTTTTTTTTAAATCTTTTGCTCTCCAGACTTTGGCTTTGTCTTTCTCTGGCTCCCACTATGTATTTTTCTCTCTCTTTCTCTCTATCTCTTTCTTTACCTCTATACCCATCTCTATCTCTATCTATATCTCCAAATTCTATCTCGTTCTCCATCTGTTCAACACTTGAAGCTACCACAATTGCAGTGCGTTGAGCATTAACAGTTTTTCCGTTGGCTCGGCTCTGGTTCGCTTTCCCTGTGCTGCTGCTGGCTGTTGAAATAATATTTGCGATCATAATGGATTTTGCCAATTTGAATATTATTACACACGCACACACACACACACACCCACTCTCACACAGAGGGAATTACACAAGGGCAGGCAGTCAAATTTTTCGTTCAAAGTTGGCAAACAATTTTCTTAAGTAGTCAACGCTTGGGGTAGTTTAGATTTTTGCATACTCGCTAGCCCGAATATGTGGGTACGTGTATGCAGATGGGTTTTCGAGAGAACTTCATTTGCTGCTGGGGAAATTGATAAAAATTTGACTAGTACTCAGAGTC
Source organism: Drosophila mayri (assembly GCA_008042485.1). Lineage (NCBI taxonomy): Eukaryota > Metazoa > Arthropoda > Insecta > Diptera > Drosophilidae > Drosophila > Drosophila mayri. The sequence continues at coordinate 523,686 of VNJN01004882.1, read as the reverse complement.
GAAACGAGACGAGAAGGAGGCAGCGGCAGTGACCGAGTTAATAATGAAGTGCGTTTGCCAAAAGTTGAATTGCAAAGGGGAGGGGGGAGGTTAGTGCAAGGAGCTGGGAGAGAATGAAGAGCAAGATCACACACAAAATAATAATGCCGATGGGCAAACAGTGTGCGGCATATTAGCTGGAGTTTGCCACAGACCAAACATGGGCTCGCTTTGCCAACCAGCCAACCAGCCAACAACCAACAAGCGGCAACCAACAGACAACCAAACAACCATCAGCCAAGCCGAGCAAATGCAAACATTGGGCGCATTATCATTGCCGGGCAAATGACGTACAGAGATTAAATATTTGCCCGACTCTGTCTGGGCACAACAAGCAACACTGGAGTACGAGTATCATCCGCCCAGTTGCCTGGCATTGCGCATACGACATGTAGCCCTTGCTCAAATATTAAAAAATAAGCAGTAAGCAGTAAGCAGTGAATCCTTTTGCCTTCTCCTCCTCGGCTGCCTGGGAACTATGGCACATAATATTCAGTGCGTTTTATACATCTATTTCCTGGCCCAAGGCTGCCAACCAAAAAGCCAACAAACGCTGTTGACAGCAGCAAAAGTAATAAAACTTTAGGCGTTGACTGACTGCCTGGAACTGGCTGAATGAGTGATGGACTGCCGGAGTGACTGACTGCCTAACTGACTTCAGTGCGAGTCTTGTGGCAGTGAAATTCCATTTGTGACCTTCAAAAGGTTGCACATAAATATATTTGTTGTCCCATTCAAGCCGCTGCCAAGTCAACACAGAAAATATATTAATGAGTTCGGCCAGGGAATCATTTTCCCTCAATCAGAGGTCCAATCAATGTAACAATCCCTTTTCTAAATTGTGCAATATATTCAGCTAATGTCTTAACCCAAAACGCGGTTCTTTTTCATTTTCAATCATCCGCCGCTGTGGCTGCAAAAATTGACAGGAATAAAGCAAAACTCTAAAGGGAAAATTTGAAAATCCCGGCAAGTTTGGGGCGCTGCCGTGGAAATGGACATGCTATGCATGCTGAAGCTCTGTCGCATTTATTACCAGATTGCGGGGGTGCGGGAATCTATATTCCATACATACATATATATATATTTCCCACTGCCGTTTGTCGCTGCGTATTGGTACGTGCCGAATGGCAACTGGAAAACTTTTTTAATTTAAAAAAATTTTTGTGTTCTTCACCGCCAACGAAGACGAAGGGCGGGACGTCGACGACGCATGCGTTGCATTTGATACGCCGCCAAACTCAGCTTCAAAAAAAAAAGAAAAAAGTATACAAAATATAAAGCAGCAAAGGACAAAAAAAGGAAATGAAAAAAAAATATAAAAAAAAGAAAACCGAACCCGGCGTTAAAAAATGCGTTCCGCCGCGAGCTGTAAAGTTAATTTACAAACGAAACATTCGAACCGGCTTTCGGGCCCGGGGTGTCCACGGCATCGGGTCGGGTTCGAGGCTCCAGCTCCAGCTCCAGCTTGGTTCGGAATCTGGAATCTGGCATCCGGATGGGCATGGCCATGGGTTTGGGGGATGGCGACCACAGCGGCGACGGCTGTGGCATAATAAATGCAAACATAACTCTGATTCTCCGAATGCTCAACGCTGTCCCTAGCCGTTGCCCTTTATTGTATTTGACCTCGCAGCGCGAGTCTGGAAAAATGCGTGTGTAGCATAGTGTAGTCAGCTGAGACAGCTGCAGCAGGATACAGTGGAACATACAGAGCTCTGGGGAATAAATAGGTATCAATTTTTGGTTTTATTCAAATATAAAATCGTACTTCAAAAGCTTCTTTCGAAATGGTAATAAGATTTTAGTAAAAATTATGTTCAATTTATTATAATACATTGGTTAATGGGCCAAGGATTTTTTAAACTATTATTGAGTGTATGTCTAAACAAATAAATAATTATATATAATTATATAATTATATAAATCTGCCCACCAAAGATGCATTTCTTCCATAATCCATCTTAAAATATATTCAAATAATCCAAATATATCTTAATCGAGACTTTAAAACTTATCTTAAATATAGAAAAATTATAACCAACTCTGAACTCAAGTTTAGTAGTTCATATTTTCATTATTTCTTTTATTATTTGATGACTAATATTTTAATAACTTATGCATTATTTTTTTATTTATAATTATTTATTATCATTTATTTTATTTATATTTATGGTGCGGACACCACTGTTCCTTGGGGGAATCGCCGGTTACTGTTATTGAAAGGAGCTCCTCATATTTCAAAGGGACAATCACGCGTATGACAGCCGCGAGCTGTCAATGCCACTGCGCTTGGCCATTCGTTCGGCTATAGATGGCATCTCTGGCCGATCGGGATGGTTGGTGGCTGGATGCTGGATGCTGCAGGCCCTGCTGGCGCTTTTATTATTATAAGCCATGCTGTGCATATTATATTACCCCACAAAAACTGTTAGCACATGCTTGGGGCCAGGCAGGGGCAGGGACATGGCTGGGGCGGAGTCTGCACCAATTGTCACTTATAAATTGACATTTAAAATGTTTTGGAAACTGACCATATTGGAGGATATCAACTTTGAGGGTAGAAAATTAGAATAGGTCGCTAATTTCGTTGGGTCAATAAAGTGGCATTGAATTGGCAAATTATTTTAAATGAAGCTCATTAATCATACGCCCCGTATGACGGACCGCTGAGTAAACAAATGTCGATATTTGTGCAGTGTTTGTTTTTCGGATTTAATATCATTAAACAATGAGATAGACATAATGCGTAAGTGCCTGAATGAGTGTGTTTGTGAGGCCGTTAAAAATCAAACAGCCAATGTGCGTGACTTTAGCACTTCAATTATTTATAATTGCATAATGTTTACTCTGTTAAATGCGCTACTCACTGGCCACGGCCGTTGTTAATTTTAATTGAAACTTTTAATTGCATTTATTTTTCGACAGAAAAAAAGCCCAAGCCCCCAAACCGCCGCTGCGGCTAAAGTTACCACAACAGAAAATTGTAAAAATAATAAAATCTTCAATCTCTTTTCCACTTTGCAGCTGTGTAGGGCAATTAAATGCATAACAAAGACTTATTACAATGTATGTGTGTGTGTGAGTGTGTTTGCACATTTTATTTAGACAACAGCACACGTCCTTTGCACAGGATAAACACTTTTCTGTTCACAATTTCGCTGGACAGCCAGGTTATGCAACAATTTGCCGGCCAAAAGGAAAATGCTGCATAATGAAACAATATTTACCTTCGTTAGCACTCAAAATAGTTTTCAATTTTCTTATGCTGCCATTCCGCATTCTCTCTTGGAATTCCCCTCTGCCATTGCAATTTGAAAGCCAACGAACCGTGTGGCTGGCAAAACGTACAACTTAAACTTAAATTTTAACTAAATTTGTTCAGCAGCTGCAGCAGCAAAAAGAAGAAAAAAATCCGAAGCTAAAATATGGCAAAACTATATGCAAATTATGCTGCAAGACAGGATCAGGAGCAAAGACATTTTGCCTGGATGGAGAAGTGGGAGTCAAAGGGAGCAGCCACTCAACTTGGCAGTCAAATTTTCTTAACAAGCTTTTGGCCTAATCAAATAGCAGCCCGAAAAACCCTTTTCTGGCCGCCCCAAGACATCTTTGTCGTCCTGCTAAAGACGCTCGACAGGCAATTGTCTTATGTGGCATGCAAATTTTTTCAACCATCTTCAGTGTCTGTGTCTGTGTGTGTGCGGAAAATTGGCAAAAATTAAAACTATAAACTATCTTTTGCGAAGAGCTTGTCGGCCTGTCGGTGGGGTTATTGCCTTTATAATGGAGACCCGCCTATGCATATGCATAAATGGGAAAGATACTTTGGTAGAATCTTGTGCAAACATTTGGGTTTCGTGCTCTTGGGTTGGCGGTGAGTTCATTGATGTGGAAACTTGATCAGGGAGGCTTTAAGTCCTTAAATTACTTGAAACTCTTAAAATGTTAAAGAAGGAGTTGTTACATTGTAGTTTTTCCTTTATAACTACACTGAGAGTTTGTGTGGAGCTTTAAAAAATGCTTAGAGCTTAGAGGGGGGTTTTTTGCAAAAGTTAAAATTGTTATATTAGAGCAAATATTAAAACAGCATTAATATATTTTGGTATTTTCTGCCATATAATAATAATAACGAATTTAATACATTTTCTCATGGAGTTTTTAAAGCAAAATGCTACTATTATATTTATATATCAATATTTTACTTGCATTTTGTTTCTTTCAGTTTAAAAAGAATTCCAATAAGCTTAAAATGTTTATAAAAATCTATTGAAAATATATAAAAAAGCGGAACTTGTTCTTCTATTCGCCAGTTTATTATTACTTTATGCCACCTTCGACCCATTATAACATAACTTTAAATTCGTTACCAAAATGCCTCCCAAAAAGCGTAATTTTCAATATCTCTCCGACTCCAACTTCGACTCCTACTCCTACTCCCTACTTCTACAGGCCACGCACAAAAGGCGAAAACTGTTCTGCCAAAGTTGTTCACAGATCTTCTCCTCAACATCGTCGTCGTCCCCATATACACATTCCAAATTACGTATTGCTTGTAAAAGGCAAGAAGTTTTTCATAACTTTTCATAAGTTACGCTTATTTATACGAGACCACAATTTTGTACTTTGCATTTTCTTTATTTCTTTCAGCATTTCAGCTCGTCTCTCCTTTTGGCATTTCCATCATCCTTTTCCCCCTTTTCCTCCATCTTTTTTTTTTCGTTTTTTGGAGGAGGAAATTGAAACTTTGCTACTATTTTGCATAATTTTCTTATGCAGAGCAATCCGCAGAGAGGAAGGGAAGAGCAGCGGAGCCGGGGGCAAGTCGGAGTGCATACAATTGAAGTTGAGGTGGTAAGGGAGTCATGGAGACATGAAGGGAATGGGCCAGGATGCTGGGAGACAGAAGAAAGGATGATGTCGACGCCTTGCCAAGAGGAAATGTCGCTGCGGTTGTGTGGCAAAGCCAACTAAATTTAGTATTTACTTACCACATCCTTTGCGGCAGCTCGTCCTTTGCCTTCGCCAACTCCGCCATCTTCTAGATCCCGCCCAGCCTCGAGGCCCCCGGCATTTGCATATGTACAATAAGGCAGAGTGTATCCAACGGATAGTTTAGTCAGTCAGTCGAACATTTCCTTTGCCGCTCGTCATTTCAGCTGCACGAATCCAGGGAAATAAACCAAAGGATATATCACAACCAAACAGGAGGTGTTCCCAAATATATATTTTAGATTTTGAAATGTTTTATTATACATTGAGATTGTATTACGAATATTGAGAAGCTGGAACTTAATTAGTTTCTAGTTAAAAAGAGGTTTATATATTTTTTAAACATTTTCTTGAGAAGGCCTTAAAATATGAGCTTAGACCCAATATACTGTTAACAAGGCATCTTTAATAGTAATTCCTTCTAAACTCTCTCAGTGTATTTTAAGATTTTCACACTTTGGTCATTCACCTTGCCAAATTTGCTAGTCACTTAGCAGCAGGCTTGTTGGTAATTACTTTTGCCATTTACTTGGCGCCTGTAAAACACTTGCAGACCGCAAAAGTGTCGCTGGCAAGGATGTGAAAACTCTGAGGCAAAGCCTGGGGAAAATGCACTCGCTGAGTGCCTGCCAAAAATGCACTCACCCAGATGAGTTACTACTGTGTCTGTGTCTATGTCTCTCCTCCACATACCCCCACTGGGGATATTTTTCCGCAAAAGGCAAGACAAATGGCGGTGAAAAAAAACTGGACATGAATTAATTACAAGCTCAAGGCGCTAGAATCTGCTTACAAATCAGCGCTCATAAGTCAATATGCCAAATGCCAGAAATGCCAAAATATTCGCCAGTCGCCGGTGGACAGACGACAGTCGGCGATAAAGTATTTATAGTGGTCTCTCTCTCTACATCGAACCAGGATTCAAGCCAGGACTCTCACTCGAGCCCCCACCGAGCCATGGGGGATTTCTCTCTGTGTGCTCTGGAATTAATTGAAAGGCTTTCTGTTTGTTTTTGTTTGGCCTACGTTCGGCTTGGCTTCGGAGTGATAAATTAATGTGTCGATTGTATGTCGAGAATTAAAAGTATCCCGGCTGGGGGGACCTATGTATGGCTGCTCCTCCTGGGTGTGTGTGTGATTTTTATTCCACATTGGGCTCAGTCCTGCTGGATTATGCGCATGTTTACAAGGTTTTGGTTATTTATTATTTTTGGCCATCTTGTTCGGTGTGTGCGTGGAGGCCGGTTCAATCCGTAGTTTGTTTGCCAGTTGTTTTGCTTGGCAGGTTTATTAGTTATGCAGTTCGGTGTGCGGATTTGCTGAATTATTAATAAATAAACTCGATGGTAGAATGGGTAAATCGTAAATGTATGCCGAAAATATCTGTGAAATAATTCACATAAAAAATTGCTCAAAAACAGGGCACCACAACAATTAAAAAGAAGTAGAGCCAGGAAAATTAAATTGCACAAAAAAATTAGCCCGAAGCGTGTATAAAAATAAATATAACAACAAAACATTTAAAACAATGCTAAAATATTGTTCAGAACAGTTCACTAATCACATTCCCAGAGTGGCAGTCAGGCATAAAGTGTGTTTTTGTTGCTTATGCTGCCTTGAAACAAATTAAATAATTGGCATGACAACAGCAATCGACAGACAATACACTGCATATATATGTATATAAGTATAAATGTATTAAATGTATATATGTATATACACACATCTGGTCGAATGGCCTGATATAGTTCAGGGCGTGGCAAGTGGAAATGCGAAGACATCTTCCTCCTTCCTGCCACCGCCCAAAGCACTCGAGCGACTGACAACAATTTCATTAGACGTGAAGCCTGCTTCCATGTCCATGTCTCTGTCCATGTCCCATTCACTGTCATCAATGTGAACGTTGTCCTTGCCATTCCAAACTGCTGGCTGCCGGTCCCTGCTCGCTCACCCTCTGGCCACCGCTGTCACGGAGGGGCATTACAAACAAAACTACTTAACTTACCACGATTACATGTTATCGCAAATTAATTGTCGGACATTTTGTTTTACTAACAACATGCGTCAATGCTGCTGCTGCTGCTGCCAGGATGTTCAAGAAGTTGATAGCTTTCCGAGTGGACTCCACCTTGATTGCATTAATGGATCATCGGATGGGGTGAAGTGAAAGCTCGAATGGGAGTTGGTAGAAAGGGTTTTGTACAGCATGTAAAGATATCTAATGATGATGGATTAACAACAGCTTAGAGATTTGATAACTAACTCATGCCTTGGGAATCAGGGATATGTAAAGTAAAAATAGTTGCTAAGATCTTTCTAATTTTATAAAAAGTTAAAGGGTTTAGGAAGTTCTCACGCAGCTTTAGTTGCAGAAATACTAAATCTTAGGAAACAGTTTATTTTTCATAATTAAATTTATATTAAATATAAAAGGAAAATGTGGAAAACTGTGAAGATTGTATTTAATAATGATATATATTTATTTTATTTATATTTTAACATTTTTTGAAACATAGTGAAACGTATAAGTAAAGGAGCCTGCATAATCTTTCGGTCCTTAAGGGATTATCCTCACTGCAAAGGAAATAACTCTGTAAATAAAAGCCATTACCAATTCCCAGTTATATAAATAACTTCAATTAAATTCCATTGACTGATTTGTGTGCACTGAAATGCAGTAAAATGACTCGAGTTGACCACAAATTGAAAAGGCTTGCCAGAGAGACCTACGCATTAGAGGGTTAACCACTTGCCAAAGTGACAAAGCCCCGACAGGTGTGAGGTTGTCTCCTTTTCAGGGGGCCAAACTAATTAAAATTTTATGCTGTCGTGGAGACGCAAAGAATGCTCCACACCATCCTCCACACCATTTCATTTTTTACAACCTTCGAGATGAGGCAGGCCCAACTTCTGGCCATGCAAAGTGGATGCCGCCGCCTGGCTTAATGCATAATTACACACAAACGGTGTTCATTAAGTAAACGCGCCAAATGTTGCGGCGGGCAAGGTGCGAGAATCACGAATGGTTGGAGGGGGGAGCACCTGTCGGCCCCGGTATCCTTGGAGTTCCGACATCCTGCAGCCTGCATCCTGCCGCCTGCAGCCGACATCCGACATCGTCGTCGTCGTCGTCAAGTGCGTTTGATTTGCCGCCCGAGTTAGTTTGCACATGCTGCACTTGTTTATAAGTTCTCTAATTAATTTTTAAGTGCCGGTGCTAACTGCCTGAAGGACATGGCTGCAACCGGAGTCCTTAGCCACACACATGCCGGAACTCTCGAGCTGCCAAGGCTGCCTCCTCTGGCAGTCAGCTGTGGCTAAATGCTAAAAAAATTATGTACATGTGATTTGCTGGCCATAATGAAATTAGTCCTCTTTGTTGTGGGGAATTTCCGCTCTTCGGTGGAGCTGCTGCTCACTGAACGGTGAGTTAATAAGAGGCTCCTCTCTTGGCCTGCTCGACCCACCGGGGCTAAGGCACTTGGCAGGGGTCCTGCCCTGGCTTTAATGCTAATTTATTATCGTAGCCTGCAAAAATCTTGTTAAATTATTCATGAAAATTTGCCTTTGAGCGCCACTTCAATTCCAACTAATTAATAAAATTTGGATTCAATCGAAGCAGGCAAAAGGAGGCCTCCTCAGACTAAGACAACACTCGGCCGGGAATCGGTGCCAGCTGTGTCGGATCCGAGGCGAGTCCTTGGCACTGCGGCCGTGTTATCTGGCTGTTGTGTTTGTTATTAAGAAATAATCTACTTGTAAAATCTTAATTAAAGTTATTATAAATATGTATGAACAAGGCGGCAGGCAGAGAGCAGCAACAGTCACGGCAGGCAATGTCTCATACGCAGACATGTGTATTCGTAGCTACTATTGGGGTCAAGGTGGAAGGATTTTAAATTTGTAACCATTTTTTGAGAGAACTTAAGCTAAGGGAATTTATAAAATACAAATTATCAATTCTGAAAACTGGAAACTGAACGAGAGCCTCAATTCGTTTAAAGACTTTGTGTAATAATTTAAAGGGTTTATGTAAACTATTTTGTGATACGTTCTTATTTCTAGAATTATATATAATATAATATAAAATATAATATATAATATGAAATATATTGTCCATTATGTCCTTATGTTCTGCGTATACTTAAGAATATATTAAAATACATATAAGAAAAGTTTTATTTGCCTAAAATTCTTTTGTAAAACTAGGATATATTCAATGCATTTGGTAATAATATTTATTGGGAGGATAGGCTGACATATAATTTTGTTATTCGTGTATTAAATGTTATTCAATTTATTTATTATAAGTAAGATTTATTATTAAATAAACCAAGACGTTAAAATATTGTTTTATGTATTGGAAATCCGTTCGAATCTGTTTTATTTTAATAAAGAATACAGTATAAAAAGACATATAGATTTTCTTATTTGAAAAGAAAGATATATATTTAAAACATAGTTCAGAGATATTTCTTAAATATTAATTTATAAAATTAACCCCATATAACCTATATAGCTTTATCCCTTAAGCCCTAGTATTTTGACCCCTGCTGTACACATATTTGCCATATATTTGTTTGTCTGTCTCGCTGTCTGTTGTGTTTGCGTTCTTTCTCTTGGCCCGGCTATATATGCCCTTGGCTCTACTTTCGACGTTAAATTGCGCAGCTGTTTGCTTTTCACTTTATATGTATGTACAACCTCCATTTCCCCCCCTGTTTTTCCTCCCCCTACTACGCTGGGAAAAAGAAAAGCGCGTGGATGTGAGCAAGTGGCATCAAAAGTATTTGCGCTTTATTATGACAACTGACATTAGTTTGTTTGATATTTGTGTTGCTGCAGGAGCAGATGGGGAAGGAGTGGAAGGCATCCCCACCACCCCCAGTCCCTGTTTTTCACCCGCCTTTCATGTGATAAGATTTAATTGAGTTGGCAAAAAAAAGAAGGTGGGCGGTGGGCGGTGGGTGGCATTTGGGATGGATGCCTGCGGGAATTGTGGGAAAAGTCAAGTGTGCAGATTTCTCTCGAGTTTGTTTATTTGCCACACAGAGCACTCCGGCACCACTCTCGGTTTTCAATAATCTCGATGAGTTTTTGTGCTTTTGAAGTCCTTTAACCCCCAATGGCCGTTTGGGTGCGGGTTAAGCGTATTAATGCGATTTAATCAGCCCAAAAATGCACAACTAATCAACTGCAGGAGATCAGGAGCTGAAACTGAATCGCTGTCGCTTTGCATGCGAATCGAAAAAGTTTCCTTGCGCTGCAAAATTTTTAATGAAATAAATTAAAAAAGCTGTCAGCTGACTGTAAGTTTATATTAGGAATGATAGAAGAAACGTCCTGCGAAAAAAAGAGGCAAAGCTCCAAGGAATACGCTTAAGTGTTGAGTTACGCTAAATGGATTTCCAACCGGAGTTGCCAGCCGACGGAGTGGGAAATATGTAAACTACTCCGGCTAAACTGTCATGGCGAGCACTGCCGGGAAAAGGACTCTGACAGAGGCCAAGGAAAACCCGAGAAATGCCATGAAATTCGATTAGCAACAAGCCATTAAAAGAGGGAGATAGGGAGAGAGAGGGAAAGCGCAGCAGTTAAGGATTTTAAAATTTATAAGATGCCAAAAAGTTGGACTGTAAGTTTTGTTGAATTAATTAGCAAAGATGGGAGACAAGATAAAAAAAAAACAGCCAAGATCCTAACAATAAGTGATTTATGGCAATGACAGGAGTGTGAGTTAGTTTTGAGCCAGGATAAAATATTCTACAAATTATAAATTTACTTATTTATAGTTTCCCCTTTAGTATATATTTACCCTCTGTTTATTAATTAAACGCAGTGGTCTTTGCCCTCACATTATTATTTTCATATTCGGTGTGTAATAATTTCCAGCAAAATTAATTAGACACATCCTGCCAGTGTCCTGGCACTTGTGTCAAGAGTCAACAGTTTTGGCTGAAATAAACAAAATGTAGACATGAGCAGCTTGCCTTTGATCTAGCCACACTTAGCAAGTAATATTTGCAAGTAATTGCTCTATGTCAGCCGGAGTATTCCAAATATGTTATTATCTAATGTCTACACATGTAAATAGGCAAAGTTTTCATTTATCGCAGGGGGGTGTTAAGGGGGTGAGAGGAGATACGCCAAATACTCGTAGTTGTAATTAAAGTTTTACACAGCCAACTTTTCGGCATTGGCAGCGTGTTTCGGCTTTAGATTGCCTTCCTCCTTCTGCTCCTGTACCCGATGGCAATGCAAAGTTTTTTCCAAACATTTCTATAATAATGCGCCGTCAGGCAACACCCACATACACACACACACACACACACTCACGCACTAGCTGAAGGATCCTGGCGGTTGGGGTAGGACGCACCAAAAACTTTTCGCTTATCGTTGCGGCAAAATGTTAATATTTGCCGAAACGCTGGTAAAAAGCTCACTGTGCGCTGTGTCTATGTGTAAATATAAACCGCATAAAATGGTAATTATAAAACTAAACGAGAAATCGTCCCGAAAAATGCCACCATCCTCCTCCGCTATCTGTAATAGATTTGACTATGTCGATGTGCAACGGGGCGTATGATTATTGTTGTTATAATTGCGGAGCGCAATCTCGCTGTGTCTCTGTTTGCCTTCCATTCCCCTTCGTGTTTCCCCTCCCCCTCGGCCATTGTTATCCGCTGCCTATTTTAATGACTTTCCTTCTCCGCCTTCTGATGTGTCGCCGGCAGTTTTGTGGTTTAATTCGAAGCACTTGCGGTGCGATATTCGTTAGCATACTTTTGAGGGCGCCGTGGCGTTAGTTTCGGATTTCGCAGGTTAATTTAATTCGCGAGTCCTGGCAGCTGGCGGTGCTTTCGCTTTGCGTTGTCCTTTTGAAGTCGTCTCCCTCTCTCTTTGGATTGTGGGCTACTGTAACTTAGGGCTAAGAGAGTAAGAGGTATTTGGTATTAAAATTGGGGTATTTTGGTTTTAAGTGTAACAGGAGGAAAAGGATAAATTTAATAGTTTTTAGGAGATTTAGTAAAGTTTTCCTCTTCTTATTTAAAGGCAGACAGGAATAATTGAAGCTTTAATTGGTTTATTATATGATTTTTTGTTTTGTTTTCCTACTTTTTCTATTCTTAAATATCTTAAATAAAATAGTTTAAGATCTATTCCTCCTCCCTTTGAATTTTAAATAAATTTCAAAGTGAATTTTAGAGTAAATTTTAAACAAAAGTCGTAATAAAAAAATATGCTTTATATACTAACACTTTTCTAGCTATTTCCTAAATATATATATTTTTTATGTATAAATAAATTTGGGTATTTATAGGTTGTAACACTTGACTTTACAGTCCTTTCTTGTTTTTACGTTTAATTTTATATGCATGCATGTTTGAGGAGCATGAAAAGCAAGCAACCAAGTTCATTTTACATTTCAAAAGAGCCTTTTGTTATCCTGCACACACACACACACACACACACAGACGCACAGAGACACACACGCACACCCACCCATGCTAGCTAGCTTCGCCCCGCTGCCTTCTCAGCATTTGTTTTTATGCATTTCTTTATGCTTTTTAGCATTTCCATTTATTGTTGTTTTTAATATTCTTTTGTTGAGGATTAAGTATTTATTATCCTACGCACCAAGTATTTCCGACAAAAACAAATAAATGTTATGGGTGGGCAATAGTTTTTCCTGCACTTTAGCTGACTAGCATAAGTAGTTCTCTCCTCCTTGCTCTCTCTCGCTTTCCCTTTCGCTCTCTCTGTGGATCTCTGATTGTGTGTGTGTGTGTATTGCCTTTACAATGGCCAAGTGCTTGCAACCACCACCCACTCCCCCCCGACCTGCCCCTTTCGGGGTTGGCAAGGCAACTGTCGTAAGCATTTTCTTGCTGCTCTCCACTTTCCACTCTCCACTTGCAATTTCCCTTGTTGGCCGCTCTAAAATATGTTTTATTATCGTGTAACTGGCTTGTTGTTTTTTTTTATTTTATTTTTACATTCATATGTGTGTTTGCTTTTATGAATTGCGGTTCTATTGCTTTGAATATGTTCGAGTGTGAGTGGCCTTGCCTACTTGTTTGTGTGTGAGTTGGGTTTGTTTTTCTACTTATGGCCAAGATGCTTTGGCATTCTGCTTGAAAGCTGATTAGGTTTGCAAAATATATTTTAATGGGTGTTCCAAAATAGCAGGGAAATATTTATTAATTAAAGGGAGAAGGGGGAGAGCTTAGAAAATAACAGAAAGTTTTGTTGGGTTTCGAAAAAGTTTGTAAAAGAATTATTTTTATAAAGAATTAATTTCATTTAAAAGTCTTGGTTGAGGAAAGGTATTTTAGGGGTAGTTGTAGAGCAAAATTAAAGCATTTATTATATAAATAATACATTTTATAACTGTTTAAATATACCTCCAATTTATTGTTTGATTTCTTGTATTCAAAAATCTTGAAACAATTTTAAAATTTGTCTTATCATTATTTTTATTATCACTACAAGGTGACATATCTGAGGATTACTTTTTTTTACCATCCTTATATATATTCCTCTTTAATAATGAAATTTTCGTGTTGAAATAAAAAGTCTGGCGCCAGCCGATCGGCACTTAATTTGCATATTGCCGGCAAACCGGAATTGACTCTCATATATTGCGTATACGCCATGTCATGCAACTTTCGGCTGATGGAGATGCGCTGACGAACAGGCGGCGCTCAATGTATCGGAAAATTGCACGGACCCAAAAGATAAAAAGAATAAAGTGAAATCTTGTCATAAAACATAAAGAAAAGCAAATATACATTAAGGTCGTCATCGTCATTGCCATTGTTTCTGTTGTCCGCCGGCGACAAAATAATTTTACAACACTGACACATTTTATGTTTATTAAATCAGTGCCACGGCCACTGGCCATTAGGGGGGCCTCCCCCCCGGCCATTTGAGGAGGCAGAGAAGAGTAAGACCCGGCGGCGGGTCGCCCAGGAGCGGACCCCAATTTGTGCATGCTTCATTTGATTAAACATTTATGCTCAATAGCCGATGCGATGAGGCTGTGTGTTGTTCTGCGTTGTGTGTGTATAAAATCATTCCATATGATTTACTCGGAAGTTCATCGGTCAAGCGGGTCACGGGCTGTGGGTGGATGCAGTGCAGCGCATGTGTTACAGGCAAATCTAGTGACCCGAAAATTAATTGATTGGAAAATAATGTTTCGTGCATTTATTGATTCATGTTCATCCGTATCACACATGTGACCGACCGTCCGTCCGGCCTTTCATTTCTGATTTCTAACACATATTGTTTTTCGGCCCGTGTCTGCACTTGTGCCGAGGATGGGATGGGGTTCAATGGGGTGAAGTGGTGAGCTGGTGAGTTGGTCAGTTGGTGATTCGTCTGGTTGTTGCTTTCAATTTGGTTTTCGGTCAGTCCACTTTGGTATTTATCTACTTTGGCTTTTTGTTCATCATTATGCTGCTGCTCCGCTTCGCTTCGGTCTGGGTGAGAGTGGATTTTATGCAAAATCCATATTCAATTCGGCAGCTGAACATCTGTGCAAATATCAAATATTGACTACAAATACGGGCCCTGGACTCTGAAGCTTCAGCTTCCGATTTGGCATCGGCACTGGCTTCAGCTTCGGCTTCGGTTTGGGCCTCAGATAGGGTCAAGTGCTGTTGCTTTTACATTAAATTGCAATTATATATGGGAATTTATTTGCCCTGTGAGTGTTTTTGTATATTTTACGCCCTCCTTGGGATTGGGGATTATTATTAAAATTGTGCTTGTGTATGAGGCATAATTGCTGACTTTTGTAGTGTTTGCCAAAGCGTCAAGTTATGGACTTGGCCTGACTTTCCTGGAAATATTTAGGTTGCCAATCGTAACATATGTGTGTGTGCATAAATGTACATATTTAAGCCAAAGCAGACAGATGTTGTTATGTTATGGCCAAGGGAATGTAATGTCCATGTAACTCGGTGAAAAGCTTTCTGTTAATGTTAACTGGAAGCTGTGCTGCTCTTTGCTTCCTGTGAAAATTTTCTCTTAAATTTTAGAAAAAAAGTTGTAAAGCTGTCGAAAATGTAAAGGAAAGTAACTAAATAACAGAAGTAATGGTGGATAAGATATTCTTTGTTTTATAAACAATTAAATAATAATATAACTATAATATAATATAACTATAACTATAACTATAACTAATAATATTATTACTATTAATTTGTTTTATGTTATTTCCTTTTCTTTTTACAGTTTTCTGGTTGCTTTTTAAATAAGTATAAAATGTGAATATTTTATTAACCTCATTTTAATTTGTATTTTATATTAAAAATTATAAAAAAACTACAATAAATTCAGTCGAAAAAGGAGAGCTTTAATGCCACTTCTCTATAAATTGCAAAGTTAATGTACTTAGAAAAGGTCATGTATCCTTTATACCCTTGACATAAACAAATACAACTTAAAGAGTTTTAAACAATTTAGTTATGGTGTGTTATTTACTAATTAAAAAAATTTCTAGGGTTTAGAAATCTTTCAAAAATTAAAATCAAACTAAACAGTAATACTTACAACAAGAAAAATGTTATAAAATGTTTCACTTCAAGGGACGTGCTAAAGGCAATCACTTGAATTCCATAAATTATAATATTCCTATTGAACTTTGATTTAATTGAACACGAAATATGACACAGATGACTTCCAATAAAATATCCAAATACTCCTCAAATACCAAGTATCCCTCAGATACAATATACACACAGGGTACCCAAAATTGATAATAGAGAAACACACACGTGTGCGATGAGCTACAGCCGGGGTCCGGCTTAATTTGGATTTATGGCACACATTGTTTTTCCCCGAGTCACAATTGTGATTCAAGGAAATCATTCGTCCAGATTAATGCGATATGTTTATTAGGTGGGCAGCTGGAATACTGCCTTATCACGCCTATTTGAGGGACGGGACGAGACAAGACGAGACGGAGGGCTTCCTAAGCCCGCCGAACGCCACATGCCACATGCCACACGCCGCGCGGCAAATGGCAAATGGCGAGCCAAATTCAATTTTCTTCACCGAGAATGGAAAGATTTCAATTTATAATTAAGTTAAGTTGCTGATAGCCGGGCGCAGAGTGGTGCTCGACACTCTGGGACAAAGCCCGAGCTCATAATTGAAACCATGTCGAGTGAAAAGGGCTAAAAGGTTCAAGTGGCATCCACGAGAAAAGGCCACCAATAAAGTAATTAGGCGCTTAGTGTCCGAAAAATTTGCTACATCAAAGGGCGTAGCCAGCTTCTAATGCCATAACCCCTGACCTCTTGTCCGCCGACCCCCCCTCTTACCCCAGTTCAGCCGCAAAATTTTGACATTTCAGGCTTTTTGTGACAACTTTTCGTAGGAAGGCAGGGGGAGTGGGCCACATTTTTGATGCCTGTCTGTTGAGGGGGAAAAATAAATGTTGCCTGAAAGCAAAGAGTTCGTCACTAGCTTAATATTCCATTATTTCAAATATAAATCTTAAAATTTGAATAATATTTACTTTGTAATAAATAAAGAATTTAATGTTGTTAATTTTATTTGATTTCTAGTGAAAACTTTAAACTATTTGGGAAACTTTAGCAACATAAAAAAGTACAAAATAGATTAATGGAAAGGGTAATAGATGGTTAAATATTAATAATAGTTTTGAATAAATAATTTTGAATAATAATTAATTTGTTAAATTAACAGAGATTAATTAGTGTTTAGTCTTCTATAAATTCTTAGTTATATGTTTAAAGTCTTCTATCCTTAAAGTTTCATCTTCAATTTTAATTGATTTTCTTTATTTTTCTTCCAGAAGTTTTGTCCTATTTGTTCACACTTTTCCCATACATATATTCCTCGATATATTTGATATAATTTGAAGATCTAACAAGGCACAAACTCGTTACTTGTCGTTGTTTATTTCCCATCAAGCGTTGCCCGAACAAAAAGATCAAAGATAAATTTCCAATTTTTTGTTGTGCGTGTGTGGGAGTGGGGGTTTTGGGTGTGTGTGTGTGCCTCATCAAACGCTCCAGAAATTCACTGACAAAATGCCACAGAAAAACGAGGGCTCAGAGGTCTGAGGTCGTAGGTTAAGGGAGTCATATGAAAAGCTTTTGCCATTATACCACGCTCATTGTGGCCCGCTCGTTGTTGCTATTGTAGCGTTGTTATTATTGTTGACTTTACTGTTATTGTAATGCCGCATAGACGACACTTTCTCAATGATTTTTTCCCGTCATCTTGGTTCGCTTTTCGGTACTCGTCTCTGCGCTGACAGCTTTTGTTGGGTTCTGGCAAACACTTCACCGCGCACAATGCGCCCGGCAAATGAACGTGCAGCAGCAGCAGCAGTAGCAGCGGGCCGCTGTACAAAAAAGTCGGATATATATCGACTCCACACTGGCCACTCAATAACGAGCACTTGACAACTTTCACCAGGCGACAACAACATCAACGCTGGCAGGAGCAGGAGAAGGATCAATGGGAGTACTACAGCATGGCGATGGCCAATGACGACTGATGCCCGCTGCAATTAACTTTGGCCTAGCGAGAATGATGACAATTATTTCTTTTTTTTGCTTTTTCTGCCGGGTATTTACTTTGAAGTTTTGGCCTCAAAAGGGAGCGGCCACTAATTAGTTGTAAGAATTCGGGTCTACAAATAAATAGGCTCTGAAGGTTGTGATTTGCAGAAGCAGCAATATTTTTTGAGTGATTATATGTTGTTTTATTTGAGCCAAGAAAAATTGTTTTCTTTTAGTAAGGTCACTGGATTATTTTGTAGAGAAAATAACCTATCAAAGATACTTTATTTATAAGAGGTGTGGCTTTATCAAAGGAATCTGTTGCTATGCTATCTTTAAATTTAGAATCTTTTAAAGCTTTAAGAATTTAATCTACACAAACTAGCTTTTCCAGGGACATAGAATATAATTTTGGCTTTTTATTTATATTTAAATACAATTTTCAAATGTAAAAGAAGGCCAGTTTCAGTTACTAAATCATGAGATCTCCCCCTAAAGTATGCCAAAGCCATTTGTTTTTTATCTCTTAGCTAATTAGTTTTATAATTATAAATTCTGGCCTGTAATTTATCATGATATATACTTCTTATATGCCTTAAAGTCTCGGACTGGAATTGCATAGTCCAGCGAGCAATTTGTTTCGCCTCGCTATTGATTGTCCGGCACTGGGTCCTTAGTCCTTATGGATGAGTGTTTTTGGGGCCGCCACATGGGCGGCACGAGAATGCCAAGGACCTTCTGCAACGAAATATAAATTCCTGCCCACTCAAGCGCACACATTTAATGTAATTTTTTAAAAAGCCATTTTTTTTGTTGCTGTGCTCGCTCCGAGTAGGGGACATCTATATATACTTATATTTCGATGTTGGTTCGTCAGGGTGTGTATTGTTTATCAGTGGCAGGCCAGTTGCCGCGTCAAGCCAATGGCACAGCATAAACAAGACCCGAATTTGTGTTCGAATTTATGACAGTTGCTCCGCATCGCCTCCGCCTTTTCCAACGCCGACACCTCGGCAGTTTGGAGCTGGAAAAAGTGTCGCCAGGCGGTCGCCTGAGAGGGTGAAACTTTAAAGCCGCTCTTCGGCATATCGCCTTGAAGTTTCCGCAGTCCTCTCAATTTCCCTCGGTTCTGATTTTCCGCTCCACATTTTTTTTTCTGGCACTTTGTTGCTGATAAGACTTTGACTTTTGCTTGGCTAGTTTTTTAAGTCACTTGGGTTTGGGTTATGCCCGAGCATATTGTTTTTTCCAGCTTTTTTATGGCACACGAACCCACTCGCAGCACAAACAGCCACATAAAATTTCTGACACTTTGGCTTTGTCTTAGGACAGACTCGCTGCCTTATCAGAGATCGTCCATAACTATTGGTGAGCTTCCCAGATCCAGGGGAAAGGAGCTTCGAGCTCCCTTGTAGCGTAATTGAGAGAGGCAGGCGGAGAAACCTGCCACAGTTGGAGCTAAAAATATGAAAATCAAACAAAACAATGCTCTGCATCTTTTCAACTTCCGTGGTCTTGGGGAAACTTTCTTTTCCTGCGTTGCTCCAAGTTGAACCCCTCGAACCGTCAGATATTTATGGTTTCAGCTTAAATTACTCGCATTATCCAAGCACTTCGCCGTCAAATCTGCTTGGGTGTATCCTTGGAAACACTCACGGGCACCAACTGTCAGGCGAATGTCTAAGATTGGGTCTATTGACCCCAGACGACAAATTGTAGGGAAACCGTGAAATAAGTCGGAAACATATGGGGGAGTCCAACGAACTTTCGCCTTATTAATATATGAATGCCCACAGTGGGGCCCTCAGACGAAAAAACCTCAGTGGAAGGTGGCGAGACAGTTCGCCTTAGGAAGTCTACCCTGTGACGAAAATACCCCCGAGACTCCCAATCCGGGGAGATTTATTAGTTGGGCGTTAATCCCTGGCGGCCTAATACATCATTTCAATTTGTTGCAAGTCGTGTTTATTTGTTGTAGTTCCTAGCGAAGGATGCGGGCTCATAGAGGGTGTGGCGGGGCCCCAACTTTGTTGCCCCACCCGAAACTATTTCACTTATTTACTTTCATAACTTGCAAATTGTCAACTTATTGCTGGCTTCGGGCAAAGACACAGGAACCGAGACAGGCAACGAAACAACTGACGAAGTCGAGGAAATTCCTTCCTTCCAAAGTGGTGGAAAAGTTTATTTTCTTCCTTGGTGCCGCTCCTGTTTCTCAGCGGGTAAGTGGCTTATTATGGGGGCTTCAACGAAATACTTTCCCTACCGACATGATTGCCATGCTCTTTGTGTATATATAATTTAATTACCTAAAAAGTCCTGCACTATGTCTGTGATTTATATGGTTACTTGTGAGATGTGTAGAGGGAGAGGGTTTGGGTATCATTTTATATATTGTTGAAATTAAACATCAAACAAAAAGGGGGGTCTTAACGAGCTGGGAATGTGACGACAGTAAATTCCAGGACCTAAACTGTATAGTAAAATTAGTAATTGGTAGCGAAAGCTTCATATGTTGGAGGTATAATTTTTGTAGACTCCACAAGCACTTCGTACTTGAACTTTCTGTTGGAAAATTAGAACCTTAAAGCCTTTTTTCATAGGAATTATCCATGTAACTGAAATGTCTATATTTGCTATATATTTTCGAGTACATACTGATGTCATTTGATGTCCTTTAATCAACTCAATTAGCAGGAAATGTAATAATAACTGTTGTTCAACCGCCGCAAAATACAAATGAGACCGCAGACCCACTTTGATGGCAGTGGGCTAAATGGGTGGAAACGAATTTGCATTTGGAGCCAAAGAATCCTGGAGAGCCTGAGAGTTAGGACAAAGTATTTGCATATTATTTGGCGCTACCCTCAAAAGTCCGAGTCACACGTGTCTCTGCTCTTTTTGCTTTGTTTCGTTTCCCGTGGCTTTCCTGTATTACATTTTCGCCTTTTCGGTGGCTCCCCTGTTTTCGCTTTTAATTTCCTTCGCCGTGTGCTGCTTATGACTGCCAAAAACCAGAGAGGAAAGGAAAGACATAGCTGAGGGGAGGAGCGGGAAGAGGAGTTCCCCTTTGGGGGTGGGGCGGGTGACTGGGTGGCCCACCGAGTTGGGGGGAGGGCGAACACTTTCGATCTCTGTCTGTGGCAGTTGTATGATTAATGTGTTTACACAGGCCACGAGCTTTGCGGTCTGTGTTGATTCGAAAGGGTTAAAAGGCGTAAACAAACCCGCACACACACACACACATACACCCGGTCGCAGGACCTCCCCCACGTACATATATACAGACATATGTAAATGTAATGTTATTTATTTATTTATTATGCCATTCGTTTGCTGAAATTGACTCCACAAAAGAAGTCAAACGATGCGTTGTAAAAATGTTTTGCTGTCTTACTTATTTTCCGCTGGCTTTTATCAACATTTTAATTAGCCAAAAGCAAAGAAAAACAAATTTCATTTTCCCTGTATTTTCCCCTCATTCCGAGTGTGTCGCCATTTGACTTCATTTCGCCGGCAAGGTTGTGTCGCATAATCTTTTGGCGCTGTGTGCTAAGTGCCTGGAATTGGAATTTACGATGGCTCCCCGCAAAAAAATAAGGGAAAAGACAAAAAAAAAGTAATACAAACAAATGTCTGCAAAAGTTGGTCAACTTCGGCAGAAAGGAAAAGGTGAGGGGAAAAGTAATAGTGATACCACCTATCTTAATGTATTGTAATATTAAATCAAATTCGACTTGTTTTCTGTAAGAGATTTATAGGTTGAAATAAGCTCAAGGTTTTACATTTTTCATTAAATCAAATAATTTTATTGAAATATATTTTGTTTGTATAAATTTAATTATTTATTTAACTGAGTATTTGCTAAGTTAAAAATTTGTATGTAATGATAGCTGAGTATCTACTTTATGAACGATTTATTATGTCCAAAAATGCCTACTTAAATTGGTATAAAATATTAAAGGAAAATAAAGTCAAACTCTCGACTTAAAAATAAATGATTCGAATAATATGTTATTACATTTTATATAAATAGATTCATTTATTTTGTAATTCTGTAAGTTTTTCTAGGATGAATTATTAGGGAAAACAAGTTTTAATCTTTAAAATATATAAAAATAAGAGATGGACAAACTATGGAGCTTTTTTGGCTGCTTAAAAAATGAAATAAGATGAAAAAGAGTAAAAATTTAGATTACCTTCAATGTTGATTAATCAAACCAACTAAAATCTTGCACAGGCTATAAAATGTTATTCACTTGCTTTGGCGGAAACTTTTTAATTATATAGAAGACAGTCCTGTTGGGATAGATTGGATTGGCTTCTTGGTCCGCCCCTGGGCAGGTGCCAATATTAAATAGTTTAAATGAGCAGCAGCCACCAGGTGGAGAGGCAAGCCGGCAGGCACGTGCAGCCGGCGGGGTGAGGCGGATTGCGGCCGGCGCTGGCGGGGTCAGAGGGCAGGGCTGACTTTATGGCCGTGTGATAAGCAGGCAAGAGACCCTTTTTGATTTGGTTTTGGATTTGCGGTTGCCGTCGGAGCAGCTCCATTTGCCTTCAGCCTGTTAGTTATGCACAGTGGTGGGACTGGGACTGGAACGGGGACCTTGTCCGGATGCGGGGAAGGCGAACTGGGACTTGAGGTTTATTTAAAAGGGCAGTGCCACATGTTTGAGGTTTCGTTTGTGCGAAACGGTGTGTGTGCTGTGTGTGTGTGTCCTGGTTGGTTTTAATATGACACCTTGGCCGATGGTAATTTATCACCTCTGCGCCGGGGACATATGCTCCCCGACCGCCTCTTCCCGGGGCTTTTAAAACACTGAAGGGACTAATCCCCCCGAAACTGACTGAAATGTGGGTCCAACTGATGTTGGCCTACAGATAATTAGAGCCCAGCCCAGGACAAGATTTATGCATGCGTGTAAACGGCTTAAAGTGCCACAAAATAATGCCAAAAGAAATAGTCAACAAAAAATATATAGTGTGGGGATAGGGGGGGATGTTCAAATTAAATGCAAACAGGTTAAGCGTCTAATTAAATCACTGAAACCGAAAAAAGGGAGGCTCAGGAATGTCACAGATTTGATATGGCCCATCAATCCGGGCCCAGGCATTGTCTCATTTGTTAATTAAGTTTGCCAAGGCTGAACCTTTATCAAAAGCTAAAGCTTAGGTATTAAAATTATAAAAGTCTTTGTGGTTCCATGCAGGCCCACACTGCGTATGCGTGATGTCAACTTTTATTTACATTGCATTTAAACTAAATATATATTTCCCATATTTGTGCTTTGATATTTGCTCAACACTCCAAGAAAACAATTGGAATTTCAAGTGCTCAGCAAGCAGTTATACTCTTTTTGGGGTTTCCTCTTTCATTTGTTGGGAAAATCTCAACAGAAATCAATGCAAATTCGAATGGCACTCATGTGGATTAGAGTTGGCGGGATTTTCGGCACTACAACTGTGTGGGGATTTTTATGAGCAAATCGTTCGCATTATATCGGAAATCTGTTGGCTGGAAGATAGCGCTTGGCATGTATCTGGTCGAAATTATAAACGAATTTGTTTTTGGGGGTTGAGAATCGAAATTCGGGAATCGCGCCGGCAGGATTCATTTGATATGCGCGACATGTAGGAAGTTGCTTTGCCGGCGGTTGGGTTTCACTTTTATTTTTTTTCGGTTGGGGGGGTCACCCCGCCCCCGTCATCATCATCATCAGGCTCAGGCTTTGCCTCAGTTTCAGCCGGGAGATCAAAGAGCCTTGACAAGAGCCTCGGTCGCGACCGAAAACCTATTCGCCACGTCTACTCTAATGAGCCATAAAAATGTTGCCTAAACGGTTGCCGACTTTGGCAACTTCTAAGCGCATTGCTAAGGTGACAATACTGCTGGAATTATGCGGAGAATCGTTGCAGGAAGGCGGTTGAGGGGTCTTGGCACTGTCATAGCTACCGTCTCAGATATCAGCTTCAGACATAGTCAACGAAATATATTCAAAAACTTCAGTTGGTAAATTCAATTCAACTTTGCTTTTATGCCACCCAGCATATGAATAGAAATGGGGGATATTTTTGTTACTTTTTGAAGGAAAGAAAGTTGAGGAAATATTTAAGAAGGATTTTTTTATAATTTTTCGAATGCTTTTTGAACTAATTACAGCTGCCAACAGGGGAAGTAATCTTAAATGTAACTTGGCCTTTAGACTGCTTTCTAATTATGCTTTAATTTAATTATGTTTTATTCTGAATCTTAACTTTGATTCTTAGCTAAGCAATTCTTGAACTTTGCTGTTTTTAAAACCTTTCTAAATATGCTTTTAATTTTTTTTTATAAAGTAAAGATTTCAAATCAAAATATTCTCTAAAAGAGGGTAATATCCTGGTCGTATTCCGGATAGACTTGCCCAGCTTTTTTGCCTTATCCAAGTTTGCTTTGCCAAACTTTTGTTATCGACTGTCGCAGCAGCAGCAGCAGTGGAAATAAAAAGAAATATTATAAAGTAAAACATTATGTTAATACAACACTTTGTTTTGCTGTACTTCATATCTTGGCCATGTTCCCCCGCCGCACCTCTGGAATAACTTTTGGCATATTCGACTGGCGACCGGCAACTGGCGACTCGGCGGCGTCAGGGCGACAATAAATCAAAGTTTATAATATTAATTTTAAATTCAAAATGCGGCGGCGGCGGATGACTCCAAACTTTAAGGTTTTGCCTCGATGCCGCCGCTCGGCAAATTAAACAGAAAACTTTTATACCAACTTTGCCGGACGGAAAGCTGAAAAACGTAACCCCAGCAACTGTTTTATTATTAACTTAATTTGCTGGTGTGCCACAAAGCGGCCAACTTATTCGCAGAAAATATAAAAACAAAATAAATAAAATCAAATAGCTGTTATAAAAAAAAGAGAAAAAAAAAATGGTAGAGCGAAACTTGTTTGCTCTCAAGTCGGGAAATTTTTATTAGCCGCCCCCAAAGTTTGCCAGAGCCACTGTAAAAAAAACACCGAACCAAAAGAATCAATCCCTACGGCCAAGTCAGGAATTCTGAGTATTTTATTTATCAACTCACGCAGCAAGAAAAACCCCAGAAAAAAAAATTATATACACAGAGAGGAGAGCAGAAGGGAACTGCTTGGAAAAAGAGAAACGGAAAACTGCAACCTGAACAATTTCCAGAGTTTCAATTCAACTTATGAAACAGCTCGCGGCCATATCGATTTCACGCTTGACGCTAAGAAAATTAACTTTGCCCGAGCGCAAAACTCCACGAAAAACCAACAGCTGTAGGGGTAGCAGATACTTCGATGCGTATGACGGGGAAAACCCAAGGAAAACCGAGGAAAGCGGGGTACGAGGCGAGGAAGCGAGAGGCCGCATGCCATTCCTAAGCCCTGCACGTACTGCGGGTCCAAATATTGTAAGTGATTTGGTGAAGTTCCCAAAAAAAGCAGGAAAAAAAGAGGGGAAAAAGGAAACCCGCCCGGAGTCGAGTCCCCACATGCCGGCGGAAAGGTGTACAGCGAGGCAACGTGCTTGTAATGTCGATTCAGTGCGCCTAATTTGCTACACTCAAGTCTGAATGGGGTTCTGAGGTCGGAGGTGGGCTCCGGTTCTGGTTCTGGGCTCTGAATTCTGGGGGCAATTTTCATAATTCACTTGCCACTCCGCCCGGCCCCCAGTCAGGCTTTGAACTTCACTTCAAAACTGGTCATTAGCCATACGCATTGCCAGCACTTTTCAAATGTCATTTGCCGTTTTGTGGCCCCAACTTCATTAGGCACATGGCATTGGGCTTGGACTTTGTCCCTGCCTCTGCCCTCCCCTCCCTCCCTTGTGAGCTCGGGTTCACAGGACACTGGTCAAGGGATGGCCAGTGCAATTACTGGGAAAGTTCGCGCAAACAACTTTTTGACTTTGGCGCGTAAAATTCAATGAAAATGCCATTATTTGTGCCAGCCGGTTTTTCGGGCATTCGCCCGGCGGATGGACGGACAGACAACAATGAGCTACAAGCGGGACCTCAACGGATTCCCGCCAGAGGTACACTCCAAAATGTGCGAACAATGTTTATGGGAGCGTAGAGACAAATGCATTTGGACAACATTATCGGCGAGTGTCCAATGTTGGGCAGCAGGAGCGCAGCAGGGGGGATAGCGGGTGTAATGGCGGTCCTCTGGAGCGGCAGGATTGGTCGCGAAATGGTGTGGTCGCTGATATATTGACAAAGATTTCTGCCGAATGAAAAGCCTACCATATACTGCTTCATTTGGTACTTTAATTTTGTAGGGATTTGCAGGGTGGGGATTTGTAGGGAATTTTGGCAAGTTTTATTCTTTAATTTACTTCAAATATTATGCAACTCTTGAAAATGCTTTCAGAATTAAATTTGAAACAGAGTTTTAAGCATTTTAAAATTATTTTAAAATCGATCTAAAAATATATGAAGTTTTCATGGTGACTTTTACCTGATTTTAAAGTACAGGAATGAGTAATAATTTATTTGATATATAAAAAAGACTTTTTTCATTAATTTGTATTTGTACAACCTGCGGTTTTATTATTATATTATGTCTAAATATTTATTAAGAAAACCCAAACTGTTCTTAACTTCTTAAAGTTGTTTCTTTTTCATAGGAAAAATGATCTAGATTGCCTTAGTTTATTGATGCTGAAGAAAAATATAAAAATAATACTTATTTTTATAAGAAAATGAATAAGACAATCGTCTCCAAGAAAGAACACATTTAAAAGTATTTAAAATAAAGTATTTATTTATTTAAATTGTTGACTGCTATTAGAGGCTAATAAACAACTAAACGTTTGCAATTTAAAAAGGTCCGACATATTTTCCTATTCTCCCAAAGTAAGTTCTAATATATATACCTTAAAAAAATGTAAACAAGTTGGATATTCCACTGTAGAGGAAAATGTAAACTCTCCTGCAACTCTGTTACCCAATCATATTGCCGTCCAATTACATTTGCACCATTCTGCATTTCCAGCTAACACTGCAAGGCGCTCCCTTGGCCAAACAGGTGGCAGTTGGATGCCGGCGATAATAGTGGCGAAAGTCAGGCACTCCTGCTATCAGCTGGAAAATTATACGAAATTGGCAGCAGAATGGCGTTTGGTTATCGGTGTTGCGGTGACCTGCTGCTGGTATAATTGTTGCTGTTGCTCTGGTTGCAGGTCAAGTATACGCCGTGTTGTCCAGCTAAAAACGGCACCCCTACTCAATGCAGTTAATTTATCTTAATTAGCCGCTGTCTGTACTAAATTAGTACAATTAACTAACGGCACTTGATTACTTTTGTTAGCCAGGACACAGGCAAAACGAGTTAATTGCATTTTATGTCTGTCGCCAGCTTATTAAAATCAAATCGATATCTTAGCTGGCTGTCAAAGTTTATGTTAACCTAATTAAAGTATTGCCAAGTCGGAGGGAGAGAGAGGGAGATGGGAAAAAACTATGGGATCTCGAGGGATTTTCAGCTCACAGCGGAAATTGCAAGTTGGCCCAAGTTTGTGTTGCAGCTAGTCAGCGTGGGGCTTGGCTCTCATTAATTCCATACGGCCAAGACCCCTGCCGCGGCATGCATTCGTGCTTCAAAAGTTGCATAAATCACATGTGAAACTAGGGCCATAATTTAAAGAGTTCGGTTTTTGGGATAGTTTTTCTTAGACAGACGGAGGTGGGGCCACACACAAATGAAATGGAGCACGTAGATCGACTTTTGCACCACAGACTCTTCAATATTTTATGCAATTTGCTGCACGAATGCAATCAAAAACAATTTTCGCAGCTTAAAAACCGCATTTATTTACTCGGACTAGCACTTTTTCTTACCTGTACAAAGGGCTGCTTGTATTTTTGTTCCAGGTAAGCAATAAATGGTCGATGCTTTGGATTGAAATTGGATTTTATGAAGAGCTGTGTCACAGATGAATATTTTAGTATATTTAGTTGGCAGGGATTACAAAAAATTAAAGTAATAAGCTTAAAGTATAATACGAGTATATTTTTATTTAACTTAGATTAATTCAAAGCAGTCTTTCTAGGATCTTAAAACACATATAAAATCGTTTTACTGAAGTCAAACTTAATTTGTGCAACTTTCAAATACACTTTCTTGAGTTTTGTTTAAAGAAAATGTTTCTTTAAGTATATTCTTTAATATTATAATATTTTAAGTAAGCTTTGAAATTTTTAACTAGAACTTTAAAACAGAATAAAGTCTTAAGTAAAATGAAGCTACCATTTCAAACACCTTTATAGCAAAGCCTTTTTCTTATCCTTGAAAAGATCTTCTCCCATTCCCTATTTCATTATTTATTTAATTTAATAAACTTGCAGTTAAACTACATAGTTTATTTTATTTTACCTTTGCGGTGGCTCAAAAAACCCAAAGTGCTTTAATCTTAGCTGTGGTTTGGACAGACACCTCTTCCGACCTGGCAGGCTGGCTGCTCCGATTTGTGTAATGGGTCGCCAGATTTTAGTTTCGGGGAATATGCAGTTCAAAATGTGCTAAAAGTATCCAACTGACAGAGATCCCATTTTAATTTCTCACTCCGGTTTTCCTGTTGGTGTATCTAACCACATGCGATTTCCATGCGTATTCCTGTGTCTGTTTTGCCTGCTAAACATTGTCAACACAGATTTGCATGGGTTTTCATGGGTTTCCATGGGCGTAGAGACATAGAGGCGGGGGATGCTATCAAGCGGGCAGTGGGAGCACCACGTTGACAGTGTTATTAGTTGGAGTCCGTCCGAGTGCGCTGAAAGGGATTTGCCTCTGCCCAATTTTTGTGTGCTTTCTTTTGCGGCTGCATTAAATATTCATGTTGGTCAAATACGGGTTTTGTTTTTCCTTTTTTGTTTTTTATTTTTTATTTTTGCTTTTCCTGTGTGCTTTATCAAAACATAATAAACAAATTTGCATGTTGGGCGACAGCTTTTTTATTACTGCTCGCTGCACGCCGTCGGCTGGCTTCCTTATTTCTCTTCCTGGCAAAGGAACTTTTTGATTAAATGTTCAAACGGACATGCTACTGCAGTCGGCGGTTATTTTACTAATTTAAAGTTGCATTTCATGCTTCAGTGTTAGGGGTTTCGATGGTTTCTGTAAAATGAGTTTTTAGGACAAGGTAATATATATAATATTCTTATGTAATTTTTAGGGAAAGCTGCATAGCTTGTAAATCTTTTTAATATGTTTAAGGATTATAAAATGGTTTTATTAAATATTATATAAATTATTTAAATGTGTAGCGCACATACATTTGAGAAATTGTATATCCTTTCTCTCTTTCTACTACTTTATACTTTCTTTTTCTTTAAGAAACAACCTTAAGGATGCTCTGGAGACAGGCAAAAATTTATGGCGTTGCACATATTAAATTTACTATTTTATATTTACTATTTATAAAGTTATTTACCACTAATTAGTGCTTATTAACTTCAATAAGTTTCATAGAAGTGTTATAATTTCAAAATGTAATTAAAATTAATCTAAAATATGAGTTTGATTTACATTATCTTTTAAATTAAATGCCTTTAAGATAAACCTCTAAGTTACAAGCTTGTTTAAACCATTTCTTTATTGTTTATACATTTATCTTTTTTTTTTGTTGATTTAAATGTCATAATTTTTATTGGTTTAAACTTAAAGAAAAGTTCAAGCTACTTTTTAAGTCGCTCAATATTTGCATTGTTTTGCTTAATAACAAGAAATGTGTAAATTCATTCCAAAGAACTAACCATATTCCAGAATGCTAAACAATTCCCTTAGAAAAATGCTATATCCCTTCATTAGTCAGCTGTGATCGTAGGGTATATTCATACAACCGCTTATGGCTGTCCCCGCTTGTTTCACACTCGCAATAATCATACGCCCTGTTGTCCCGCATCGGTGCCATTGCCTGCTTATGTGAGCTTTTCAATTTGTTTTGTTTTTCTCCTTCACACAGACACAGACCCATGGACACACGGACACAGTGTCCCATATAAATGGCAACTTTAGCTAGAGCTGCCAAAGCCATTTGAGCTAAATTTTATATATCTTGCCATTGTAACGGGCGTTCGTTTGGCGTCTTTCCCCTTTTGCCTGGAAGCTTTCATCAACAGAAGCAGCAGCAGAAGCAGCAGCAGAAGAAGAACTCTCGCTGGATGCTGCTGACTACTACAGTTGGCCTTAATAACAACACTTGTCGTAATATCATTTTTATGCTCAGGGTGGGGTCGCTCTGGGGCCAAATCGTTTTTATGACACGCACCAGGCGCTGGGCTGGCTGGGATGGAGCTATGGCTGATGCTGACGCCGGAGACTCTCGGTGGGCGAGAGATAAAGAATTGATTTTATAGCGTCAAACATGCGATTATGAGAGTGTGGCAAGGGCAAGGGGCAAGGGGTCAAAGGGTGCCGTGCCGCCACCTACATAGAATGAAGCGGGTGTCAGGGCAATAAAAACTTTGCACAGCTTTTTCTATCTCTCCCTCTATCTCTCTCGCTTGCTTGTGAGATCCCAAAACTATTCCAATCTAGCATCTAGCATTCGGCTTTAGTGCTGAGCCATGGAAAAATATATTATTAATATCCGGGCACAAACAAACGCACGCCAGCATAAACACTTTGCGCACTTTTGTCACTGCTGCCGCCTTTTTCTGGGCGGTAATAAAATTATATTTATGACAAGTGGAAGTGGGGGTGCGAGATGAGCCATAGACCGTTCGTCGGTGGGGACCATTTTACATAAATCAACCAAATGGAGATGCTGAGCGGGGCTGTGACTAATTACCAGCAGGAGAAGCAGCATCATCCCGCCCACTGCATCCCATTTGTCCTGGAGGAGTTGGCGGAGCCAATTAAAAGTTGTGCCTGGCTTGCACCTGAAACACAATTTGGAAATTATAGAAAAACACGAACAGAACTTGCTCGACGAGTGGGAGAAGAGTGAGAGTGGTGAGAGTAACATTAAATAATTTCTAAAATTATGTTTTATACTTTATTAAATCGCAGTTTAATATTAGAAATATTTACTATAATATAAATTAGAAATTGGCAATTTTCAGCTCACTCTTAGGCATTAAATCCAAAACTCAAAGTTTTCTCTACTCATCCTTGGCCACATTCAACTACTCCTTACATCCAACGCTATCCTGGTGAAATTTCCGCTTATCAATATGAAATTTTAATTATTATCGCGGGCAGCTGGCCCAGGGACCTGGGGATATTTGACCGAGCACCGACAGCAGCCCGCGGGTGCGAGGAGCGACAAATAACAGATTAGCGCAAATATTTATTTTAATGTGAGGATGCGACGGCCATCAGCAGCGACGGAGAAGGGAGAGGAGTCTGGGGACGTGGGTTTCAGGATTCAGGATTCCGGGGATTCAGAAGCCAGGAGCCAGGGCTATTATGCTTAAGCTGCGCACTTGAATACCCCGGGAAATCGACTGAGAGTGAGTGTGTGTGGGTGTGCGAGCCGGGGGAAAAACACGGCCCTTATTGCCCATTAAACGCAAAGTCATAATGAGCAGTCAGTCGGTGGTGGAAATGGGTTAAAACTACTATTACTATGTGAAGCGCGGTGTTTGGCTCTGTTTTCCCCCGGTTAGTTTATGCAATAAAAATAAACACAGCCCGGGAATGGGGCCACGTTTATCAGTGCGCCCATGATGACTATATACCTTCTATATATTGATAGTTTTTAGGTTCGAAGCTCAACATAAAAAGGAAAAAGTAATACAGAGATACAGAGGATGAATAAAAGAGTGGCTCGGCTGCTCCTGAATCCGCTTATTAATAGCATTCCATAATCAGAAGGCTTCATTTATTAGCCGCATTAATGAAAAGGCTCCACTCGAAACTAATTATAGCCCACGAGTCCCAGGGACTGCACCTCTCGGACAGGCATAATAAATGACATATTTACATGTTAATATGAAAGCCGCCGCAAGGTTCGCTGGCAAAATGGCCGACTTAATTATCGGATCAGCATCTTGGCCAGCCTTTGTGTGTGTGTGTGTGTTGTGTGTCTGTCTCTCTCAGAGGAACTTATCAAGGCTTAATTTTCTGAGAGGAAGTGGAAGGGGCTGTGTGGGTGCTTGTCCAAATCTCAGCAGCAAAAGTTAAGTAGCCAAGGCAAACAGAAACTGCTTACGAAACAAAAAGTCAAGCACGCAGATGAAAGAGGAAGTCCCCTCTTCGAATTCGACTTTGTCTTTGGCTCTGAATCTGCTTTTGCTTTGGCTTCTACTTCAGCTTCTGCCTTTGCTGTTGCCTTTCCTGTTGGTGTTGCTTTGTGTATAATTTTTGGCAAAAGTTTTCGCCTAAGTCACTCCATGCCTTCATGCAGGAATCGAGCCCGGGAATTAATTATACATGCAGGTCACGTAAATATGATTGTCATGCCAGCAGCCGGTCGGCTACAATGGCGGGGGCAATCGCTGGGAACGAAGTCAGATTGAGATTGACCAGCCAGGACAACCAGGATGAGTCGCTTTGGCTCTAACTCTGGCCCTGGCATTGGACCGATCTTGATAAACTTAAGGACTTAAGCGGCTTGCATGCCCTGCTTACGGCTTTGGCTGTGCAGTCAGCGGTGATTGGAGTCGAGTCCGAGGTCCGAAACTTTCCTGCCAAATCCCCAAAAACTAAAAGTATTTAGCTAATAAATTATACAAAAATTGAAACAAATTCCTTAAGCATTTTGAGTGGCTGACAGGAGTGGCGGGGGCGAGGAGTAGGAATTTCAGCCAGGCTCTGGTCTGCCTCTGCTCTCAAATTAATATTTAATTGTGCCAGCTAGCCCTGCATACGGATATTTGTGAGTGTGTGTGTGGGCATGCAGAGCAAGGACTTTCCCTTCCAGGAAGGCAAATTACAAGGCTCGAAAGGGAGCAACGAGATTTTGTCGGAAATTGCAACAACTGCAGCCGTTATTAGAACTGAGACCTGGCCAAGGGGAATCGAGGCTGCAAAGAGGGATGCTGACACGCTACCGACAACAGCAACTGCAATTAGTGCAGGCTGCCTGCAACAAATGCCACATTGTTGGGCCCAGGAGTAAGGATATTTTAGAGGTAAAACCAACACAAACGACAGTTTCTTAAAGTTCCCAAAAAGCCTAGTAAAGTTTTCATACAAATGCAAGGCAATAAAAGTTAGTAACATATATTTTAATATACTCTTTTTTTTGGTAGAAAAGAACCTTTTTGAATGCCGACAAAGTTAACGTATGTCTCATTTTAATAGACATTAAAAAGTCTCATTATGTTTGCTACTTTTGAGCAAATTTTAATTTCCTGCTAAACAAACAAACAAACAGACAAAGCAAACGGAAAGGAAAGGAAAGGAAAGGCAAGGAACTGAAAGCTGGGAGCAACTTTTCGTGTGAGTGACTTAACTGGCGCCCATCGGGGAGGAGGGTTTGGGAACCGCAGCAAACGATGCCAAAGGAATTCAAATAAAGTTCATGTCCTTGTCGAGGGGGGGGGGGGGGGAAAGGGGGGTGGCAAGCAAAGCTGCGTAGCCGTCACATTATAATTGATAGACAGTTGCAGGACGTGTGCGAGTTGACAGGCCCGCTTTTGCTGCCTGAATCTGACTCCAAGTCGGTTTCCCTGCCATTTTATGCTTTATTTTTATAAACTTACTGAGAAAACGGGCCTGGGGGCTGACTGCTTTGTTAATATCAACGCAAACACAAATGAGCGTGCGTAAAAAATTCAATTATGGCCCCTCGGGGCAGGGAGCGGCAGGAGCAGCAGTCAAAAGCCAGGCCAAGGAATTAAATAAACTCCCAGGTAAGTAGGCCACATAAAATGGCAGCCATGTTTCTGTCTGTTCCTGTGGCAAATGCTGAGCATTAAGCACAGCCAGGACCCACACTTCATGTGTGTTTTGCTTGAATTTTTCCCACCGAACGACTGCAGCCTTTTCCCGCTGTTCTGCGGTGGTCCTGCCTGCACTTTATTTGTTTAATTAATGTCGCCTTGTAAATTGCAAAGTGTCTGTCTGTTTGTTATAGGCAAATAGACACTCGACATAAACACTGAGCTGAGCTGCAAACTTGATTAAATGTTGCCGGAGCAAGACATTCGCCAGACTGTCAAAATGCGGGCGACCAAAGGACTGCGATGTCCTGGCCCCGGAATGACAGTTGCCACCTTGACGTTGACTTAACCGCTTGCTGGCAGCTGTCGAACAGCTGGAAAGGGAAGGCAGGTGCAGCGTGATTAAGCTGCGGTTCCTTGATGGCCTCCGGTATCTAAATTAGAAGATACACACTGAAGGCTCCATTGAGGGCAAAGTTAGGCTCCATAAAAAAGGCCACCGACTTTATTTAAAACTAATTATGCCACTGCATGCATTTGCCAGAGAGTCGGCATTTTATTTAGCACATTTAACTGCATTACGCAGGCAGGCTGGAAGCATTTTGCATGCACACGATTTCAATCTAACCGAAATCTACTTACTGCGAAAAGTAGGCAGTGAGTCGGAGGACTCGTCTGCCGTATTCTGGCCCCGGCTTAATGGGTAATTACACAGCACAGCAGCCGTTAAATGAGCCAGAGCCATGTGTGGATGTGGAGTGTGTGCCTCAAATTGCACTCAACTCGATCCTGGGCTGGCTGGCGGAGGATGGAGGAGGAGTGACAAGTGGCTGCACAAAGTGCAGACAGGTTAGTCAGAGAGCTGGCAGTTTATTTTAAATGATATTTATTTATAATGCCGTCTTGCAAAAACTCATTTAAGTTGTAGATTACTTGGATGCCTGCCTCCGCTTGACTGTGTGCATTTATACTATAAATTAAGTAGTTGTGGTTATTTTTGATGGAATTAAATCGAGATGATAGCAAAACGGTAATTTCCCTGGGTTATTTATGCATAATAAGCTGGCCTCCACTTGGCCCCGATAAACTACCAATGTCCACATCGTTTGCTTGGCCAAATTAATGCCGAGTCGAATGTCCTGGCCACAAATGGTGCTTCCACTTAAGTGGAAAATATAATTACCATAGCCTGCAATCTCTGGCTTGGCCTGTTTTTATTCTATTTGCCAACTGATAAATAAAATTTGAAATATGCCCATTATGCTGGCACTAATTTCCTTACAGGCCCCGGCAATTATCTTTTTAATATTCCAGCAAATGTCCACTTGCCGCTGCTGCTGCTGCTGCTGTGGCCCCTGCCTCCTAAAATCTACTTAATAAATTTCGTTACAAAATAAAAATGTGCAACTTGAGCTTGGGAAGGGAGCAGGGGAAGATCTGACAGCACCTGTGCCAAATAGACGCCGCCGGCAGTGGGGGGCGGGAAGTTGGTCAAACAAAGTTGGTAGCCAAGGGGCATTCGTTATGTTTACAGCTACGAATTTCCCCCTCCTGGGCTGGCACTTTATTAGCGCCCTGACAACCTGAGCTACAATAAATAACATTCTGTGCCCACCATTTTGTGTTCATGTTCAAGGAATTCTTTGTTTGCTGACTTTTGTCAGAGGCCAAAATATATATAATGTGCAGGCAATAAAAGTTGGCTATGGTTTCATCAAAAATATATAGATGGTAATATGATCACGTTTCCTGGGCATATCTTAGACTTCTTTCTGACTGATTTTTCTGAGAAACTTATTAGTCTTGTGAATATGCTTAAAGGATTAATCAATCGGAAGAGAGAAAAACCTAAAGGACAACTATTTCCAAGCTGAGATACAATTGTACATTTTTTTGAAAACAGTTTTGAGTTGCAAGATCAAGCTAGTGTTTCGGATTACTTCCACCTTTCCATGACTCTCAGCCATCTCTAATTTCGTTTTGAAGTGGAGACACACTTTTTCCTGGGTTTCATATTTGCAACGTGGCCGCAAAACTGTGGCGGTGGCTAAGCCAGAATCAGATGCAAAGCCGGGCCAATATGACATTTCAATTTCCATCAACAACAGGACAGCAGCAATACCAGTCGCAGGGACACCTGCATCGCACTCCTAATACAATACAAACGCAATAATATCGGATTTCCGCTTCCGCATCCGTTACGCAGCTGAGCTCTCAGTTCCCAGCGAGTCCTGTCTGGGCCAGGGGATTCTTTTTTTTCCCAGCCATTCGATACAATTTGTTGTGGGGGGCAACAGGCGTTGGTAGCAGCTCCTCGCTGGTATAGCAATGGAAAAACAATTTAGAGTTCCTCTGGCTTGGTACTTTTAAGCACGCCGAAGCAATAAAAACTTGTCGGGGACTCGCACGAACGTATGAGGGAGTGTGAAAGGATTTCATGAAGTTGCCATGGCACACACACGGCCCCGGAAAAGTGAGAAAAGCGTGCAGAGTGGGTAAAAGGGAGGGGTGGCTGCCGTCTTGCAATCGAATGCATGTTGACAATGACGGCAATCTGCACAAAGTTCAGGCGACAGCAAAGAGTGCCGTTGTCCCGGCTCTGAGCGCAATAAATCGCGCCTTGCCGTCTAACCCGAGGGTTATAATGGATATTGATGGAAAAGTTTGATTGATTTTTCTCCAGTCTTGCACGTTTTACCCTCTGTTTGAGTGAGCGTTGGACTGAAACTTTCAATTGAATTCATTACCAGCGAGAAAATCACTACCTCTTCCGAGCCTGTAAATCGCAAAATCATTCTGTGTGCGCGGCCACTAAAAATCCAAATCCAAAACGAACTGCAAAGCCACTCAATTACATGTAACATGTAGAATGTCCCGAAACCGAAACCGAAACCAAACCAGAACCGAATGAGTGCCGCAATATACAAAATGTTTTTTCAATTGTTTTCCATGTCCATGTGGACCAGGTTTTTATTTAACAAATATATGCAGGCATGTGTGCCGCCCAGAGAACAAGTGATTTAATTTCATTTGGTTTTTAAAATGGCAACAATTTCCATATGCCTTGCATTGTTGTTCTCCCCTCGCTGGCAGTATGTGGGCCAACGTGACGTATACGTGATGTGGCCTGGTGATGGAGGGTAAAACTTTTACTTTGGCTCTCGGTTTATGGCCTGCTTTTAGGCGCCCCAGTGAACTTTATGATCAGTTAGTTTAGTTTTATTGTTAATAAATTTGGTTTATTTTCAATAACAAACAAAAAGCCAAAGCACATAAAATATTTCCGAGAAAAAAACAACAATAGAAAATTGTCGAAGCTAAGAAGTTTTTGTGTGCCGATTTTTATGGCATTAATTTGTTTAATGCACAGCAGAAACTTGTCTTGGTATTCAAATAGGAGTGGCAAGGGGTGGGGGTGGTGGTATATACTACATGTGGCATTCAACTTTTACCCCATCAGTTGCTCAATTTCACAGAGACCGGGCACACACCACACACCACGCACACGCACACCCTTCCCTGAAGATTTGGCCCGGTTTCCATGCGTTAAATCAGCATATAATCCCAAAGTATTTCCAATTTTATACTCACCCACACGCTCACGCACCCCGAGTCATGTCAAACAAACTTAAAAACACACAAAGAAAGGCACTCGGGGCACACCCCAGCAGACACAGACACAGACACCGACACAGGATATGCTGACAATTTGCAAGTTCTTTAAGGTATGCGCCAAGCACCGTGCGTGGAAGCACCGCTTCGCCCTGCATCCTGGGATCCCTGAATGTCTGGATCCCTCGGATCCCTCGCATTTCTTCGGGGGCGTAGAGCCCAAGCTGAAAGGCAGCTAAGGCGCTCTCACACTCTCGCACTTGGGATCCAAGTATCTCGGTATCTTTGTATCTGCTTATGCCTCGTCAATCTAAGCCCCAGAATCTTGTTGCTGTCATGTTGTATAAATTAAATGTGTTTATATTAAATGTAAAAAATACAAAACGTAAGAAGCCAGTCAGAGTCACAATATTGTCCCTTTTTGTTTTGATTTTTCCAGCCACCCCCTCTATATATATATATATTATAATAGGCAGTGAAAGTTCTGAAGGCTGAGGGTTATCTCTGATAAATATTGACATGTGGGGACTGTTTTTGTTTCGGCATCATAGACGGGGAGACGGGGACAAAATGTTGACACGCAATCAGTTGAGATCAGTTAGCATTTTTTGTGGGGATTGGCATCGGGGATTGGCTGTCGTGTTTGGTTTATGCTGACAGCCAAGTGACATGCACTGCGAAGGCGACTCCTGATTGTGTTATTAGATATGATATTTATGCGACAGAGATGGAGCAGTTGAGACCTTAAAGTTTCCAATTTCCACACAATCTGACCTGGCCTTAAATATTTTCCTTATCGAACCCTGTCCAAGCGAGTATATATATACCGACAATTCCGTTTGCTCTTTTCATATTTACCCGCTCGATTTCGCTTTCTTGCTGACACGCTTCGCTTTATTTGCTGTCCTTGTTAATGTTCCCTCGGCTCCATGATTACACGCCCGATAATGTTGATAAAAGTAATAATATTGATGATAATGATGTCGCATGCTGCATACAGAGAATTATTTAATTTTTCACGGAAAGTCACCTCGCATGAGGTCAGCAGTAAGCCTTCGGTATTTGCATTTCCACTCGCCATGTGTTGTGAATGGGATTTTTGCTTGTTACGAACTGAAGCATTTCAAGCGGAAGTTTTCCAGGTTTTTTGTTGTTGTATATTTTTTGCTTTTCCTTGTATTTGTTGTGCATATGTAATTCCTGCTGCCCAGCCCGGGTAATCCCTGGCAGAGATAATTAATTACTTAACAGGCAGCAACCTTCCAAAGTTCGCCTCTGAACATTGTGTATACGCAACGTGTGCGGGTCGAAGGTGAAAATGCAATACTTTCCCACACATCGTACCCTGGGTTAGCTCTCGCATCAAAAGCATTATTAATTTGAACGGGAACGGCATTCCCCGGTATATGTGTGCCCTTCAATTTGCGGCTCATTAGGGAATGCCAGCAATGAACAATAACCTCGAGCTCAATCAGAAAGCAATGCCAACCAAAAACCTGCAGCAGCAGAGGGAACCCCAATGAAATTGAAATTGAAATATCATTCTGTGTGTGTGGCACAGTAAAAATTTGAATTTAATTTCTGGCGATTGAAGGAGAGACGAGACAGATGAAAAGTGACCGCAAAATGTCGGCTACAGTCAGCGGACCGGAAGGTTCCGACCAAATACCGCTTCCGTTGTCTGTCCGTGCTCCCAATCCGCATCTGTATCCGTAGCCTACGTATCCTGCGTCCCAGTGTCCTGCTTCCTGCCTCCCTTGTGTTTGTTGGTCATGACGATGCCGTCACCCGATGACCAGAAGCGGGGAAATTGTGACTCGCAGCATTTTGTGGCACGCAACACTCGCTGGGTTCACCGAGCTCAACTGGCACGGGTCACATGCATATTTAATGCCAGCAATTTTTGACCATTGCAGCTCCCGGGTATTAGCAGCATATTTCGTCAAGTTTTTGGCAGCTGCTACTGGCTGCTGGCTGTTGGCTGCTGGCTGCCCCGACATATGCAATTGCCGCGGTCCAGACTTGGCACCGATCAGCGCACAAAAATAGGAACGTATATAATATTCGCATGTGGAAAGTTTCTTGCTGCTGCTGCTGCTGGTGGGGTCGCTCAGCGAGATTTGCGCTAAAACCACTTTGCGGTGACGCCAAAACTTCTAGCCAAGTTAAAAACTATTGTCATTCTCTTAAGTGGTCACATTTAACACTTGCGGCGCTGACAACCGATGTGGAGGGGCGGTGTCCTGGCCCAAACCAATGAGTTATGGGTC
The DNA here is from genome assembly GCA_008042485.1 of Drosophila mayri. Lineage (NCBI taxonomy): Eukaryota > Metazoa > Arthropoda > Insecta > Diptera > Drosophilidae > Drosophila > Drosophila mayri. The sequence continues at coordinate 484,385 of VNJN01004882.1, read as the reverse complement.
CTGGCTTGCATTCAGCGCTTTGGCCAGATAAATGGGAGTCTTCCATCGCTTGTCCACTCCAAGCTTGTTTTGCCACGGGGCGTATGTGTGATATTTAAGCTGAGCTAAGAAATTGATTCCAAAGACTCAAGGATATAATTTAAGCTTCATATTTATTGTCTTCCTATTAATATAAACTTAGCCTGAACAAAATATTTATCTAATATATTTAAACCCGCTTCATAAACTGAAACTGAATTAATTTTGTCGATTGTCAACATGGCAACGAATTCAATTTGCTTTTTGGTCAACTTGGCGGCCTAAGCAAATAAGTTCCAGGCCGCTTCACTTTCTTCCTAATATCTTTGGTGGCCTCTTAACCAAATATTAGTTTAAGATTGTGAAAAAATCTCATTTCACGCTTAAATGGCAAAGTTCCGAGAATCAAACAAAAGTCAAAACGAAGGGCTTGATCGCTGGACTTTGTGTTCGAATTGGGAATGCCCTTCGCTGCGTTCTCAGTTAATTATTTCATGGGGCAATCAACAGCTTTATTAAGTTCACTTTGTATTGGAGGAGGCAGGATTTTACGGTCAGGATAATCCCCCCTCGCACACACACACACACACACGCACAAGGACCACCGAGCTGGCCATGCATAGAAGATGGAGCCGTCAGCGGGCAAAAGTGACCAGGAAGTGCAAGTGCCAACGGAAACTTTTAATTGTTTCTGCCGTTGCCTTTGCGCTTCCGTTTCTTGCTGCATGGCCAAGAACAAAAAGCCAGCGATGCCAGGAAAAACATTAAGCCGTACGAACGAAACTGGCCAGAGGAAGGTGGGTGGTAAGGCACCTCATCTCCCAGCCGCACATTGTTGCTCGCGGTTATTTGGCTACTTCTTTTGGCCAAGCCAAGCATCCCAGCCCGCGCATGTCGTTCCGGCTTTCTTAACTTTTGCCAGGGCCATTGTCACCGCCTTAACCGGATCCGGAACCGGACTCCGCGGAGAGTGGGGCGGCGTACGAACGCTTTACGAGGTTATTAAAAATCTCATTATCATTGTCGTTGCGGCGTAAATTTTAATTGTCCGTTAAAATTGTCCCTTTTTTTAGCCACGTCCTGCCGTCGCCCATTCGCTGGGAAATCAATTTAAAGTTGTTTGACCAACCTGATTAGAACGGAATGAATTTGCTTAATAACTGCCCGGCTCCTCGGACCAGGACAGCCTTGACAAACTGCACAGGACTACCAGGAGTGCCTCTCCCAGTGGCATTTTGCATGTTAAACTGTGCATAATGCAAATTGTTCGTACACGAGAACACCTCCCCACGGCCCACATCCATGCATCCCATCCATCCAGCCAGCCATCCGTCAGGTATCGAGCTGTGGGATTTGCTGGGCTTGGCACCACAGCGCAGCTTAGCTCTGTACCGGATAGCCGCCCGAACGTGTCATAACACACAAGCCGGGGGCTCACTGGGAGAGCTCCTGGCTCCCGGCTACCGGCTCCCAGCTGCGGATCCTGGCTCCTGGATCCCAACAAAGTGGCACGACGTGTGCATAAGAAAGCAGGCGGGTGTGTGAGCCACAACAGCAACAGTCCTAAGCCCAGCTTCCTCCTGCCCCTGCCCCTCAGCATTTCATGGACTTAACCCATTAAGCGCACGCAATAAACCGCTGAAAATTTTTGCAATCTGTAAGGGGATACGTTTAACTCGTTTTCAAAGGAAATGGAATTTCTGTGACATAGTAGTCAATGGCAGGATTTGGCAACTATTTAAATATTGGCAGGGAACGGTGGGATTATGTTGCTTTTTTAATTTAAAAATTTAATCAAAGCTTTAAGGCTTAAATCCATATTTATTAAGTAAACTCCTTTGCTTAATCCTTTAAATTGAAAAAGAAGTCGTGACATTGCTTTTTATATTTTTAAAGCTATAAACTATTGTTGATATTAAATAAAAATGTGACAAATTGATTGTTTTTAGCTGTTGGGACTTCATTAAGGACTGTAAAGTATTGCTTATTGTGTTTTAATGATTGAAGAAAGGAAAGTCCTTCAATTAAGTAACTTACTAGTGAAGGGAAAATTAAAATAAGTGCATTAAGAATGAATTAATTAATTAAACGATTTAGAAAAGAAATAAATATATAAATTATTTATTTAAATATAATTCCCAATTTAGAGATCAGAACTATAACCCATCAGATGCTAGTATGTAAAATTGTATTATTTCTGAATTTGTTTATGTTTTTAGATTTTTAAGACAAAACAAAGGCCTTACTTTTGATCTTCCACCCACAAACAAGGCATTTTTTTTTATAGGGTTATATATTTAGTATAAATTGAATAAAACAATCAACATTTATAAGCAGCTAAAATCCTTAGACATAATCTCCTGTGACCGTCTGAAGCAGATAATCTCTGTAAAGAAATCTCCGGCGTAGCAAAAATTCTCCCTTAGAATTAATGTGCAGGAATTCTGCCCAACTTAACCCATATAATTAAAGAGTTACCCGATTCTATCTAGGCCCAAGGACCTCTCAGCTCCCCAAGCTTTGAGAGCCGCCAGGGTCATTAGTCAATTTCCATGCAGGCAACAAAAACAAACCTCTTTCTGGCTACCAAAAAGTCACGCAGCTTGGCCTTTTGAACTGATTTACTTTGCCTCGCCTAGACAACAGCAGCGGCCTCTCGAGGACGCAAGGGGGACGACAGCAAAAAAGAAGAGTTGGCCGTGGCAGGCACTTGAGCACAAAATAATCCTTAATTACACATTGGAAGCACGTAAATGTAATTTTTTGTACACTGCCCCATTGTGTGTCCCGGGACTGGGCGGCTCTAAAGCATAAGAAAAATTATGTTAAGACACGCTTTGGTGATTGGGTCTGGGCTGGGCAGGACAGAGAGGGATTCTGGCTGATTGGCCGACTTCTGGGCCTAAGCCCGCCATAAATGATTGTGTCTGCCTTTTCGGCTTCGGTGATTGCGAGCGATGCTGCCAAAGTGGTGCCTGTACTGGCTAATTTGTACGCATTTTGTAAGCTCCTCGGATATCCTTGGGGAGTCTAAGCCGCCCCTTTTGGGTATTTATTGTCTAGGTAATGGCTACATGTGTTGCCAATGCCAATTGACTGACTTTTTTGCTGTCCACATTTAAGCCTTTAATGTTTTGAGTGAGACGCCTTGCTAAATGGTAAACTTTTAGCCTGCCCGCTCTCTCTCCCCACACCAAAGGACCATATTTGTTCAGCTGCCTTTATATTTTTTATGGCCACTGGGCGCTGGCGGCACTTTTTTTTTCCACGCGCCCAGGCAATTATGTTGCATGATAACTATGTGTGTATTTTTTTTTTCTGCGCACCTTAAATGAGGAGGAAGTGCCGAGGAACTGGCACTGTATTTTTAAGCTGGCTGTTTGCTTTGTAAATTAACTTTAACAAAAGTGTATGCCAAATAAAACAAGGAGAACAAGCGCTTCTCCCACCTGCTACAACCAGCGCCACCAACACATCCTTCTACTGCCTTCCGATTTCAATGCGAATGAAAATCAATATACATATAGAGGGGGAATTGCATATTCAAAGCGAGCATACAGATTGCCAACGAATTGTAAAATTGTGAGTTATGGCATGAGCTATGTATGCGGGCTTCTTCTGAACTTTTCAAATTGAATTTCAAATGAGTCGGATCGTAACATATAGAAATCGGCTTTCCAACGTCCAGTGGCAATTATGCCGTTATTTCTTTGCGAGCCTGGCTTCCGCTTTTTGTGGAATTAATTACTTATAAAAAATGCACGGCAAATGAAACCCGCATTGCAAACAAAGCTCACGTAGTGAAAACATATTGGAGCGAATCGAAAAACAAACAGATAAAAAATTAGCAACCGCATACAAAGAATTTACAATTGTCCATCGATGGCCGATTCCACTTGCAGGTGCTGCCGGAAATACACATAGGCAGGAGGCGGTGGTGAGCCGGGGGGGGGAGCCTGGTCCGAACCGATGGCAAGTGGCATTATTGTTGGTCTATTTGTTTAAGGCAATTGGCCAATCGAGCGCTTCAGTGGCCGGGGCGCTTAACATGGCCCCAGGGGCGGTTGACAGGCCGCCCCCCCCTTCCAACCCTTATTCTGTGAAATCCCTGGGCCTCCTTCTCCTCCTCGACTCCTGTTTGGGGGCTGTGTTGTCATTGAGCATAATACCGTTATCTCTCTGTGACAGCAGCGATGTCGCAACTCACATGCACGCAGCAGGGGACGCAGGACACACACAACACACATGGGTTAAAGCCAGCAACGATGCCAATGGTCAAGCATATTAAGCGGCGCCGAAAAGTAGGAATTCCGGGGCCATTGATGATTTTTTTTCTACTCTTCCGCAAAAGGGGGGAATTTCAGGTTTTTACTCGAATTTTGGAGTATTTTGGAAGAGTTTTTAAAATATTTTTTTATAATATAATTATATATTTTACTTAAATTACAAAATTCTGATATTTGTAGGTAGAGGTATGCTTTTAGAAATAAATCCATTCTAAATTCTTCAATTGCTTCCATTCCAGTTTGCTTTGCTCTCGTTTTAAATGGTTTTTCTGTAAACAAAAGTTATATAATTTCATTTTATATGACATGACTTTCTTATTGTTTTATTTCCGTTGAAGACTTTTACCTTTAAGGTAAGAAAACTAAGGTTTTACTATATTTTAAATGGGTTCAAACTTAAACACGAACGAGAATCAAAGAGTACAAACTTCAAAGTATGCTTGTAATGTAAAATAATAAATTTAAACACAAAAATAAAAGTAATCCTGATGTTAAACCATATAAATTAATGAAAAATCTGCCTAGAAATGTATTCACTTTATTTTTTTAATTATTTAAGGCATTTATTATGTATTAAAATAAATAAGGAAACCAAGTAAACAATAAATAAATGAGAACAATAAGAAATCATATAAGTAATGTATTTTTTAATAAGAAATAAACTATAATAATATATATTCATTTACAGATTTAAATATATAAAATATTATTTATACAGATTTATTGGGATTTAGACTTTTTAAGGCCTTCCTAGGGTATTCACCACTACGACCTCTATTTCAGCTCCTCTATCCTTGTTTGGCTTGGTCTTCTATCCTACCGGAAATTGTTAGTCAAATCGAGTTTACGGAGCTTTAGAGGTCAGGTCAATTGTGATGCTAATGGCCATAATCTAGACATTCCCCTTGTTTATCGAGCCGTGTGTCCATCCCACTGAGCTGAGAGCTCATTGACCGGCCCGGTGGAAAGCTCTGGCCGCCACCCGCCAATATCAATATAAAAGCCATTTAACTTATGTTCTACCATTTTCCACCAACTCACACACACACACACACACACATAGTCTTTTCACTTTTCCAACCCCATCCAGGTCCTCGCAGGAGTGGCAGTCTCAATTTATTTGGACCGCACCGCGTTTATTTCAACGCTTATTAGGTTTAAATTTATTTTCAATTTGGCCTGTCATTAAATAATAATTTACGAGCATTGTGACAGAGCTACAGTGCCATTTCCTTGGGCGGCTGCACATCCAGACATTCGTTTTCAATTGCTTTACGTTCAATTTAAAGCCATTTGCTTTGTTGACCTGAACCTGAACCTGGCCCTGGACCTGGAGCTGGAGCTGGGATTCGGGATACCAGACTCGCTCTTTGTTGTTGTGTCTGTGGCTGCACAGAGCGATTGTTGCCGCACCCATTGTTGCTGCCGCTGGATCTGGAATCTAAAGCTATATAGCTACAGCAACTGCTTATCGACATCTCCGATTTGCTGTCTGCTCCTGGCTGCTGGCTCCTGGCAGCGTTTATTTGTCTTCGCCAATTGAATTTACGCGCCCGGCGTGTAGACAATCCCAATTGCGAACGGAAGAGCATTCCCCCCCTTCGAAGCGTTTGATTATTTTAAAGCTTTAAAATTATCGCTGGTGGATTTTTTGTGCTTGTTGCCAAATTATAAACGAATTTGTTTTAGATTAATTGCGCGTAAAGTTGCAAACAACAAAAATGTCAGCGGCTAGAGCCCCAGTTCCTGTCTCAGTCCCTGTCTTAGAGCCATTCCTGTTCCCATTCCCAAAACAAGAGCGCAAATTTGTTCATTTTAAATGCGTCTCCGGCTTTGAGCATCAAATGGTATTATTTATTATTTCACCAGGCACTGGGCCCCCTCAGAGTCCTTTAGTGTTGTCTTAAGGCTTCTCCTGTTCTGTCTTTTCCCCTCCACATTTTTCCGCTGTTTGTTGTCTTTTGTTTTATGTTGCGGAAAATAATCGGAAATTTTTTCCCTTACTTATTTAATGTTAATAGTTATCTCGACGCGGTCTCTGTAGCCTGAATTTCCTTCCTTCTCTTTTTTTGTTGTGGGTTTTTCTTTTTTGGGTGGGCTTTGCGCTTCAATTGTCCTCGAGTCGAGGTCCTGGCTCGGTTTATTTGTAATTTATGTAACTATATCAGTTAATCGAGCGTAATTGATTTTATTTTGAGCTTTACGGCGTTTGGCGGTTGCCATTTTTCTCGCTCTCATTTCCCTCGCCTCGATGCGAGTTTGACTTTAGTTTTTTTGTGGCTTTGGACAGGGGACAGCGGACGATTTGTAGTTGATTCACGATACGAGCATTTGACATCGGCTTGGCTTTGATGATTTGCCCGTCGCATTAAAGCAATTGCTGGTTGAATTATGGCATTGCAGGACTCTCGGTGTTGGTCTGTGGCAGGACCTCTATAACCATCGAATCGACGTTGCTAGTTGGGTTCGCTTCATAAATCGCCGTCGAGCGGTCGGACTGATATTTTGCCCTCGCACTCGGACATGCACATGACTTCATATACCCAGCGGGCTATAAATATTTTAGGGTGCACTGAGAAAAATAATATTAATTCTAAGGAAAAGAAAATAATATATATTGTGGGATTTATGATTTAAAAACCCTTGAAAATGTGTAGAAAAGTAAGCAAATTTAAATGGAAAATCATAAAGAATCTGTAAAATATTTTAGACATCCTTAAGAATAGATTTTCCTAAACCAGATTTATTGTGTCCTCATAATTTTATAATTTTTTCCTCAGTGTTGGCCTCCTCTCTCCCCTCAAAGGTCCCCTGCCAATAGCTGGCCACTGGACGCACTTACTGGCCGCCGGGCTGCTTAAATGAAAAGCAACTTGTGGCATTCCAGACCATCCTGCTGCTCCCTCAATCCACCCAATATCCTTGCTATGCGCAACAGCGTGAACAGTCGAAACAGAATTTGGCATTAGCCCCCGTCCAGGTGTCCCGTAGTCACCATCGTCCCGGTGTCCAGGTGGCAAGTACTTGCCATGGATGTTGCGCCATATTAGCGCCGCGTGTCTGGTAATTTATGAAGCGACAGCAGCATTGGCCACAGCAGGCTGCCAAGGACTTGGGGACTGAGCCGGGACTGTGTCCTGCTACGGCTGTAAATATCTTTAAAAGGCGCTGTTAAAACAAATTACTGTCTGGTTGCGTGTGCCATGTACCTGTGGGGGAGGGATGGCTGGAAAAGTTATTAAGCGAATTTCTTGTAGACAAGGAGGCATGAAAATTCCCGCGGGAATTTTCAACACTCCCCCGAAAACCGAAAAACTCCGGTGCGTGTGGATTTTCCGTATTGTTTTCCTTTAAGGAAGGGAGGGGAGGGAGTTCTGGGACCTGACAACTTCCGGGGTCCCCCAGCAATTTTTGTGCGTTCGTGACAGAAGTCAGGAGATGGGGAGACAGCCACTCGACAGTGTTGTCAATTTCATTTTAAAGTTGGCCCCATATGCAGCCATCATTTTCCACGCAAAGATTTTCCGCCATCATTTCCGACGCAGATTTTTGTTTTTTTTGTTCCACTCCACCCCTTGAGGGTCAGGCATGCTCAATGTGGTTTGATTATGCATAGATGAAGTTCCTGCCAGTCCTCCTGGGAACAACTCCTGGTGGGTGAGAGTCTATTAATAGCAAGGACAGGAACTTGAACTTGAGCAGCGAGACTCGAGACGAGCTGCTTCGACAGGCGGTGGGGCTGAAGCTGTGGCTTCACCTCCACCTCCACCTTCAGACTCAATAAATTTAATGCAAATTACAAATTTGTGCCAGAAATTAAGTTAAATTATGCCAGAGACGAAGCCAAACCCACAGAGCAAAGAATACCGCAGAATGTGCAGGAGGCAACGCCCAGATAACTGCCGCGAAGACAAAGCCCGGGCCAGAAAGGAAAACAGCAATTTTTTGTGTGCGGCACCCTCAAATTGAAAATGAAAAGTCAGAACTTGAAAATGATAATCAACGTCAACAAATTCTGGGTGGGTGGTGCCCAGGCTCGGCTCGAAGGCAGTATGTATAATGATCTAATAAATTTCATTACCGCAACAAAAGCGAGAGCGGGAAGAGTGGGAAAAAGCTGAGGGGAAAACCTGGAAAACCTGGGAAAGCTGGCTTTTTATCTATTAGAGGACCTTGTTTCGGGGCGTTCATTTATCCCGCATATCTGGGACAGGTAGGGAAACTGGGTTTGCAACTGCTTTTGCTCACTTGAGAATCAAATTGGCGGCAGCAACTCCACCCCGGAAAATGGGAAAATGGTGAAAAAGCAACGGCAAGCGGAGAACGAAAGTCGCGCGTTTGCTCACTTCAAACTTGGGAAATTTGCTACTCGGAACTCTGTCATCGAGCCACGAACTTTGTGGACTTGCCAATGCCCGTCCCTTCGTCCTGGCTCCGCCATCCTGCATATGTCAGCAGTTTTCCATCCCGTTCTTTTTGCCTGCTTTTGGCAAAGGATTCGACGAAGGCTTCCTCTCCCGGCTTCCTGCAAATGTTTTGTATTCATTTTCGTTATTTGGTTTATTGCGGAAATTTGTAAATTTGCTAAAGGGGTTTTTGTTGTCAGTGAAGTGGCTCAGGTAAAAATAGAATATTGATATTGTTATGGGTAGTGAGTGAGTGAGTGCTGTATGGATGCTGTTGGCACTGCGGGATATTCAATTGAAATTTAGAGCAGTATTCAAATTGTGTGCGGTGATTGAGGGAAGCGCACTGAATGGAAATTGTGTCCGATTTGTGTAGATTTGATGGTGTTTTGTGCGCTATGCAATGTTTCCTTTGATCCCCTCTGCAGATTTGGGTTTATTAACAAATTGATAAGCTCCCCGGGGAGCACCTGCGCAGGAGCCAATCTTCTAGGCTTTAAATTCACTTCCGCCTCAAATTCGAGCCGCTAATTAACCGACAAACCGAACAAATAATCACTTCCTGCGCGGAAAATCCCCAGACTATTTAGACAATTTGTTGTATGCCGGGACCCACCATTAGGTGGAGTTCATAAATACATGGCCATTCCCCCCAGGAGGAAGGCGGGAGGCAATTACGAGTGCCCAGGCCCCCTCTCCCTGCCACAGGGGTGGGCCATAAATAATGCCACTTAATTGTTTTACAAAGCATAATTTTATCCTTTCGCAAATCCAGTGTTTTACAAACATTTAAAAAAAAAACAAAAAAGAAAAGTAGGGAAAGTAGGAAGGGGAAAGCATGAGGGAAAACGCGCGTAAAGGCAGAGGAAAATGGCGCCTTTTTCTTTTGCCGCACCAGCTTAAATATGAATTAATGGCCAATAAAGATAATCTTTTACACATTCGCGTACGCAGCGCATTAAAAGTTAAATTTATGCGGCACACACTCACCCATCTCAGTCAAAAAACTGGGTTTCATTTTCGCAACTCTAGCTTATTTTAAGACTAAGTTATTATGTTTAAAAAAAACACATATATATATATATAAAATACAAGTTTTGGTGGTGATTATCTGGCTTCCGTCTGATCAATAACTTCCAAGAACTCTGCCTCTTCCTGCATCATTTGCTGCATACTCAATGTTATTGCGTATACGCAATGTGGTACAAACAAAAAAAGAAGGACATGAAAAAGCCGAGGCCACAACCGCTCATTAATATTTCATGTTCGAATGCGAATTATTCAAAACAATGCGGGGAACCCAAATGAACGCGAGGAGCATAGCCAAAATCTCGGACCAGGACCGCAGTCCTCGGGATTCCTTGAGTGCTTCTTGAGGGTGGCTCCGGGTCCTTCCACTCCCTTAAACAGTGACTCTGGGTCAGCGATGATGACTCGGAACTGGACTCGGGGCCGTGGCTGTATCAATATTTGTGTTAATCTGTCATTTTTCGTCGTTTATGAATATTTGAGTTCCACAGAGAGGAGGGTCATGAAATTTTCATGTGACTTGCGGATAGGTCCTCGCTCGAGTGTTTGCGGAAATGTGATGATTATTGGTTGAACAAATAGCAGTCCGGGGTCCTTTACTACGTTTTATTTGGACAACCTGCCGGCGGAATTTCAGGCGAAATAATATCAAACGGCGACCAAGACCCTTCGCTTATTAATTTCCTCCAACCGATGCTGTCACTGCTTGGCATTCCCATCGAGCACCGCACTTACTTATGACAATTTGCCTATCTCGATTCCCTCCTTCCCTTTTAGCCAAGATAACGGCCCATCTAAGGGCCACATTAAAATATTTTACACATTCATTTTCTTGACCAGACAAAAAGTCGTAGAGCGGCCAACGCAAAAAATAGAACATGAAAAATGGGACAACAAAAGTAGTCGTAGTTCCCCCCCATCCAAATATTTATTATATTTGCCAAATGGAGTGTGCAGATGCCCCTCAAGTGTGTGAGTGGGTGACTGGTCCGTCTCAGATTATTTAGTTTGCTTTTGGGGGGAAGCAATGAAAAGGGTTAAGCGGGCGAATAAACAAAGGCAAGAAGACACCAATTTGCATATTTTTAATATTTCTCTTTTTTAGCCGGAGAGAAGGACAATCGCCGAATAAATTTATGTTCATGCGTAGGAAACACTTAACTAAATTACATTCAAGTGATTGCGAGGGTTCTGAGAGTTTTATTTCTATTTTTATTTGTTGTCTTTACTGAATTTCTTTTTTAGGGTTTTAGAGAAGAGAAGGTAGCAGGGAAATTATATATAATAATATAGGAATATTCAGCAACGCTAAGATTTACCTAGATCAATTTTTATTGTCTTAACAATCAGTTTTTTTTTTATTTATTTTATACCTTGACAAGACCTTGCTTATACTTTTCTCTTCGATTTATTTTTCAGTGAGTCCTTCACTAATTTTAAATACTTTTTCAAACAAAACCTTTTTTTCCCCACAAAATTTGTTAAAAAGATCATCCAGTTACGCTTTTCACGCTTGATTATGGTCAGCATAATATTGGCCGAAATAATATTTAATCTGAAAAAAATGTGATATAAATATGCACACGAAATTGAACCATTTAAATAGTTGTATGCTGATATTTTGCAGCCTAATAAATCCCGTCGAGATGAATGCATAAGAGGGGCAATATGCAAAATTGATTTCGCAACAATTAAAAAGCGCATCGTCAACAATTCAGAGCACTTAAATATTTAAGCATTTTTTGCGGCCTCCTTTTTTTTCAGAGCGAGAGCCAACTGTCGCCAGTGGAATTGTCATGGTACTTCCATTCACTGGCAGTTTTTGTGGGCAATAAACAAAAATTATTATGCTCAAATAAGCGTAAATGCATGAGGAATACGGGGAGGGGATATTGCGGGGGAAAAGGGCTTGCATTGTTGCCAAAAAGTGTCTGAGTGACGATGATGAAAAATGCAGCAAGGCAGCGACGCCAACGTATTATGGGGAAAAATGAAATGAAACGGAAGTTGCGAGCTCTGAACACGTTTTATTGGCACACACACCGACTCCCAGCTGATTTGACAACAAATCTGAATCCACACACACACAGTCACAGAAAAAAAGGACAAAAAAAAGAGGACCTCGTCGCTCGAGTAAAAACGATTGCAATGAATTTTTATAACCGCCAAACGGCGAGCAGGCAAATGAAATCAATCGAATCGAATGCAGTCAACAGCGCCACAATTGAAATGGAAAATGTTATAAATCGAATGTGGCTATAGGTGAGGCGGGGCGAGGGCATTGGATTGGGAAAAACCAGTGGGAAAATCAGTGGATGGCGCACCCTCTTCCCCTCTGACGCCAATCGTTTAGCGACTTTTGTCTGTGATTTTTATTGTTGTGCAAACTTTGAGCCCTCCTCCGTTTTACGGCTTGTCAACACACTGAAAACTCAACTCAACTCGACTCGCGGCGCTCTAATTAAGAAACCCTGATTAATGACGCGCACTACGATTTGACTACGAGCTTTGTGGCCAAATGCTGGCTCCTGGCCATAGCTAGAGCCAGTGCCAGCACCAGCGCCCCCCATCAATCATCAATCATGCATTATGTCTGGCAACGTCACAAAACTGAACTTGTAATTTGATTAGTGCTAGTTACGCCCGATACTCGATATTCCCTGTCAGCCATCAGCCGGCGGCGGGGCGTCTTAATTCAATTTATCAATTCATTAGAGAGTGTCGCCGCTCGCTTGCGTCACCAGTAATCAAGTAGATTTTTTAATGGCAACTTAATGCATAATCATTAAGTCGCCGTTGTAGCCACTCCCGGGCTCCCTGGCTTCAGGCTCTGCCCGAATTTTGGCCAGCTGCTTGCTTTTGGCCAACATAAATTCTCGTTCGCCGCAGAGCAATAATAATTTTTATGCCTACGGGGCAGGACATTTATATTGGGACTACTGGTGAAATAGGAAAGGAAACTGAAGTCTGGATACTCTCCTAGTTTGTAGTTTATAGGAAATTATATGCATCTTTTATATTTACATACTTTTTAATTTAAATTTCGTTTAATAAAGTATGAACTACTATACATATTTTATCGTAAAAACAAGAAAGGAAACTAGTTTCCGGAAAATGATTAGGAAATAGGTAATATATCACCATTACTGATTATCCTTATGGCAAAGGAAGGTGATGGTAAATAAGCCAGCCCTCAAGTTAAAGGTTTAAGATCAAATCTACAACTGAAATTTTTAAGATACTACTTCCCCGCGAAAGAATTGTGATTTTATATTAAAACGAAAGCATTTTCCTTTGGCTTTTCATTCAAATAAAACAAATACTTTATTGAAAAGTTCCACTTAAATCTATTTTTCTCTTTGTGCTTCCTATTTCTTGAATGTTTCTAAAGTATGTCCTTAAATAACCATTAAATATTTTAATATATTTTCAACTAGAACTCTTGTTACTCTCCACAGCATATCACATTATGTCCAACCTTATTTTCTCTGTATAAATGTATACAGGAAATGTCCGAAAAAGGGGATTCCTTTTGGGGTCCATATTCAAAGTCACATAATTTTCCAATCAATTAGCTTTTGTATTGACTTTTGCCGGCAGCAACAGCCTGAATCGGACCAACGAAGCCCCGAAAACTCAATTTGTATTTCGGGAGGGTGGCCAAAACATGCGATTCCACCCTGGGAACAACCCATTGACAGCTCAATGGAAGTGGAAGTGGGAAGTGGAAGTTGGAAGAGCAGGACCACATTTGACCGGTGAACCTCAGTCAGGATGCAGTGACTTACGACCCCATGGCCAGCCCTTTTCCATTTGAATACACCGAAGGCGGGGCAGGATTGAGGAGTGTTAAGGTGGCTGCGGAGGAAACGAGTCCTGGACAGCACTAAACTAACTGACACCGAACTACTCTAGTTGTTCCATACACAGGGAAGCAGCGTTACTAATTAATACTAGCAACTTTTGGCCAATTAATTAGCACTCGGCCGGGCCAGGTGAACTTTAAGCCAAACATGACACGTGAAAAGACCAGTGCCAAGATTCTGGCACTCTCATATAAATACATATACTTTCGGTTGGCTATAATTGGCCTTCGGTTCGGCTTTCTCCACTCCCAACTTGCGGGTGGTGGGAATTTATGGCCAAAGCCCGTGACATTTGAGCCCGCATCCTTCGTCAGGACCTCGTGAGCACATAACATTGGCCTTAGGTGGGCGTGGCCTGGCGCGATGACATTTTAAAGTCGTCTTTAATAAGCTTTAACGAGCGCCATCCGCATTCGAATTTTCCCCCTCGGGCGGAAAAGCGAACGCGAGCCTCAAGCGTATTGAATGACAGCTCTCGAAGAGCCAAATTGGAGGGCGATCGGTTGACAAAGCTGCAAAAGTCACTCCAAGGACTCGACTCGGACACCTGCGGAGGCGGTGATGGGAGCAGGGACTCGGGCTCGACCTCGGCTCCGAATCAAGGTCCACCTCCAACTGCCATCAGCTTAATTAAGCGGCCAGGGCATTTACGTGTTTGCCGGTATTCTTTTGTGTGTGTCGCTATGTGTTGTGCCAATGCTTTTGCTCGTAGTTTAGTTTACCGCAATTACAGCAATTAACACTAAGCAATTAAAAGCAACAACAATGCAAATTACGTGCAACATGCAAGTGCTCAGCGAACCAACAACAAACGACAAGCACAACGAAGGAAAAAATGAAATCAAATGGGGCAACGACTAGGGAGATACTCTTGAAATTACAATGGGGAGGAAGGTTACCTTTTAATTAAAAGCAATAAATCTTAAAAATAAATATAAAATAAAGAAATTATTATGATGTTTGTTTATCGAGTTAAGTTATTAAAGTATCATCTACAAAACAAATAAGATTATTTTAAGCAAAGGTTTTAATAAAAAATAAATCAAGTGTTTATATTTCTTTCCATTTAAACTCTAGCTAAAATCCTGTCACACAACACAAACTAATGTATAACAAGCATTACCCTTCGTAGCAAATTTCACAGGGTATCAAAACAAATAAACAGCGTTAAATGTTTGGCTAGAGCAGAGCGACAGCCTCCGGCCCTGGCGGAAATAGTTGTATGCAGTTTTAAATTTGCGCCCGCGGAGACAGACGCCGGCTGGAGGAAGCTGGCGGGACCGGGGAACCGCTCTGCAGCGGCTGACCCAAGCCAGGTGAGGCGGTGAGCTAAGCTAAGGTGCGGCCTGGATCGGTTGGGGCCTTGGCGTTGGCTGCGTTAAATGAAGACCACAGAATGCAGCGCTGCGCAGCTCTAATTAAGTTAAGCCCAGACACTGGCAAACAGAGGCCAACGCACACTCGTGCATAGAGCGGGGTGTACGTGCTCGTGGCTCAATAATTAACTAACTGGCAATATATGCACTTCCACTCCTCTGCCCAGCAAGGACACCCACATCCCAGCAAATCCCAGCAGAGTCCTCCTCACACTTTGTTTACTGACAAGCACTTCAAATGGCATTGCACTTGAACTATTTTTGCATATTTTTTTATTTTTAAATTCCCAGCTCCCAGATTGAAGATTGTTTGCCTCGCTCTCCCTGTGCGACGGCAATTTGTTGGTGAGCAAGCAAATTGAATTAAATTTAAACAATTTCATTTTATTTTCGTACTGTCCGACGAGAGCCAGTTGTTCCAGGCTCCAAACTTGAGCGGAGACAATGCAGTCATGTTCCTGTCGGGACTGCCGTTGGTAATTTTAATTGCCAGACCGCCCAATCCATTTGCAGTTCCCAGGATAAAACCCAGTTTGGTCTTCAAGTCCCAAAGTGGCAGACAAGCATTTGGCCCCAAAAAGTGAGTGTGTGTTTAGGAAAAATTCACTAAATAATTTCTGGGACTTAGAAGGGAGTCGAATAATATTATATATATATTTGTGTTTTGATAAACTTATGCGATTACATTTTTAAAATATTCAAAAGCTGAGCTTATAGAGGATTTTTTACATATAAGGAAGTAATTGAGGTAGCAAAGTATTTGGAGGTCCTGAAATAATTCCTAAACTATTCTAAAATAAGCTCAAACCTTATGTATATTTATCGAGAAACAATAAAATACTTCTAACTAGTCAAGTCTCAATTTCCTTCCCAAAGTTAACAAGCTAAAAATATTCAAGAATCCGATTAAATACGAACAAAGTCAAGCGTTTGTTTTGTAGCTTCCCACACCGAATGTTTTCACTCTATTTTATATTTTGCAAATATTTGAAATCTATTCAAAACTCTGTACAGTAGCATCTGCATAATACCCCTGTATTAGTGGATTTACCACCATAAAAAACCGGCCGAAACGTGAGCGGGCATAAAAAAGGACATTGCCACAATATGACAATCCATTGAATGACCATGGATCCCTCTCATATCACAAACAATAAACAGCCACAAACGCCAACAACAATGGAACATAAAAATGCACGAAATAAGAAGAGAACAAAAAAATGGAAAACTAAAACAATGTCACGGAAGAGAGGGAGGTAGGAGCAGGGGCAGTTGGAGAATGGAAAAGAGTTGGCCAAAAAATATAAATCGCCTGCCAGCTAAGCAAAATGTCAGAGCCATAAATATCATAAAAAATATATTATCAAGCGACCATGATTTCAAAATGGGAAGCAGCAGCCTCCGTTGGTGTATACACGCAATATCCTCATATATATATATATATGTATCCTGCGGATGTAGAGTCCTGGCTAGAAATTGTGTGTTAACAGACACTCGAAGGAACTGCAGGCAAAAAATATTTTAATACTTGCAATAAAATTAGAACAAAATACGCAGTAAAGCTAAATTGAAAAGAAAATCGTTATGGTTGACACAAACTGATGCCCATAACCGAAATGAAACGGGGGGACGGGGAAAACCAAAACCGAAAGCGATTCGAGCGCGTTAAGCAAAACGCGTTTTAGTGGCGGCCCTGGCCAAAAACTACAAACAAACATATAGTATATGAATGTGTGTATATATAATCGAAACGGCGAGAGAAAACTCCGGCAAAAACACATTTTATATGCTTGTTGTTGGCTTGCTAACTTTGGAACAATTTTCGTATTTTTTATGCGAGATTTTCCCCCGCTGCTTTTCATTCCTATCCTCTTCTTCCTTTCCCCTTGTCTTTTTTATATTTTCCATGCGAGCTAGGGGAGAAAACTTCTTGGGTTTCCAATAATTTGTTGTAGCGAACTTGTTTTGCATGTGTGTTGTTAGCCGCTCTCCATCAAAGAGCGGCAGGGAAAACTCTAACAATACGGCGGGACGGGCAAAGCAAAAAAAAAAGGGGAAAATCCTAAGCATTTTCCCAGCAGTAGCAGCAGTTTGTAAAATATATTTTTATTGCTATTGCACACACACACACACACACACACAATACGGCGGCAGGACCAGCGACTCCTTTGGCTGGTCGACGTTTTGCCATTGACTTCTTCTCGCTATTAAAGCGCTAACAAAAAAACCAACAGCAAACACTGCGGAAATAGCGGAGCTGTAGCATGCTTTTTGTCATATTTCACCGCGAAGAGCAGGAGACTCGAAGCAGCAGGAGGGGCAGGATCAGGACACGCATGTTGCGTACGAGGATGCGAGCACTTCATAAAAAACACTTTCATTACAACTACAACGGCAACAAGAGAGGAGAGTGTTTTAGTACAGTGGAATTGTGTATTAGAGAATATAATAGTTATTATTTTTATATATTTTTAAAAGAGTTTTAAGGGTTTAATATATTTTCTAGAAATATAACACAGCAAAAGAACATTAAACTTAGTTTAAATTTAATAAAAAAAAACATAAACCTCTTGGTAAAAGTTGAGCTAAAAGTTTTAAAAAAGCTAATTAACTATATTTATATATTATTAAGTTAAGTCTATATTAAGGTAATGAAATTAAACGAGTTATCTAACCTTTTTCAGCCACTAGTTGCCTTTCAGTTCAGCTTCAGTTTCCATTTGAAAGCTAATTTTAATTGGCTTTAACATTGAAGCCTATAACAAAGCGCTGGGGTTTGTCTATTCAGCTTTTGTAACAATACTGTTTTTGTATTTAATTGATGTACTTTTGTTAACCTTTATTTATTGCTTTATTTATAATTTATTTCCCCTAAGAAGTCATCAAATTTATCTCAGTTTGGCTGCCTGCTAAACCTTAGAAATTATTCCTATCAACAAATATATATTTCCCTTTCATTTCAAGCTAAACAATCATGATTTTCTTTTGCCTTTCCTTAGTTTCGACCTTCAAACCCCAAATTTGTAGTGGAAAATATTGTCCAAGGACCAATGCTTCTTCCTTTTTCCCAGAACTCGACCCAAGGTGCGTCATCTGTTTGGGTTCGGTTCCGGCCGGACTACTTACTACTTTGGCCGGCATTATTTCATGTGCAAAAGTCGCTGCGTGTTGTGTTTGCTATTAAAAATGTCAGCCATTGAGAGTGTGTGTGTGCTGCAGTTGTAAAAAGGACACACACACCCACAGACGTGGGAGGAAAACACGCTTTTAACACCGAAATGAACTTGTTCGCCATGTTTATGAGCTGATAAAAAACAGTTGACCAACATTTGCGGAAGTGGAAATTGACTTTAACGGAGAGGGGGGTAAATTAAGGATATTTTTAGAGGGGCTTGTGTGTTGCAGGGGGAGGAAGGGAAGCATGGCAGTGTCTTAGTTTCTGGCTGGCACTTCCCCAAGAAACACTCTGATTTGGCCTACTTACAGTGCCCAGTTAACATTGCCTTACAGAGCCATAAAAAGCTCAGCAAGGATTCTGACAATTTGGCACACTTTTAGGCCAGAATCGGCTCTCTTAGCAAAGAGCACAAAACTGTTAGCTACAGAGCTGTGTAGTAAGACCGCTTAACAAATTGTTTATTAACCTGAATTTATTTACATAAATAAGATATTGAATAATAAGGAACAAATTAATAAAATTCTTGTTAAAAATGCAATATCTTCTTTACATTTAGCTGTAAATGAATATTGGTTTTTAATGCCTCTCTAAGTGATTGATTTTGGCATCAGCCAAAAGGCAACAGGTTGTTTTTTGATTGATGTGGAAATTCTGATGGAAGAATGCCTGACTATAAGCCTACGTTGAACACATATAATGATTATTTCTTAAATATTTGTAAGCATTAAAAAGGAAATTATTAAAGTGCCCATTAATATCTTAATAAAAATAAACTTTAGTTTTAACTTCTGTTTTTAAGCATTTATTTACTAAAAGTTAAAAATCTTGTTGTTACTTTTATTTCTCGAAGTAAAGTTACTTTTTGGCATCTCTTTTGTTACTTCAAAATTAGGCAGTAATTTTTAAATTGGCGCTTTGGCTAAGCAGATGCTAAATTTAGAACATTCATCAGCTGATGTTTTAGCACAAGCTGCGCCGTAGAGAGAAATAGGGAAATGCCGAGAGACAAACCCGAGAAAAGCCGAGAGAGTCACTTAGAGAATTGCCGCAGGCTAATTTGAAATGTAAACAAGATTAGCCGAAGCCATAAAGTATCTGCAGGATAGATAATGTTCTAAGGAATGAAAGAACGAGAGAACTAGTGACTAAGGTCCAGCAATTCCTAGTTTTTTTGATACCCAAAATTTTCCCATTGAAACCTGCCACAGGAAGTGTGCCCCCAAAAGCGTGCTATAAAATCCGTAAGCCGACTTAACAGAGCTCTGTTATGGCACAGCATCCACTTCGGTCTTCGTGTGCCTCTCTCGGCACGCTTGGCATCATCATCTCGCCCATTGGGCGACCGAGAGCGACTTCCGGTCGACGGTCGTGGATGCTGAGCTCGGAACGGATGCTGCCGAGCGGCCACAGCCTCTCGGTTCCAGCGTGTGTACCATAAAAATTGGTTCAGTGAGAGTTTGCGATCCCGCGGATACGGTCGGAACTCACGGGACTTTAACGGCTTAACGCGAGCAGTGCGAATTCTTTTCCGGCTATCCGTGCCACAAAAATCTGCGGAAAGCTAAGCCAACAAATCGGAATTAATCGGTTCGGTTCAAGTGGGCACAAATCAAATGATGTAAAATTCAAACCAGTCAAAGGATAATGCCAAACTGATTAGTGGAAAAGTGCGTTTAGAGTCGCAGTCGCGTCCATTTGGAAGGCCAGGCTGATTCGTGACAACGTAAGCAGCTGCCCAATGTTGTTCCTATTTAAATTGTTTGTTGCCGCTGCCGCTGCTGCTGCTGGAACATTAAATCCGCGCAACGAGACTGATCTGGACTGCAGTGCAGTGCAGTGCCCCAAAAGTCGCCCTCAATGAAAATCATTTCCATTGAAAAGCGTCCGACGTTGTTCTCGTTTGGATTAGGTGGGGCTAGGGGGGGATGCGTCTACTTTTCCGACTATATGCTATATCTAGCTATATGGCCGAGTGCCTTGGTTCTTGCTATGCCGCATAGCCGGCAGATAAAACGATTTCCCCGCTCAGCTGAGCTCGTTTCGGCGCTTTTTTCGAGCTCTTTCACTTGCTGCTGGAATAGATTTTTGCAGCTTTGTTGCTCTAGTCGAGCGGCGCGTACAAATTGCACGAGAATGGTTATTGTTGAGCGCTTTAGTTATTTATATGAGCAGTTTGTCTTTGTTTTTTTCTTTTTTTTTTTTTGCTACTGAAACTAGTAGATTCGCATTGCAATGCTCTTGTGGCGGCCATCATATTTCACGGCACTCGCACATAAGTGCAAAATTGCTGGCCTTTGACGGCCATTAAGGCCCCCCCCGTGCAAAGAGCAAAGAGCAGTGAAATGCGAACTATAAACTAATAGATAAATAAATAAATCCCACACCCAAAGTTGTTTAAATTGCTAAATTGCTGAAGTGTGCGTGTAATGAAATTACACAGATGAATGCCACTTGAGAGGCAAAACTGTCCGAGGCCTTTGATGCTGAGTGGTGAGAAAATGAAATTGTGCACGATAAGCTGCAGGGAGAAGCATTGACGAACTTTACGGCTGATTAAGACAAGTGCGTTGGCGATATGAAAATTGTTTTAAGGAGGTGTGAATCTCTGAGGCTACTAGACCAGCATTTGCCAGATGGACTGTGAGGCGTAATCACATCATGGCAACGAAATTAAATGTAATTGAATTTGAATCTGAATCGAAGTTCGTAGAAGACACTTTTGTTTTTATGCTGGCGATAAGTGATAATAATAAATCAATTAAATTAGTTGCCAAAACGTACTTTATAAATGAATTTCTGTGGAGTAATTTATTTCTATTCAAATAAAATGCCTGGAAATATTTTTATTTGTGTTTTAGTTATTTTAACTTATTTAGAATGTGATTTATATTTTAACATTTTAATTTCTATATCAAAATAATTTAATTTTCTTACTTATCTTTTGAGTTTGAATACCTTAAATATTAAATATTTATTTTTATCTTTATTCAAATGATCTCATTATTTATTTTACTATATTTTCATACATTAAATTTCTTTGCTTTAAATTAATGACAACAACATCAAAACCGATATTATTATAAATTTTCCCTTTGAGCAGCTAACATATTTTCATTGTTTGGTTTTCATTGTTCGCACTTGAAACCTAATCCCCGCCGCTCCCATTTCAAGCCCAATCAAAATTGCTGTGCAGACCATTAATTGCAAATTCTGACACAAATTCGACAGACCAACGCATAGAGGCAGTTGCAGAGAACAATAACCACACGATTTGGCGACAAAAGCAATTTATAAACGACACACGATACAACATAAACAAACTTATTGGGGACGCCGAGAACAAAGTGCATCAATTCGACATGGAAATGCGAGTGGAAGTGAATTTTAATATGCAATTAACTCTGCGGACAGCTGGAGACCAAGCGTTTATTTGCATATCAAAACGCTCATCAACGGGAGACCTCAGTGGTGGGGGGGATGGAGTGGGGTATACTCCTTTGGGATTGGGTGTGAAGGCCATGCCCAGTGAGGCTAGTAGCAGGCTCACCCAAGTATGCAGCACAATTAGCAGCCAGGAGGAGGAAACAGCTGCTGCTGCTGCTGCTGGTGGGGCAAAGATGATGATGACGTTGATGATGCTGATGATGGCGCCAAGTGTTGAACGCTCTGATTGCTGCCCAGTTCTGCACACACACACTGCCAATGGGCGGCCATTAGAATTTTTAGTATTCATAAAATTGCACTTGAACCCTTGCGAAACGAGGCAGCCATGCATGGCTTTTTATAGGCTCACTTAGCGCACATAAACCGCGCGAGCGAAAAAAAATGCCAGGCAGGTATCCTGCTCAAGGGCTCTCCTTGATGCAAGCACACATTTACACGCCCGGAGCCATGCACTTGTAGATGCCATAATAATATTGTAACTTTGCACTTCAAATTGCATTTTAATGCAAACACACTTCATTACATTACAAAATAAAGAGAGAGCAAATGGAGAGGGTGAGGGGGTAGCGCAAACTTGCATGCCGGAAATGGAAAAACGTCGACACACTTTGCTGCAGCTGCAGCCGGAAAACTCACCAACACACACACACCCGACACACAGCATACACCCACTTCCCCACTCAGATACACACACAAGTTTGTAAATTGAAGTGCTTGTCGATCGTAGGTGGATGCCTTAATGGCAAAACTGGCACAATGCGCCCATCGAGGTTACGTATACGCAGCGTTGGCCTGGTAGAACCCTGCACCTTCGGCCCTCGGCTTACATTAGCTAATGTGACTCACATTTTATTGGGAACGCTTTTTATTGGCTGCACACAAGTTTTTCATCCTTGCATAAGCCATTCGGTAAACTGATTTGCAGAGTTTTGGGCCGGGAGCCCGAGTAAATGGATTTTGAGTGGCTCATATTTAATTTAAGGATTCAGATGAATGTGTGCCACACATTAAGGGGGTCTCTCTCTCTTTTCCATTGGAATGTAAATTTAATTAACTGCACTTGGCCATTTTTGTGTAGCATTCGCTTTTAGTTAAAGCTTTCATTTCTCAATTCAATTAAAGTTTAGCGCATATCCCAACTGCATCTGGAATGTTTGGTTATTTTCCGATTAGATTTTCATACGCTCTCAGCCGTATTTTATTTTCCACTCTGCCACCGGACTTCGCTGTGCAATGAATACCACTCCACCTTTATTCAAGCGCCATTGACAAACGATTTACAAATATTTTCACTTTATCGCCATGAATATCCATTTGCAGGCACTGTGCGCGTTGTAAATACATTTGGACAGATTTATTAACGACGCTTAAAAAACATGATTAAGTGGGGGCACTCCGCCACCTGTCAGCTGCGGTTCGAGCGGGGTCACCGCTCTCCAAATAAATAGTTTATTTCGGTTTATATTCGTGTCCAGCCTAAAAGATAAATAAAAACAAAAAAAAACTTTGGCCAGAAGGATGCTAAAATAAAATTAGTGCAGCCAGCTAAAAGCATTTTGGTCCTGTGTAATGTTGTCGATAAAAACTGTGCTAGAGCAAGTCAATATATCATCAGTTCTGTGGCCAAGAGTGTGTGTAAATGCAGAGGAAAAAAATATTACAGAGTATTTTTATGGGGAAAAATGTATAAATACATTTTAAGTAAATTGCATTTGAAAATAAATATTTAAAATGTATATTCAAAGGTTATTTGCTTAACATTAAATTTCCTAAATTGATAATTCAGTTTATTCATACCTTCAATCCTTTTGTTTTGTTGTTTTTTATAAGATTATATATTCTTAATTACATTTTGTTATTTATTAGTATAAATTATATTATTGATTCCTAAGAAAAAGCTTTAATAAATTCTTCTTTTTATAAAAATATCAGCCGCATTATAACCTCTTAATTCAGCTCTTTCAAGGACCAAGATTTTTTCCCTAAAGCACTAATTTTCCCACAGACTGTGTTAGTGGAGATATTTGAGCCAGTGTATGTAGTCTAGAAACATGAGCATATACAGTTTCCGATTTCCGCTTTCCTGTTTATCGTTTATTGGGTTTTCGCAACGTAAAAGTAAAAGCACTGCCACAGACCGTGGCGCTGGGGCGGGGAAAAACAAGAAATCCGAAGAGAAATTTGCACTCGTTAGCTCTTCAGCGGGATGCTTCAGCTTCTCTGCCATCATCGTCATATTGAACTTTGATGCCGGCACGTTCCTCCGGACCCGAGCCCGAGCCGGAGCCCGAATCCGGACCAGGACTCACTCGGCTCCCCGTTTAAAGATCTACACGCGCGGATACTTTGGCACATGTTTCGCCAGGCTGCCACATCCACTTCTGGCATTTCTACAGCCATCTCCTTGGCGCGTCCTTTGCCATCGTTGGCCGTGTGTTGTTAGTCATTTATATGGGCCACATAAATTATAACAAATATGTACGCAGGCGGCATTCGAAATGATTTCTCACTGTTGGCGCGCTCCGGGGGCTGCGAGTTATAAATAATCTTTAATTAAAAGAGCCCTTGCAGCGGAAGAGGGAAATATGTTTTAAAATATTGAGGTGTACGTGGTGTCGGTGCGGTTGACAAAACGACCAAATGCGATGTGATTTGTAGCTGTCTTCCCAAGACATAGCTAGCACTCGTTTTCTACAGTTTTATTTCCATGTCCGGCCTGGCTTTAATTGGTTCAAACTTACTGCAGTTGATGGTGTAATTCGATTTGATTTTACGGCGTGAATTAACAATTGCAGGCGCATAAATAACGCACGCTTAAAATTGCCATAAATATTTTAAGCAAACAAATTAACCCAATAAAATTTGTAAAAATCACATAAATTACATTTGCGTGTTTGTGTGTGCCTGTGCGAAAGTGCAATGAATTTGCTTACAAATTTGCCAAACCAAAAATAAAGGCAATTAAATGAATTTCCAGCAGGGAAACAACCAGCAATGGCAACGGCAACAAACTGCAATTACCCAAAAATGGCATGGAATTGTATTTTATTTATTTTTGTTTTACTCTCCTTTTGTTTTAACTTTATTTATTGACATGTCAACAAATTTTGCTGACTCTGTCTCTGCCCGTCTCTTTCTCTCTGTCTCTCCCCCTCTCTCTCTATGTTTCACCCACTAGCAGAAATTGCAAAACAATTTTAAATCAAATTCATGCATAAATAATTCGCGCGAAAGAACCAAAATGCGCGCTGTGCCAAGTGTGAAAGAATTCTAAGCCGGAAAGTAGGCAACATTGGTCGCGCCAGGATCCAGGATCCCTGCAGTACACTGCATTACCCAAACTTACACACTCCTCGCCTGCCAGCTCGAGGGCTGGGCCATCATCATATGAGCATGAGTCGGCCTTGCAGCCGCTCGCTCCTCCTGCCGCTGTGCCTGCTCGTCGTCCTGCTGCCCGCACTGAATGGCCAAGCGGCAGCGGCTTCCCGCGTCCGTGTCAGCTCCTCGACAACAATGACGCGCAACATTGAGGAGGAGAACGGTAAGTGCCATTCCATAAATAAATATAGTATATATTGTGCAGCCATATCCATATCTCTCAGACTTTTTAACAGCCTTTGAAATCGATTGAGCCTGGCGGGGGAAATGTCCTTTCAAATTTTTCAGGCGTTAAGCAAAGTGTAGGTTCTGAAAAGAAGTATAAAGAAATAAGTAATATATTTAATATATGGCGTGTCCTTAAAGTAATAATTATTAAACAATTAATATAGAACTTTAAAAGGAACTTACTTCGGGTTTGTATATTTTAGATATTAAATATACAAGAAAGAATGAATATTAAATCTGCATTTAATTCAATTAATATTGAAAAGGAGTTTTAATTCATAAAAATTTCTATACAAATTCGAATAAATATTTTAGATAATAAATATATAGAAAATATAATTCATAGTTTATAAATGTTTGGAACAAAGCTTATCAAGGATGCTTCAGAAATCTAGGAGTTTTCAAACCTTTAAAATATAATAATAAAATAATAATAATAACATTTTATTGCTGCAAAATTCTGTAAAATCTTTTTAAGGCCTTTCAAGTCCTATATAAATTTTTATTAACTCAATTATTATACAAACTAAACCCTTAAGTATAGAAATACCATCGATTAAGGAGTGTTTTTACATGTCCTTCTACTTCCGTTGATTACTAATAGTGTGTCATTATTATTTCTGATGATGAGTCCTTACCGAAAGGTCCTTTTAATAGTTCTGACATAAAACGAGCACTCTGGCCATATCGAACTGATAATGTTGTGAAATTTCCCTCTATGCTTAAAAGTTAATTTAAAATGAAAAGTTTGCCTGCCATTAGGCAACTCTCTCTGTGTCCATGTATGCGTGTTCGGGTTCCTGTTCATGCGAATGTGTGTGTGCCTGACGCAACTTTTATTCAATCAACATAAAGTTTATTGTGTGTAAAGAAATTGCGTTTGCGTTTTGCCTTTGTGGGCTGACAAAAGCGGGGCCTTTGTCGCTGCATTATTGAGTAAATGAAATTTTCGGTTTTATGCGTGCAAATTATGCCAAATTGTTATGGATTTGAAATTGATTTCACTGCGATGTGATGCGATCCATGGCGCGAGGCGGGGTTAAAGCTTGCCGAAAATCCTTCTAATCGTCCCCATTGGCGGCTGAATTGTGGCAAGAACTTCTCTTTCTCCCTCTCAGGGCCATCACTTTCGTTGGCAAATAATAAAATGTTGCTAATAAATAAGCCGGAGGCGATGAAAGCCACTGAAGAACGAAACAAACTTGGCAAAGTTTTTGGCCATCGAAAAGTTTCCCAACCAGATTGGACATTTGGGCCTGCTGTCAGCGGCAGCAAAAAAGGAAAAAAAAGAGTGAGTGCCCAGGTCTGGAAATAGTTATCTATTAGCCGATGCCGTTTCCATCTCAATTAACCCACAAGCGAGCCGCCAGATTACGCATACGCCATGTGTAACTTGAAGAACCTTTTGGATAGAGAGAAGCTGTGCAGCAGCCTGGGGGTCCTGGGTCCTGCTTCCTCAATCCCAAATGCATATTGTTCCACTTGCCTGCTCGGCCTTTTGATGCCAAACTTTTCAACTGACGCAAATTGCCGGCCTGCGCATGTGGGGGTCTTCATAAATTCAGATTTTATATGTTTTCAATTGAATTTCGTTGTTGCGCCAGCCAGCAAGCTGAAACTTTTTACTTTGGCATTTTAATGTTTTCCAAGTTAACTTCGCCACACGCCGGCACTTCCATCTCCACATCCATGTCCACTTGCACTGCCTTTGACTTTGCTCCAGCCTCTGACTCTCCTTCTGGAGTAGTTC
This sequence comes from Drosophila mayri, assembly GCA_008042485.1. Taxonomy (NCBI): domain Eukaryota; kingdom Metazoa; phylum Arthropoda; class Insecta; order Diptera; family Drosophilidae; genus Drosophila; species Drosophila mayri. The sequence continues at coordinate 457,426 of VNJN01004882.1, read as the reverse complement.
CGGACGCTTGGAGGCTAAGCCGGCTAGGAAAAGTATTTATCGCATTTCTGCGAAAAACAACCTACTCAACATTTTGGGCAAAAAGTTGGAAATTATGTTTGGCTTGCCGCTCCGATTCCTCTTGTTTTGTCTGTTTTTTGGGGGGAGTACAAAAGTTTACCAGTTGGGCTGCCGCAACGCAGAGCAGCTCTATAAATGCTTATTTAGAGGCATATCTGATGAGTTAAGTTTCGGCCCAAAACACTGTAAACTTCGATTCAGATGTCTATATCTAAGCTGGTGTCTTGCGAACTTTCGCAAAGGATTTAACGCCAGATTTACAGGATCTTCCGGCCAGTCAAGGCGGCTTCTAACTGGTTTTGTTCATCGACCACGCACTGGATGAAGTTGTTCCCTCAGATTTCCAAGTGCATAAAGTTCTGCCACCGACAAGTTTTCAATTATGCTGGTTTTTGGCAAATCTTTGGCAAACTGCAAAATATATTCGGCACACAGTTTGGCAGCCTGATTGATTTTCATTTGCAATTGTTGATTGGAGTCTCTTCAAGTGGATATATTTTATATAGTTTAAAGGGGTTTCTATGGGGTTTTTGTTAATGTTTCTATAGAGTTTATTTAAAGTTATTCGAATGAGAATGAAGTGTTTTCTTGGTTGTTTTCTTGAAGAAGTTATGGGTTCTTAAAATTATAAGGAGTTGATTGGAAATTGAGTTTTATTTGAATTAAAAGGAGATTTATAAACCTGAAGCAAATGCTTTATCGCAATAAGTAAATTAATTCTCTGAAATATTTATTAAAAATTATTTGGCTGCCTATTTCTTGACACAATTATACAGTTTAGTTAGTTATTTAATTTTATTTTTCAACATTTCTAATATCAATATTTTTATACATTTATAAATGTTCATTTTCATTATTTCATTTTACGAAATTCCCCCACAATTACATTTTTTAAACTTAAATAATTTACTATTAAACTTACCTTTGATTTTATTATTATTTTAACTTAAATCTTTATTTTATTTTTGGTTTATTTACAGCCTTACTCTTGCTGCTAGCTGGTAAGTTGTTGACCCATTTAATTTATTTTCAAAGCATTTTCTTGGGACGGCCTTTAAGTTAGCAAAACATTGTTGGTCTTTAAGCCAGGCCAACCCAAACAATTTGGCCATCAGATTGACCGGGCCAAGCGGAAGGGCGGCGGCAACAGCTGCGACCACGCCCACAACATGAATACAAACACGAAGCCCCAGTTAAAAGGCATCAAAGCAGCTAAAAAATCAGCTTTGCTGGGCGAGAGGGCGGCGCGGAGAGCAAAAGTCAAGATTCAGCAAGGATATATCTCACTGAGGCCGAGGAAAGGCACAGAGGAGCAGAGCAGAGGAGAAAAAAATACCAAAACAACTTTCAGCTGGTCAAAGTCCTTGGCCATGGCTATACGTGTGTGTGTTTGTGTGTGCGTGTAGTTGACCGAAAAAACTTTCCCTCGAAACTTAGCCCGAGAGACTGAAAATTCCAGTGCAGTCCAGGAAGCGAGCTGACAGCGCGATGAATGACAAGCAGCGCCAGTTCAGTTTGTCAAGAGTTTTCTTTTGCTGCTCGATTTCCCTGCTTTCCTTTTTTGTCCTTCGTTTGGTTTTGGTTTTTGCCGCTTTGCCGATTGGCTCTGAGTTGGCCAGAAAGTCCTGGCCGCTGGGAGAGTGGCCCACTAGTCCGTGGAAGTGTTTCGGCGGTGCCTCAAAAGAAAAGCGACTGTCGCCAGGACGGGACAGGACTCCGCCTCCCTTCTGCCTGTTGTGATTTTTGGTCTCCCTCTCTCTGTTGTCAGGTTTCCTTTTTGTTTGCCCGGGAAATTCAGCCTGCCTGCCTGCCTGGCTGTTTGCCTTCGGCCACACATAAATGCGTGGCCATACTTCATTCATTTCATAGCTTGGCAAGGACATTTATCATCTGCCCCTCGAGTGCGTCACAAAAAGGCGCAGGCTCCTCCATGCCGCCCCCTCCCCCGTTCTTGTTGATATTTCTATATTTTCCGGGGAAGGCAAAGTAAATACTCGCCCCAAACAACAAAAAAATTGCGCAAATTTCACCCAAAATGTTAAATAGAATTCGTTTTACTTACTCACTCGTCCCCGCGAACCACCAGCTTTCCCCCGATGGGAAAAGCTTTCCCTCGACCGCATTTCCTCCGCTGCTGCCCCGTTATTCATGGCACTTTTTGCCCTCTTATCGCTCGTGTTATTTTTGTATATGAATTTCTGCGGTTACATTGAATGCTAAGGAGCAATTGCCGGGGCGAAAAAGTGGAAAATTTTAAGCCTACTTGAAATTTATTTGCACTCATTATGCCTGACAGTTTGCAGATATCAAGGCGGTGTGAAAAGGCCGAGATAAATTCATTTCGGAGCTGGGCTGCCTGCGAGCCATTAAAGAGTTTGGCAGTGCCAAAGTCCTTGGCCAGCTTAGGGTTTAAGCCCATTGAACGGGATCGAGTCGGGCTTAGGCAGTGAGCCTCTCCTATGCTATTTTCAATAGAATCCAAACCCGGCCTCCGACAGACTCACTAATGAACAAATAAAGCTTAGCGGGGCCCAGGGAAATAAAACCCAACCGCATTAATAAATCACGCCGAGAAAGCGAGAACAGAACACAAATAATGCAAATGCCTAGCCAGGGCTGAGGGGGAGGGGAAGGAGGTCTCTCTGTATCTGTAGAAATGACAAAACACTTTTCCCTTCCAATCTCCATGTCTGACTTAAGGGATTTTCCACGCAAATTCCGCAGGATGCATGGCATGGCTTGGCCCGGCATTCGTTGTCCTCGTTCTGGACCCACTTCCCACACAGACAGACAGATGAATATGCCATGTGCTGCTCTTGGAGTCGTCACCATTTTCTCGGCAAAGTTATGTCTGCTATCTCAGAAAATCAACAGAAAAAATCAAACAACTTCGTTGGCCCAGTCCGGGGGGAAAGTTTATTGTCGGCAACTGGCAACTATTATGCCATGCTAATCGGCTTAGACTGACTGTGGACTCCAGTGTCCTGGTTCCAGTGTCCTGACCAGGTCTGTGTGATGAAGCCAAGGACTCGGGCAAGCACGGTTGGCCAGCCGCCGAAAGATGTTGCCATGTGGCCAGCCTGATTGTTCATTTGCCACACGCGCTATAAACACAGGCCACAGGACACACAGGAAAAATCACCAAAATGGGGGGAAATTGTAAGGTAGTTTTCTATGGAAAACATGAGAAATCAATACAAAATAAAGGATATGTATTCAAGCAGTTTACTCTAGAAATTTAATTCCTGTTTCCAAATTTCTTTTGATAATCCTTTCAAGAAAGTGTTAAAAATAACTGTCTTTAGCTTTAATTTCCTTGGTACCTAATTTTCTCTGAGTGCATGACCTCAAGCTAAAGAACTCAAGCGGATACCTGCTTCCTAGCCTTGTGTGTGCTCCGAAAATTGCGGCCTGCCCTCATTTGGCTGACAGCTTAAGACGGCAGCCATCGCAAGGCAGCCCCAAAACAAGGATTTCTCCCTTGTGGCTGGAGGAAACAGAAAAAAAGAAATCGGTGAGGGTGTGTGTGCTTTCGTTAGCATTCCGTGTGGAATTTGATACTTGATTATTTGTTGCTGGCCTCAAGCGTGCATAATATATCAAAGTGGCGTCAACGTCAACCGGAGATGTTCGGCCGTGTCCTCGCTCGATCCTTTTGGCCCGACATGTGTAGACATCGTGTGTTGGCAGTCGGGCTGGAATCTTGTTTTTAGTTACAGTTTAGTGTTGGCCGCATAATAAATAAATAATCAGTTGACTCAGGCGCCCGCCCCTTTTCCAACCTGCAGGGGCAGTGGTCTTGCCCACGGCTCCTGTCAGCTCCTTTCGTGCATGTGTCCTGTCTCGTTTCGTATGCTAAAGAGCCTGCCAGGACTGCGGGAATTTCTCTTAAAGCTCTCCCCCCACTCTCCTTTTTTGGGTACAAATCAGATTCAGTCCCATGAAAATTTTACCCAAAAAAATGCCAAAGTTTTTCATTAATCTTTGGCAGTTGTTGTCGCTGTCGAGGATTTGCATACTTAAGTTGTCGCTGACTTTATAAACAGGCGAATTTAAAAGCGTTTTTTATGCCGGCCAGCAGCAGCAGCAACAGTTGAACTTTTCAAAAATAAAATTCGTCATGGAAATGTGCAGGAATTTAAAGTTTTTTTAAAGGATAATGTTTTTATGGCCTTTTAAATACAGATTTCTGTTATACAAATGCAAATATATATAAATTCCCTTTACAGAAACATGAAATACTTGAAAAGCCTCCCTGCTGATAACCCAAAACAATACCCTTCAAATGTATATATACACTTTGTCTAGCAGCAACATAACTTCCCATTGATTTCCCACATAATCCCTGTGCACTTACAGCGAGGATCTGAAGAAATTCCAGACAATTAGTGCTGGAAAATCCCATTCCTGGCTGCAGTAATCATTGGGTTTGAGTCCAAGGCCTATGGCCGCAAACTCAAAGTGGGAGACAAGCCTCCTGCTGGGCCAGAATCCTTGCAGGCTTAAGGCTCCAAAGCCACGTGATGCCATGACATAGTTTCGTAAATGGCAACTGTAACTTGCAGTTGCACATGTCAGGCCTAAGGACTAAAGGACTAAGCCCTCGGCACACAAACACATGTCGGTCGTAGTCGGCCATAGACACCCGCACATTCATAACAATTTGTCGGCCAAGAATGTAGCCAAAAATCTCATACACTCTCTCAATTGTTATACAACATTTAGGGTCATTTGCATACAGAAACCTAAATTAAAATTTGACCGAGCTGAGCTGCACATCCTTTGATGTGGCAGCAGCAGCAGTTTTAGCATCAGCAGGCAGTGTGTACATATAGCTTTCGCAGTGCAATCTCGCCAAATCCTGGCAGCCCCTCTCCCCTGGTCAGCGGGTTATTTAATTCAGCCATCCAACCGACAGTTGTTGCACTTTTCTAATTAGACGAGCCAGCAGGAGCAGCAGAGGGGGGCGGACCACTGGCCAGTCATAACAAAAAGTTAATTAAACATGTAATTGTTGCAGCCAGCAAAGATTTTTCCACAAGTGCTGCGAGCAGATTGGATTGCCAGGATCGAACGGGTGGCTTGTCCAGGGTACTTCAGAGTTTGGCATTATTATTTGCGAGACTTTGCGAGACTTTACCCGCCCGCCAGCCATTTTGCCATTTGATTAAGTTGCAGCCTTTGCCGAGTCCTGAATGGCGGCCATTGTTCTGCGGGCCAGGATCGGTATAAATGGGAATTAAAACTGGAACCGGCTAATGGCAGCGACTAGAGCTAGCTAGCTCGCTAGCTCTCGACAGCACAATAAAAATTTTACAATTCAATTTCGCTTTTATTTCCCAGTTGGCGGAGTCCGCCCACTTCATATGCTCTCTTTATTTTATTGCCTCAAATTGTTTGTTGCCATTTCGCATTTGTGCCGCCCGGCTGCGCAGGAACATTTAACTTTGTGCAACATGACGATGGCAAAAAGCAGCAGCCAGCCATCTAGGATCCGGGGAGTTGGGAAATGAAAACATAGCGGAGCACCAACTAAAACCAACTATACTTAAAAAACAGAAACTAAAACTGAGCGGCGACAGCGAAAAAAAAAAGTTGTCAACTCTCTCCAGTAGCTGTTGGAGGAGTGGCTGGAGAAGGACTCCAGAGCTGGGGAGTGGGAGTGGCACATAGCTCCACTTTCTGTTCGAAGTAAAGTCAAGTTACGCGTAGAGCTCGGGGCCACGGGACACGGCCAAGTAGCCGGGCACACACAGGACATTGTAGAGGATGTACAAGAAGGAAAAAAGGGAAAATAGGGAAAGGGGGAAAGTACCAAGAAGACATCGAACCGGAGAGTAAAGAGTGGAGAACAGCAAAAGCACATTTCAGCTTGAACTCCCACGGAGACCCCGGCGAAATGAAATTGCCAACGTGAAAAGTGTAGAAAAATGCAGGCTGAGGGAAATAGGGTACGGGAATGAGGACTGAATCCTGGTGGGAGTTGGCCTAAAGGATTGGGGTAACAACACACTGCTCCTGTCGTGCGTCTGCCGCCTGTTAAACTGCAAAGTAAACGGACAAAATGTTAAATCAAAGCCAAACAAAAGAGGCGTAACGCGACGGCAACAAGGTGCAGTGTGGGGCGAAGGGGGAGGGGGACAACGAAGAACCCTGGACAGGTGGCTGTTGGCCTGGCCAAGTGGGATTCCCCTTGAGGAAAAAGTTTTGCGTGCACTTTTGATAAGTTGAGTGCAACTCTGGCTCGGCTTTGGCCCAGCTTAGATGATATTCTATCCAATAAACTGATAATAAATATTGAAGTTGGTTCGTAGCGTAGCCTGGAAAATCCTTACAAATTTCATTCCACAAAATGTGTGTCAGCCTGGAATTTGCCGCATGAATCTTTTAGTGGGGGCATTAAGGCTGCTGTGGCATTATTAATGCGGCTTCATTATGAAATTGTGCAACAAATAATAAATCGATTAAGCAAATATTTGCCGGTGCTAAAAGCGTGGATTTTTACAAATGTGTTGGTCCTTTTTTTTGGGTGGGACAGGTTGGGGGGGTCTCTCTTTCTCTCTCTCCCTGACCAGCCATATGCATTTTCCGTGCGTCATCCATTTTAATATTTCAACAAAACCAGAAATGACGCTGTAAAACCGACGCGGTTATATGTCAAATATTCCCCCCAAATGCATATGCATGACAGGAGGAGGGGGGACAGGGGTCTGTTCGGGCTTTTAAATTTTGCATGTAAATTTCATCGCAAACACATGAGAATATATTTTGCTTTATGCCCCAGCAGAGAGAGCGGGAGAACTGGGAACTGGGATCCGCTGCTGTCTGGTGCATTTTAATAAATTTATGATTTTATTTTGAATTTTTTTTACCCCACGAATATGTGTCATTCGCTTGACAATTTCCCTTAAACCAGAAAAAGGAAAACCAGGATCAGAGCATACAGCAAAAAAAAAAAGAGAAGAGGGGAAAGGTCCATAAATAACGAAGCATTTTACTTTGTATTTGCTGGATGAGATTTATAAATGCGTTTTTGTTTGCCGTTTTTGTTGTTCCACCAAATCGAGGAGAAATTTCATCGCGATGCCCGTGCCACATTTCATTGAACGAAATGAAAAAATAATTGAAATATTTGCCAATCAGCAGAGCGAACGAATGCGAGAGCGGGGAGCCCAGATAAGGCGAGCATTTCCCAGGAATTCCCAATTGCTGTCTGCGGCACGTTAATAAGCTCTTTGTTGACACGCACACAAACGGGCAAGCCCAAGGACCCATGTGCACGTGTGGGTATGGTGGGTGTGCGGAGTGTGTGTGTGTGTGGGCAAGGACCTTGTGTTATCTGCGCTGACATTGTACTGGCCCTTTCAGGCTGTCATCTGTGGCACGGGTCCTGGCGGGCTGTCGATTATCGAGTCGAGATTATTAACCTGTCAGTTTAGCGCTTTGTCTTGCCAATGCCAGTGCCAACTTGGTCCTTTCGGTCCCGGCAACACTGACAGCTGCAGAGCATTAATGTAAAATATTTGTTTTATTGGTAACAACAATTTTTTCCAATTCTTTTCGGTACTTATTTTCGTTATTTAAGGCTGAGTTTAGGTAGGGAACAGGAAACTTTAAGATACTTACTGGATGGAAAAGTATTTATTTAAAAAAGAATATCAAGTTGTGATTTAAAAAGTGATTTCTCAAATAATGTAACCAAGAGATATTCAAGTTAATATTTGGTTTTATATTTATAAACTAAAATTATACAAATTATTAGCTAAGTAACCCTTAAAGCTTCCTCTACTTGGCCCTGAATTTAATAACAAAAGAATGCAAATAACTTCCTGTTGCCCATTAATGTAAATTATTACTTTTATTAGGAAAAAGAGATTTTTTTTCCACATTTATTCCGTGCTGGTTTTTTTTTCTTGCCAGGAATCGCATTCGAAACGGCGGATTGTGAAACCTCGACACCGCCACTGGCCCATAACAGTAACAGTAACAATGGCCGTAACAACGGTGGCAGCAGTGGCAGCAGCCATTGCAGCCATAATAGTAACAGTTACAGGCGCACAACTTGTACATTGGGTAACATTGTAGCCGGTACATGGCAATTGCAATTGCAATTCCCGCACGAGTGCGGCTGCTTTTAAATTTTAATTAACTCAGCGAGCTCGCTGGCGCTGCCAGCAAAAACAAATCCGAGGGCCCGCCGCTGTCGTGCAGAAAAAGTTATTATTTATTTGATGTTATTTTGTGCTGTTTCAACGCGCCATAAACGAACGTCCGACTGAGGCCAGTGACTTGGCCAAAAATGGCCAAAATGGAGAAGAGGGAGAGGATGGGGTGATGGACTGCAACTAGGCTGGTGGCCATTGCCATGTTCATTTATTTATGAGCATTTTACACAGCCAGTGCACAGACACACACACACACCCAGAGCGGCACTTTGAGAAAACTTGTCTGGAAATTATGTAAATTTTTCAGTTATTTTTCGTAGATTCCTGCCAGAGCCGGAGCTTGGGATCGGTTTGGTTTAGGTTCCATCTCGTTGCCCATGTCCAGCATGTCCTTAAAAGTGCCACCACTCCCTCCCTCTCGGCTGGCCATTGTTGTGGCGGGGGTCAAAAGTTCAACTGCTGTTTCGTAGGTGGCCCTTGTCAACGCAGCTTTTGTGTCTGTGCCTAGAATATATAACCCATTTTTGGCTTTTCACGACTACAGGCCCAGGCTAGCAACAACAAATTGCCATCCTGCGGTCTCAGCCACATCCAAAATTCTGGGCCACTTCCTGATCCCGTTGCCGGTGCCCGTTCCTCCATTGTTGTTCAGGCAAGCGGATCCCGACAAGAGTTGACTCAAATTGCATTCGGTGTCCGGCACTCTGTTTGCTTATAACTCAGATTTACTGCAGGCCTCAGCACCATCTAAAGTTGTATATTTTTTGGTTACTTAAATGTATATTTCCATTTCAATTTCATAAACGTATTTGCTTTCACCTGTTCTGTGGTTGTGATGTATGAGCCGAGGCCGCCAAAGAATGTGACAAATGTGAAAAATGATTGAATGTCTTCCGCCTGTAATTTGAATGTGAACTGGCCTGGGCTGACCTCCAGCCGGAAGTTGACGAGACAGCGAGAGAAAGAGAGAGGCTTTCGGGTTGATTAAAGGAGGTAGAGGCTTGACTTTAACCTTTGGCCTTACCCATATCAAAACGCCCACACACGTTATCCATTTAATTTGCCTGACTTATTGTCTCGCAATCAAAAATAAATTTCCTTAAATCGAAATTAGAAGCACAAGGGCCATTAATCTTCAGCCCTCAGACCATTATCCATTATCAGGGCCCAAACAGAAGTCCTAAGCAGCTAATCTGGCGAATGGAAAATGCAATCTAAACACTGCCACGAATTATTTATTTTAAATTGCAAAATTGTCTGTGGCCAAATCGGTTTTCATATGCTCGCCCCCTTGCATTTATGGCTATTGTTTTATGCCGTTTTTGTTTGTGTTTTCAACTAGACAATAATAATAACAAACACAGGCAGTCGTTTATGGCCGTTTATGTGACTTTATTTACGGTCTTGTTGTCTGCCGCTTTTTTGGTTTTTATAATCTTTTCGATTTTTTTTTTTTGTTCTCCCTTTTTTGTGGCATTTTTAATTTGATATTTATCAATTTTGGGTTTCATCTGCTTTTGTATTCATCCTGATTGTGTTCCACATAAGTGTGCTATGCCGTCTGGAGTTTTTCACTGCCAATTACATTAGTCCTTTGGCTTGTTGACTTGTCTAGAAATGCGTCAAATGGCTGCTTGAGAGTCACTTGACGAAAAGGAATAGAGGCCTGAAATTTTCAATACCCTTTACGATAATATTTTAGGCAAGGGATTTTAATATTTAAATTCAATTTATTAAAATTTTCTAAACCAAACAGTAAACCATCTAAAATAAAATAACATTTTGCTTAAGGAGAATATTTAAGGCAAGAGATTTTAAAATTTGAATTCACTTTAATTGTTATTTTCTAAACCAAAAGATAAACCATTTAAGATTAAATAACATTTTGCTTGTAAATAAATATTCAAAATGTAACTTATAAACTTTTAACTTAACAATCATCTCAATTATGTATTTAATTCCCCTCAAAGTATTTATTTAATTCGATGTTAAACCAACCCAAGTTAAGCTGATAACCAGACATTAGACATAACACATGCGAGGCACACTTTCCAAAGGCGAAATCCCGGCACTCATTCATTGTTTGGCACTAGTTTCGCCTCCCCCAAAATGTCATTCAGATTAAATTTGGCGTGAAAGTAGCATTTTAAAATTGTACAAAATACTTAAGACCGAGACGAAGGCGAAGGGTTCGTTGTCTGAGGGTGTTGTGTGTGTGAGCTCGCGCATAACAACGGGAATGGCTGCTGGTGTTGTTGTGGCTGACATTAAAGGCAAAAGGCGCGAGTGGGGAAGCAACAGTCGGGCTCAGGACGTGCCACACACACAGCTGTGTGTACCATAACTTTGTAGTCTACTTTGGCTTGAGAACACCCACATGGATGTTTATGAGAGGCAGCACGTGACGGGAGGAGCAAAAGGACTAGCAGCTTGGAGCTCAAAACAGCTCACGAGGGCTCAGGACTCGGGACTCAGCACTCAGGACTCAGGACTTGGGGCACTGGGCTCTCGGCTCAGGTCTCAGGTCTCAGTGGCGGGCTTTCCTTTCTGCCATTCCTTTGTGGCGCACGCACTTTGCCTTAAACAATTGTTTGCACCAGCCGTCTTTGTGCGAACCGCTTTTCCCGGCGCTTTTCCCACGTGCCCGTTTCCAGCTGAAAGGAAGGTCTCTCTCCTCACCGTGTCCTGGGTCTCATTTTGCTTTTTTTACGTAAGTCGTAAGGCGGCGAATCTGTTGTTTGTTTTTCCCTCTGAGGGGGGTGTCTCTCCCTGAATTCTGGTTAAATCAATGCTAAGGATTTGCTGGCGTTTAGGCGTCCGGTCTTGGGGATTCGAAGGATTCTTCAGGTTCCCTCGGACTCAGCCAGGCCTAATTGATGCGCTTTTACCTAATGATCGATTCGTATTATTACGAAATTCGTTGTAATAACCCCCAAAAAAGCCTGAGCCGTCAAAGCAGATTTATTTCAAATGTTGTTGGAGCGAAAATCCGATCCGATAGCTAAAGACCTCCCGGCAGACACATCAAAGCAGTTGCCTAGTCAACCAGCCGCAGAAAAATGGAATCGTTCCGGGCCGCTCCCTTCAATAATTCGGGATGCCTGCTCTTGCCATCTGTTGCGCCCGTTGTCCTGGCTGCCACATGCAAATGTTTTTGGGATAAAGGAGACCAAAAAAACCCCAACAAAACACAACTGAACACAAATGGTGGGGCTACTTTGTGTCTGTCTGATTGTCGGGGCTGTGAGCGAGTGTTTGCGGGTTTATTCCCCTGCTTTGTGGGTTTATTTTCGGCGAAAAATAAGATGAAAATATTATGTCACGGCATCTATATATGTTTGTACCTTTTCCGATAACCATATTTACGCCTCATTCAGTGCCAGTCCTTGTCCTCCTCCCCTCGCAGGGAGAGAGAGTGTGTACATAAAATATGGGGTCATGTTTTGGCCAGCCATCGGCATTATTTATGCCGCCATCCGCCTACGTGCATTGTTTGGCTAATAAAGCAAAAAAAAGGGAGAGCTCGGCGGAAGCTGTGGGGATATTTTGGCGAATATTTTCGCAGCTAACAACGGGGAGAATGCCAACGATACACCGCCTTTTCACACCTAAACGAATCCATACACACGGGGCACACCCGCACCCCCCAGCAGCTGCAACAACAATGTCAGTTTTTGGGTGTCGGCGATGGATTCAGCAAACAATGGAACGCTTTTGATCGAGGCACGCCGCAGGGATCAATGCATATTTAACTCCCGAATACCCGCAGCAAACTCTTTGATGGGAAATTGAATCTATTAAAAAAGAACGTTAACTTTTCGCTCAATCATGCTCGATCATCCAGGTACCTGGCGGCCATCAAAGGATAGTGCGAGTCCTGCCTCTCCTGGCTCTGCCACACGCATACCAATGAATGCCCCCGAAACGGAAGTGCGTGTTGTGCGGGTGAGCACTGACGACATTAGCGCCATTTTGTCGTAATTAATGTGCGCCATATTAGTTGCTATTTGGCCATTTTTCACACACACACAAGAGCGACGGCACAGGCGCTCGCAAAACAGTTTTGTGGGGGGAAAACTTTTGCAATTTTCGTTGAAGAATTTCGCACAGCTGCCTGTGTTTCCTGTGGCTATGGGGGAAAAACTCTAGCTGCGTGTGTGTGTGTGCCTCGACATCCATCTTCCCACAAAAGGAGCCACCCACTCACACAGTTCTCTATACAGCATTTTGAGACGAGTTTTTATTGCTGGCATAATTAGCCAAAACTGGAGCAGGAGGCGGCCTGGCCAAAAGTCAAAGAAAAACACCAACGAAATGCCAGCAGACTGTGGTCGAGTGGCTAGATTTTGGCAGGAGTTTACTGTCCTTGAAACGTGTATCTAATTCACAATATTATTCCGGCCGAGGGGAGATATAAGCACGAGGAAAAAAATATTAAGGCATCAAATTGTGGGTACTAGGACATAGATAAATATATATTCTAGGCGATGTTGTGAGAAATTTAAAGGAAGAATTAAGGAAGCATTAGAAGTAGGCTTTAATTGAAGTAAGAGAAAAAGTCATAACAGTTTTCTTTTTTAGCTTCTTTGAATATTTTATTAAAAGCTAAGATAAACTTTTAAATTTATATAAAACTAATTCCCAAACGGGACTTAAAAAATAGCTTAAAATGATTGATTGCTTGATCCCCAAAATATATTTTGATTACATTTTCTAGCTCAATATTTTTCATAGAATTTTATTCCCTTCCCACCGCACATCAAATGAACTCCTTCCTGCTGCTAGAGTCCTAGAACTGCCCTCGCCGGATGCTGATATTCATCCTGTTTATCTCACGCTGCCTTGCACAAGGTTAGTTAGCCATTTGGCTCGCCTCCACCCCCTTCTCCCCCCCTTGCAGGCTGCGTATATTTAAATGATTTGCTGCTAATGCGTCTGTTTATGTTTTATGTTGATGTTGCCAGAGTCTGCGGCCCTTTCTGGGTTTGCTGCTGCTGCTGTGCAGGGCCTATTTGACTTTTGTGCAATATTTATTTGCGGCGCTCTCCCAGACACACACACACACACACTCGGTGGCTACACCGACAACGCCACAGTGTTTATGTTTGAGCAAACACACAGGCAGCAGAGCGGGCAACGTGGTCACATGTGCGTGGTGCGCATTTAATTTCTATGGCCGGAAGTTGACTAGACAGTTGACTGCCTCCTGTGTCTGCCACATCCACACACACACACACACACGAAACACACACTCTCTGTGTATTTGTTTAAGCTGCTTTTTTTCCATTTTCCCATCTCTGAGCTCTGTGCTGTGGCCTCGATTCCGCCGCTGCTCAGTGTGTCAATATTTGCCGATGGGCTTTGGAGGTCGCGGAGAAAGACAAGCGATGAGCTCGGCTAATTGCCACCAAAGTTGTATAGGATTTGCCAAGCCACAGCACAGATTGTTAAAATATATAAAATCAATTTTCCAAAGAGCCAATAGACTGGGTAGCGTGGCCTGAATGGAGTTAATAAATTTTTGGTTAAATTTCAAATAAGGTAGGAGCTGTGTTTAATTTATTTATTCAAGACCGAATTTTAAACTATAATTTCCCTTAAGTCAAAAGCTAGATTATTTATGTTTATATATTTTTATTTATTTACTCATTAACTCCATTATTTTAAATGACACATAAAACTACTTTGTACCTTTTTTTGAAGTTATCCCAATCCTTTCTCGGAAATCTCTACTTCCTTATGACTTTGGCTCCCCCCTTAAGCTGCACTCTAACGACCCACACTATCGATTCGTTGGTTTCAACCGATTTATAGCCACATTTATTGCCATTACTGAAATATGCTGCATTAAAAAATTGGTGACTTTCCCCCAAACCCCCACCCACAGACGCCATAAATCAACAGGCCAAGAGGAAAACTACTTAAAGCGCCATTACAACAAATTTAAAGCAATTTCAAACTTAGGCCAGCCGCACACGCCTCGAATCCGCCATCGCCCCCTCTCAGCCCGGCCATCATTTGGTTTGGAAAGTTGTGCCAAATAAAAAAGGCCAGCAGCGCAGAGAAACCAGAAAAAAGAGCCAGGGCCAGGAGGACAAGGCAAAAAGAAAACAAATGTTTTGGACACTTTATTATGCGCATTATTCACTGCTACAATGTTTTATCCCTTTTTCGGCGCAGGACTGTTGCTGCGGCGATTTCTACTCCATTAACTTGACCCAAAGGTCCACTCAACGGGAGGCGCTTCAAGAAATCACTCTCACTCCTCCGCCCCCTAAGCCAAGTCCTGCATAAATGTCAAAGCAAAGGCCCAGGAGTTCAGCATTAGCCAAGTATTATGATTCGATGTGCCTCGATCTCGATTTCGCTTCCTATTCCGATCCCTTTTGGGCCAAGTCACTTGGGCAGCTGAAGGCTTTCGGGGCCAGGACTCAGCCAGGCAGGCTCAGCCTCGTTTCCAGCTGAAGTCACCGCCGAGGCCGCCCGTCATGTGTAAAATTAGCTTATTCTGTTGGATAACCTGCAACATATCCACCATTTCCCCTTCCACTACCCTCTCCCCTCTTCCCTCTCGATCCCAGCCGCTGGGCATAGAAATAGATTGCTCCGGTCGCTGTTGCATAATTCTCGGTGCGCTTAATGCAATTTTTATGTAGCCTGTGCATTAAGTCATAGTCAGGAGCCGGAGGAGGACACATTTCTTTTGCCTGTTGGCGCATTAAATTTATATGGGAATTGCTATGCCAGCCATATGGGACACAGGCAGGAGCACCAGCAGCATCAGCAGCAGCAGCAGGAAAAATGGAGGATAAACCCCTTCTACACCCACAGACTTTACCTCCGACCGCAGCTCCTTCCTATTTTGACTTGCTGCCAAGCATAAATTTTACAAAACTCAACAAATAACCCTCGGGGTTGCACGGATAAGGCAGAATATGGCCAAGAGGGACCCAGTGGACTCCTGGACACTGCCAGGTTTTCTTTTACCGATGCCATCTCCATGCCCTCGCTAAATTTATTTTGTGGGCGTGCAGTTTTCAATTTGGCAGCTGCCTGGACCCCAAGTATACGCAGAAAGCCTGCCAAAGGCGTGTGTTCAGCAAAATCAATAAAAACACATTTAAAACCGCACTAGGACACTAACAGGACACAAAAACTGGTTGCCAGCCATGGATGGGGGATGTGTTTTTGTGTCGAGTCAGCGGGACTGCACTGGAGTCCGGTTGAGTCCGGAGGACAATGCTAATTCCGAGCGGATTTTGTCGTGTAGAGAAGAAGGCTTCCCGGGAGTCGGCAGGGAACGAATTACTGCCTCCGGGCGAATGTTAATTCCATCAAGCTTTTTCCACTCGATGTTTGCCCAACCCGATTGCATTAGGGTTCTACGTTTTCCTCCTTCTCGTGTACACCACGGCGTATACGCATTGTTGCTACTTGAGTGCTGGCTGAGAGTCACCCAGTTTCGATTTACGTGCCGCGCTTTAAAAGTTGTTTTGACCCATTTACAGGCCGTGGCACCTTAAATGCATTTTCCTTGTGAAGACTAAGGCTGCTACCTGACAAAAGTATCCTCCATTTGCGCTGACATCCGCACGTGGCAATAGGAGTTTGTCAGGCATTTATGTTTGCAATTTAAATGCTTTTTCCCCCCTCTAGCTGGCTTTTCATTTCAGCGAGGTCCTTGTTCTTCTCCAGCGAACTTCCAACCTGGGAGGGCATAAATACTTTCATTTGTCTCCAGATGCAGATGCGGATGCGGATGTGTTGCATAGTTTCGAGTGCCATTCAATGGAGTGTGCATCCCCGAACCACTCCACTTATTTATGCATTCGTGCGCACTTTTTCCCTGCCGCCGCTGCCGACGTTGTAGTGCATTTTAATTTCGTTTGCATATGACAGGCAGCGCCCGGGCCCATGGAATCCAGCGAGACTTTCATTCATTTGCCTGACGCTGCTTAAATATGCACGAATCCCCGGGCCCCAGGCCCAGGACCAGGACCAGGCCCACTCACTTTCCCATGTTTGCAGCATACAAAATTTATCGAATTCATAAAATGGATTTATGAAGAGCGCTCTCGATTCGGTTCGAGTCGCTGTCTGGCCTGCCTGACGTGGCGAAAATTCAAGAGATGCCAAAAACAAATTCAAGTGGATACATTAAGGCTTTGCAAATGTTGTGTAAGCGTTGGAGATGCTCTCGCCAGCCAGCCAGCCAGCCAGCCAGCCAGCCTTTCAGCTCAAACATTTAATGTCTGTCGGTGATGGAGAATGCAAACGATGCCAGCTGCAGCCATTATTTTTTCACGAAGTATTGACTCGAACATTGGAGAGGTAAGGTAAGGTAAGGTCAGGGGAGTTCATTCGTCAGGACACAGAGACACACACGAGCTGAAAATGCAGTAATTATAAGGGAAAAGAGAAAGTCAAATAAACTTTAAATAAGTATTTAAAGTTGATGAACAGGGTTTTTACATTTAAATTATAAATCCATAACGAAATCATTAAAAGGATTTGTGTTATTTTTATGTGCCCTTTATTTCCATTTCTAATCTGCTTTTCAGGCTTCTCAGTCATCACTCCCAAAGTAGATATGTATATAAAACATAAAGACTTGAGAGCATTGAAATGTAAGCACCGTGGCTTTTATAACCTTTTTACAATCTAAGAACCCATCTGGTCAATTATCCACATCGGCCCCTTGTTAGTCCCAATAAAAATGATACAAATTAATGAAACATAAGTCAAAAGCAGC
This sequence comes from Drosophila mayri, assembly GCA_008042485.1. NCBI lineage: Eukaryota > Metazoa > Arthropoda > Insecta > Diptera > Drosophilidae > Drosophila > Drosophila mayri. The sequence continues at coordinate 440,449 of VNJN01004882.1, read as the reverse complement.
GACGAACAGACATAAAATGCCAATCAAAAGCCTATCTGGCGAACGGAACCAGACAGTCGACGGTCCGGCGTGGCCCCAAAAAATGTTTGTAGCCCCTCCTCCCCCAAAATGGAGGCAAGGACTCCACTTCAAAAGGCGTCGCAACGTTGCACAGTCAATTTGCGTTCGAGATTTATAACAGTCACAATGCGCCGTTCCATGGAAACAGTTGACTCGGCAGCCGTCAGACCCGCGCCCACTCGCTGGACCAGAACCAAAAATGGGACCAGGAGAGATGTGTCCTTGAAGCGGTCGCCCATCGAATCATCAACTGGGCCGCCGGTCTCGTTTCGGCGAGCGCTTTGCCATAAATATTTTTTGCTCGATCAAGTGTACTAATTTAATGTGTTGCCATGGCTATATATGCCATATATATACACCTAAGTATGTGTGTATGCATGCGAATCGATGACTCGACTGACTTTACCAAGGCTCCCGCCTGCTCCTGCCACTCCCAGCACGCTATCAGCGCTGGCAGGACATTCAAAACAAGATTTATGACAGGCGTGCGCTAACTGGAAGACGATGGGGGTGGCCCAGGCAGGGCAGACAGGCAACAATAAAATGAAATCAACGTTACGAAACAAGAGAAATGACAACGTTGCTAAATGGGCTTATCTGGAGGAGCTAGCGGGCTGGAAAGGGACGGCTCTCGGACGCCGTGCAAAGTTTTTCGATTGTCTGCCGAGCTCAACTTGGAGAATTTTTCGCTTGAAAATTTGATTAATGCTTTCGCTCCTCTGACTGACGGCTATTAACAAGGAAGGGATAGCTAGCGACAGGGCCAGAGATCAGGGCCCCCGTTGGGTATAGTGTGTGTGTGCAGAAGGTCATGATTTGCCGACTGAGATTTATCTTTTGGGATCCTATTAAATTTCCCAAAGAGCAACAAGCCATCGGGGTCACTTAAAAGTCCATGATGAGTGTTGTTTATGCCACAAACTGTGGAGAAATTCAGTTTGGATTACACTGGGGGAAAATAAGTAATATAATTCCAGGATTTGCTTTATTTTGATTTATTTTTTAATAAAGAATAAACTAATTCAACTTAAAATCCGTAAATACTGTTCTAAATTAATTTAGAACTTAATAACTCCTTAGAACATTTTTCTAGAAGTAGTTCCCAGATTTTACCATTAACCTTGCGCTTCTTTGTTTGCCTTAAATTAAGCCTTCTTTTTGGCAAAATTCTCCTTTTGTGCTCTGCTTATGCAACATCCTTGTGTGCGGCGGAACTGGGTGCACGGCATGGCAGGTGCAGTTCAAAGCAATTTCATTGCTGAAACAAAAACCCGATCCTCTGTGAGCTCCTTTCCCGTGTTAATTATGTGCCCTGTGCAAGTTTCGCCAAGCATTTGTCTTTATTATGGGGCTGAGCCCGAGCCCCGGGACGATGATGATGCTGCCTGCCTGCCTGGTGACTACTACCTGGCAAGCAGCAAGGACATCTGCCGCAGCTTCTTGCTGCCAGCCCAAGCCTGTCGCCTTTATTATCATTGTTGCTGTCGCTGTTGCCTTTTGTTTTTCCGCACTGACATTCGGGCCACACAATGCGAGGGGGGGTATGCCCATGCAGGGTGTGGAATTCCGGAGGCATAAGCTGGGTAAGCTCAGTGGAATGGAGAGGCAACAATACATCATGTATGCAAAATGATGTATGCATGTAAATGACGATGCCGACGACGACGCACAAGTGTTGCGAATTAGGCCAAGGAGAAGCATTAATAAACGCATTTAGTGGGCGCTGGCATACGCGGCGTATGCGCAATGTTAAAGAAAAGGCAACGTGGGAGGTGAGGAATAAGCTTAGATAATCGCAGGCGCAGGGAGTAGAACAAGGATAAGAATAAGAGCAAGAACAAGAACAAGAACAAGATGATGATGATGATGATATAGACGACACATGCAGGCTTATAATTTGCACGTGGCAGGCAGTCAGGCAGGCAGCAAGCTCCTTTTGCCGCCATATTTTTCCCTCAGAGCATGCTATATAGTATGTAGTGTGTGTAGTGTGTGTACTTATTGTGTCACTGAGCTTGACATACTTTCCACTTAGGCAGCAGCACCCCCACTTTTATACTTCTCCCTTTTGCAAGTTTATCATTTGCAGCCTTAGTTATGCATAGTGTTACAGCCCGCCAGCCAAGTCTTCATTGTCGTCTCTCAAGTTGCTTGCTCAGTTTCCTCCAGCGACTCGAGCCGAGGCGACATTAGTCGTAATATGTCAGCCTGTTACTTTTAGCTGCCTAGTTTCAAGTCTGAAAATAGAGGAGCAAGCGGGACCGCAACGGTCTCGTGTGTGTTTGCACACATTTCATTGCATATCTTGAAGGCGCACTCCAGGATCCGCTTTCCGGGCTCTGGGATAAATGTATCTCCTGGCAGCAGAGCAACCATTATAATTAACGCCTCGCTCGCTACATTCGCTTTAATTCGCCCTCCCCAGCATCCTGTCCGCCTCCACTCAGCCACGCATAATTAACGTATAAATTACTTATAGTGTGACGTTAATAATCCGGGCGTTAATAGATTTTTCCTCTGTTTTTCCGGCCCATTTCCATTTGTTTATTTTGGCTAACGCACACGCAGGCTGCCAGCTGTGGCTAAAACGGAACTCTGACCCCCCTCCCCCTCTCTGCAATGGCCTAAATTATCGATAATCAATGAATTTGGTCCTTTATTGTGTTTTCCCCCAAACGCACACTCTGTATGTGTTTGTGTGTGTGTGCTTTTGGGTTCGGTAGAATAATTGTTTATCGAAATAATGGAAGCATTAATTTCCGCTTTATTGCAGTTGGCTTTTTGTATACCTGCCACTATGTTTAATGCCAGACCTAGCTTAGGCCAAGCGATGGAAGGAAGGATAATTAAATATTCAAGAGCCCCAAAGGACTTCAAGCTCTTTATTAAAATCCTACCCACACACACACACGCTTGAAGACTCATTAAAAATCCTCACTCAAAAGTCATGTTGCTGCCCTGTCAAACATTTTGTAAGCAATTTAAGTGCAAAATCATGCGACAAACTATAAACCAACAAGCCGCAGACCCTCCTCCTCCACCTCCGACAGAGGCGTGTCCGACAACTAATGAGACCCACAATCCTGGCCGGAGTGTGAGGGGAAAAGTCCTGGCGGTCTGCTCCCTTAGCCATTGTCGCTGAGCCGCAAGGCATTCGAAAGGCAAACAAATAGACATTAAAAAAGGCAAAACCAACAGCAATAATCAGTTGAGGGTCTGGCATTCTGGCGTTTCCCCTCCCTCACAGCATTATCACTATTCCAGCTCTGAACCGAACACCCCGACAAATGGCACAAAATTGTAGAGGTTGACGTTTAATTTGCCACTTTTATTAACAGCGCTCATATTAGGGACTCATTTATCAGGTCCACTGTCGCTGTTGCTATTGTTATTGTTGTTGGACCAACAAAAAACAAAATGAAGCCCTGGCAGCGGTGAGGTGGACAGGGGGATTACACCCTCCGCCAGCAGACATGACACACACAGTGTAGCAGTTGTGGGAATTATTTAATTTAGACACTGCGCTCAGAGCTTCTGCATTGCTCTTGGAAATAAGAAGTGGGACGAGCACAGTGGGATGGAGTGGAGAAAAAAGAGGCAGAAATAAATCAAGAATGCTTCTCTTAAATCTTTCAAATTCCCTATTTTATTATAATTTAGTAGAAACATTTTTAATTGATCAATTAAAGTGCATGATAAATTGCTAATAAATTGCTGATAAATTTAATGAAAGTATTTATAGATAAACTGTTAACTCTAAACAAAAAAAATATATAATATATAAAATACGCAATAAAAATAGTTAAAAGCTTTTAAATATCATTAATTTCCCTCCCTGAACCTCCTTAAAATTCACATGAATTAAACAAAATTACTTAAAAAAAAATAATATAAAAAACACAATTAAAATAGTTAAAAGCATTTAAATATCTTTAAATTCCCTCCCTAAACTTCCTTAAAATTCCCTTAAATTTAAAAAATGAGTTCAGTTTCTGTTACTTTGCACCTCTTCAAGCCTCTCCTGTTGCCTTTCCAAAGTGCCAACTGCTCACTCAAGCTGTATTGCTGTTACAACCATTGTACAAGGACTCCCAGAGCTGGGAGCACCCATTTAACTGGCAAGTTGTTTTTGCACTCTCATGAAGCCGCTGCCGCAGACAAGGACTAGAAAGAGGATAGGGACCAGGATCTGGACCGGCAACGGCAACGGGAACAGGAACCTGCCCAGGCACAGAGACCAACTCCTAAGCTATTGCTTTGAGCCCGAGCCGGGGCCAAATTAATGACAATGACTCTGAGCGCCGGGCCAACGGAATGGCGGAGTGGGTTGCCTGGCATTCGTGTACCCACTGATTGTTCGGTGGGCCTCTCCCGCTCCTCCAGGCCACTTTTTCAGTGTTTGTCTGCATTTGCACTGACACATGACAGAGCGTTTCATTTGTTGTGCGGCTCTGAAGTTGGCTAACAGAGTGCCGGAGCATGACGCAGAGGAAGTGGGCTCTGATGCCAGGATTAAATATTGCATTGCAAGAACTCAAGGGTTCGAAGGGCAGTTATGAAGTGTCTGGCCCATCCCCGACTATTCCTATTCCCCAGTTAATTGAGAGAAGGGAAGGCAGCGGTCACTTAGCCGCTTATTAGCTGGCGAACGATTGGGCCAAGACACGCAACCCAAAAGCGGTTAACGCTTCGCTTATGAGCCACTGCGGATGCTGGCCGGTGAGCAATGTAATTGACTAAACCGCTCACGTTCGGATTCCTCGTCCATGGACACACACATTCATCATCGGCAAGCCGGCTAATTGGTCGGCTTGGCCTGCATAAATGGTTAGTGGCCAATGCGGCTAATCAGTATTAAGCCGCAGGACTGGCTCCCCCCTTCACTCGCCTTGTTAATGGGAATTAAATTTGGAAATTAAAAACTTCCGTTTGGCGAATCGTTTCATTGGCCAAATATTTGCCGCCTGCCAACAGACGCATCATCAAAATGTTTTCCTTTTGGCCATATTTATGGCCGTGCAATGTAACAAACACATCATAAATGGGGCACAACACATACTTAATGAAATATTTATGTGCCTTCTGTGCGTGTGTGTGCAGTGAGCACATATTTGCCATACATTACGCACACATTACGGTCTGCTGTATTTGTATTTGCTTTACTCCCAGCATCAGGGATATGAATTTTTTCCTCTCCTTTGGGCCACGTTGCGAGCCGAAATAAAACAAAAGATGCTGGTGGAAAAAAAAAACGTGCTGCATACTTTGGCTGCGCACTTTGAGGCCAGAGGCTACTGCTCTCTACGGTTTCATATTTTTTAATATATTAGCTAGGAAAATATTATATTATATTATATTATATTATGTCGTATGGCATAGAGGGAAAGATGTATGCATGCACAACGACTGCCTTTAAATGGGCATGTAAATTTTATTTGTTTTTTACGAGCGCATAAATCAAAGAAAATTGTTTTTATACAAAAAATATGTGCGTTGCCCCTTTCAATGGCCGGACATTTCATATTTTATGCGGTCGGCGACCCTTTTCTGCAGGCATTTGCTACCAAAAAAAAAATAATAATAAAAGGGAGCACGAATCCCGAGAAATCCCTGCTGAAATTCCAACCATTCCATGCAGCGAATCCACCTACGATCAACTGCAGTCGATGGAAGGACTCCAATCAATACTCGAGTACAAAATAAACGCCTTGGGGCGTCGCTGCTACCATTTTTGAGACCCTACGCATCTGGCCACCATTTGGATTTTTCCTCTTTGTTTTTCCAAAAATTGATTTCATTAATTTCTAATGCTATCTGAAAATATACAAGGAACAACGGCCGCAGGCTGTTTGCACAATGAGCGAAGAGCAGCGTCGGCAATATATCAATGGAAGAATACAGAAAAAAATATATATAAAAGCAGAGGAGGGCATTTATATATATTTTCACAGAAAAATGAAAAAGCACAATGTACTCCCGGAATTATATCAAAAATGAAATGAACAAATTGAGCAAATAACAAATATTGTATACCCTTTAGCCAAAATATAATAGATTTATTTCAATAAATTTAACAGAAAATATTTGAGTAACTAAATACCATTTATTCAAGTGTTTAATTAAAAAATTAACATTATTTACCATTACATAATTATACATATTCCAAAGGACTCCATCAGTTCCTTTACCAAAAATAGCACAAAACGTATCAAGTAAAAATGAGATGAGGAATTAAATAAAATAAGATACTCTTGTTGAAAATTTCATTTGGAAATTCCTTGTGCAGCAATTAGGGGAAATTCGTTTGGGTTTTTCTTTTCCTTAATTTGCGTTGTTTGTGCCATCTTGGCTTTTGGCATAAGAAAATTAATTTAGCCATGTAATTGTGTTTCTCTCTTTTTTGTGTCCTGTTTCATGGGGACACTACAAATCCTCGAAGGCAATTTCCATTTGTTCTTCTTCGCAGCAACGTTTTCATTATGTAATTATTTCCACATGCTCACGTTCGCACATCGAATTCATTACATTTTTTTTGTTGTTGTTATCAGATTCACCTTTTTGGGAAAAGGAAAACTAAAACTAAAACCTGGCCAAGCGTTTGTCGAGTCAGCAACGCATTACCCGATCCCACTTTCAGATAAAAGTAAAAGCAGCGACACGTAAACGGTCACGGCTTCGCACACAGGCAAAGCCAGCTCCCGGAAAACTCACACAGATTCACACACAATCACTCTAATACACGCAACGTGTTGGCACCCCTTTTCTTATGCAACAATTTTTCGAACGCTGGCTGGAAATCACAGTCTCTCAGACGGACACAAAGAGCCGGGCTTAATGGCCCCGGCGAATGGAATGGGCCGAAAAGGACGAAGGACGACATAGAGACCCGCATAAAAGGCTCTCCAAATGCAGGCGGCCCTTTTAAGTATCTATAAAATGAAAATGTTTATAGAAAAAGTGCTCAAGTGACTTGATTTGTGCATTAAAGATATGTGTATATAGGTTCCACCTGACACGGAGTATTTCCTCAGCCATAAAATGCAAGAGATACCGCTGAGCCCGGTGCCACGTGCTTGTATCTTTCAGATACTTATGCTCTGTGGCAGGCATAATGTAAATGCGAAAAGGGTAGACCGGCACACACTCACAATGGCCACTAAAATTCGGCCGTTAAGAATTCTTTAAGGGGCATCGGGACCGGAAGTGAAAGTTTTCCGTAGTCAGTCAGTCTGTTACTCAGCCATTTACTGCATTTTTATGTGACCGAAGGCGGGACTGGGTATGGGAAATGGCGGAGATAGTGTCCTGGAGAGGGCCAACATATGGAGATTGGCCCTCACCATTGATGGTTTATGTAAGAGTCAGTTGTGTGGCCAAGAGGAGCCTGGATCGTTATAGTTATGTATGGGATGTAAAATAAACAGACGACATGGGAACTCTCCGCAGTCCGTAATGAAATGAAGTGTATAACATTTTATTTTACGAGTTTGTATTCAGTTTTGCTGAAATATAATGAACATCAGTTGATGGGTCAATAAAACTATTGATTTGAAATCGATTTTGTTGCTGGTTTATAAAGATTTTGACGGCTTAGTTCAGGGTTATATATATTTTATGTTCAAATAAATAAAAAATCAGTTGCTCAAATACTACAACTAAAACATCAATTAGGTTAGTGCCAATGATTATTTTTACATTTTTATTGACCCATAAAAGAGTTTTCCTTTTAAAGCAATTGTCCTGTTTAATTTTCCCTTAAAAAGGCAGCCCTATTTCCGTAATCCCATTGCTTCTCGCCCGTGTTAATGGTATACAAATTAAATTTAATATAAAATTCATTTGGCCAAATCAAGGAGACCGAGACAAAGCGATTGCTTGTTACACTTTTCGGCCAGTCCAAGCGAGCACTTTCAATAATTGCCACTTTGGCGCCCATTAAAGCCAACTTATGCCCACGATTGACTGCTGCAACAGCCGAGGCCTATCCCCCCCGGGCCCCACCCTCTCTCTCCAGTCTCGAGTCCTTTCCCTACGACTCTCTTTTTGCTTTCTGGGCTGCTCCACCTAGAACGCATAATCATTATCGTTACAGTTTATTGCACATTAAAACTGCGCCGCTGTCGCCCTTTTTGCTTTTATGCCACCGTCGCTGGGCCAAACACTTGGCATTACATAAAGCAAATGGCCATAAAACGGAACTGGGGAACATGGCCGAAACGAAAGGAAGAACAGGGAGGGACACAGAGTCTTGACCGACTCGTAATTGTCACCCTCAGCGCCTTTTGTTGGAATTTACACATGAATAGTTGCCCGGACCTCCTGCCAGTGGGAATTTAATTTAATTGCGCCTCGAAATTTGCTTCCATTTCGAGGACTCTCTCTTTCTCCGCAATTTGAAATTTTTATTTGATTTTTATTTAATTTTTAAGTACTCCCCAGTTTGCAATTAGCGAGTAAAAGCATTTCCAATATGATTTGCCGTTGGCTAGAATTTACGAGGAACTGCAGCTGAACCCTTTGTTTAAGCCCGACTAAAAACCAAATCCAATAAAATGGGGTTAAAGCTGTCACGCTTATTTTATTTGATGGCCCCATGATTTTAGCAAATTATGCAAATGTTTGCACTTATTTGAAACAACATTTTTGTTACTCATATTGAGTTCGCAGCGGCTCTCACTCTCCCCGCTCGGTCGCTGGCAAATATTGACAAGAGTTTTATTTAAATTTGGCTGCCAATTCCTTGGCAGGAGTTTCCGGCAATGTCACTGCGCTCCTTGGTTGCCCCACCTCCTCCTCCTTCAGCTGCCACGTTCTGCGCATATTTTTGCGAAATCAGCAAATGTTGCCGTTGTCAACTGAGTTGGCCCCTGCCATGTCTCGATTCGCAGATTCTATTTTTTCAGCCGTCTTCTCTTCCGTTGACAGTCGGAGCAGGGCAGGGCGGGGCAGGACGAAGTGGAGCAGGACATGGCAGAGTGGAGCAAATGCCACTAATATGAAAGCAAATTTGCATAATAATTTTTGCCAGATTCTTTTGCTAGCTGGGGCTGCCATCATATTTAGTTGAAATTCCTTTAGTTTGGCTTCCGAATATCCTGATTTCGTTCGCTCTTTAATGCAGAAGCAGGTTTGTTTATTTTCACAGCGGTCAAAGCACTTGCCACTGCCTATTATATTAATTGAATTTAATGGCATTTAATGAGAAAATTAATTAAACTGCTTTATTTATTGCATCACATTAAACGGATGTCCTTTTTTTCTAGCTTGTGACAAAGAGAGTGGCATTTTTTTATGCGGAATTTGGCCTGTGGGCTGTGGTTAATATGACAAAAAAAAAACGAGGCTTTTTCTTCTATTCATAAAACGTTTGTAATTGGAGAGCCACCTGCCTGGCTCTAATAATTCATTAAATAATTGCATTAATCTTTAAGCTTAAAACAAACACAAAATATTTCATAATTAAAGCAAACTTATGGTGGATTAAAGGTAGTGATTGAGAGTGCAATAAAATAAATGTCACCATGTTAAAGTTCATTTATCTACACACCTTACGCCTGGTTTGCTTTGTGGCAATAAAAATAATTGGCTATAAATGCGCCAAGAGTCAAAACAAAATGCCAATTGCCAAGGAGAGCAAGGCCCCGAGTGCCTGGCAAAGAGGAAACCAGCAAGGAATAAGAAATCAACACATTGCTTTTAATTAATGGAAGCTGCAGAGCTCACACACACACACACTTCCCAGTGGCAGTTACCGTGGCATTTTTATGACTTTCCTCTTCTGGCATCTGGGAATGCCATCAAATCGGAGCCAAGCGAGGGGTGGGAAAGTCACCTTGTCGCTTGTCAGTTTCAAGTGCGTTGAGTTATAATTTTATGTGCAATTAATTTGCCACCACACACAGCCTCGTTTAATGCCGTTTCTGGCTTGTACGTGGTACCAACTAATGAGCCAACATAGCTACTGTTTTGGCCTGTTGTTAAGCCAGAGGCCCACCACAAAAAAGCAGTTTTTAATGTCCGCCGTGTTTTGGCAATTAATGTTGATGGCTTTTTTATAGTTTCACACAAAACAACCTAAGCAGAGCCGCCTTAGTTGCATTCCGAATGCAATTCGTTCAAACATTTTGCTTTATTCAAGCCGAATAGCTGGAAAACAAATCAGCACAAGTGGACATACGTGGCCGAAATTGCAAATTCCAGCATAAAACCATGCACAGCCATTGGGCATTTTGCGATTGATTTTTGTGTTGTGGCTAAACGAAAAAAAGGGCAAGAGGGGAGAGGGGATGAGGGTGAACTGCGTTTGGGCCCAGCGAAAATCTCTAATTAGCTAATTGCTATAATTAAATGTTTTGCCAATGTTGGCATTTCGTTTAACTCGGACGCAAGGATAATGTAAATTCTGAGAGCAGCACAGCGAGTCTGCGTGTGTGTGTGTTGTCCTTTCCTCTCTAAATGTGTGCGTGTGTTCGGGGCCGACGTCATCATCATTACCATCATTGGCATTGTTATTATTGCGGTTGCCCTCGTGCCTCGGCACTGGCTGTGCTCGCTCCGTAATGGCAAATCGAACATATTTGCATATGAAATGAGCGAAAAATCGAAACATGGCGGCAGCCTGGCCCGGGCCATGTGGGGACCCCAAACAGAAAAGGAACCCGGCGATTTCCGGCTTAGGAGCCATCACATTTTAAACGAGTCTCCGTCTCCCCTCCTGACTTGGCCGATTATTATGCAGAATCGAAAGTCAGACCATTTATAACCATCATCATAAATTATGCATTGCATTATCAGTGGAAAACTCACACAGCTTGCCCTTTTCCCCAGCTGATTAGCAACTAATTTCGCGAAGCGTCCACGCGGCGTATGAGTAATATGCGCCGCCTGCAGCTGAGCTGTGAGTTGGGTTCGCAATTAAATCATCTTTTGCGGTCGGTCAGTGGGGGGACTCTCGACTCTCGACTGTAATAACTTTGTTTTGGGCCACGTCAAAACGCTGGGCCTACGAAATGCAAATGAGTTAACAAGTGAATTTAAATGAGATACAAACAACGAAGGAATTCTGTGACGAGGGACCGACTTTCAGACAAAAAGGGCTAGCAAACTTTTCCTCAAAGAATATAGACGGGAAAGAAAATTTTAAACAGGGAAATTAGACCGGCTCTCTGGGCCAATCTTATAAAATTTAAATTAAAATCAGACCAAAACCAAGTTGGAATAAGCCTCAGTCCGCTAAGAGTCCCCGAAATTAATGTCAACTTCAAACAGTAATCTCTCGCTTTCACGTTCTGGGCTTTAAACAAAGCGGCAAAATATGAGCGGACAAAGCAACTGCGAATAATGAAAAGGCAAACGAATCTTAAGTGCAGGCCAAAAATAACACAAATAAAATGCTGAGCAAAAGGGAAATTGTTAAGAGCAAAGACTCGGAAAATAAGCCAAGCCAAAGGACATAACTCAAAAAATGGCTGTGCTAAAGTAACACAAAAAGCAAAAAAAAAAAGAAAGAGGGAAGGCAGCAAAATAAAAGAAAAGAAGAAGCCAGCGAAATGAGGAAGAACAATCCCCGCCGCCTTGAAAGCCGGACGAAATTAGCATTAAAAAAGGATTTGCTCGCTAATTTCACTTTAATGTGAGAGGGCTAAAGAAAAGGCGCAGGACAGCGATGAAGACGTCGCGCCCATTACGTCACTTTTATCTTGCCGCCCTCCGCCCCCCTCGATTTTCCTCACCAAATCGGAGCCCGTCTTTTCGCCTTTATTTATAGCATTATTAGTTGGGCCAAGCGAAAGATCGCAGCATGCCCCCTCACCGCTTCTCCGCTTTTCGGGGGGTCCCTGTTCCCAATAACAAAGTGCTAATGCCATCGGCTAATTATACATCATTTGTTAGCCACATTTTTTTGTCAGGCCAGCCACTTTCCTGCAGCTCCTGCTGCCTTTTTTTCTGGGCTTTCGTCTCGTGTTTCAGCAGAGAAGTTTAAGTTATAAATTTAGGGTTTTTTTGGGGCTTCAAAGGAAGTCTATTTAAGGAATTAAAGGTAATCTATTTGACACTAAATAAAGCCTTTTTTATATTAAATAATTAAGAAACTTACTCCGAAATGGCTTTCGAAATAAAATTATTGCATTTTTGTTAACTGCTTGCCAAACTTTTCTTCCTTTTTTTTTTGTAATAATTAAATTTGTCTCCTTGTTTATAATATTATATTATAGCCAGTAAAGCCCACTAATAACTAATTTTCCCTATAATTTCCAGGTCCCCCTGTGCTATCCGAGTCCATAATGGGCACTGTTGGCCGACTGCCCTGCAACGTAACCCCGCCCATCTACGAGGATCGTGTGGCGCTGGTCATCTGGTACAAGGTTGGCCTAAAGACGCCCATTTACAGGTGAGTCTCGGCACGTTTTAGAGATTTTTGGCAAGGGAAAGAAGCTTTTCAATAATCTGAGTGCAATGACAGTGGCAGGGGCAGGTGTTTCCCTCTCTGAATGACACTTTTTCCGAGTTGCCTTAAATCTTTAAGCCGTCGTGTCAAATGCAGAGCCACAAGCCGCAGAGGAGAGCAGAACAGGGCAGAACACCCACCTGACCGCAAACATTTCAACCGCACACACTCAGACAGACACGCACGGGTCCATAAATAAACAAAATTGATTACCGCAGACAACTTTTGACGCACTCAACCCGCTCGCCATCCACCAGTCGCCACTCGCCACTCTTCACTCCGCCGGGCAACACAAACAAACAGATGAGGCGGGAAATTGGATCGGATGCCGGAGACCTGCACATGTCAGTTGCCGCATTCAAGGGGGAGTTTTCATTCTGATTTAATGGCGGCTAATTAAGCCGATTTTTTCCTCGGCAGTCCAAAGTCCAGAGACCGCATTCCATCAGCCTGCAGACATGAAATTAGCATAACTAGAAAATTATACGCAGAGAAGCTGCCGAAAGTGGGGAAAAGTTTCTGTTGGCGGTTTGCTCCAAGGTTACACATTCAGGCAGGAAAAACTTTTTCAATTATTCATGTCTAACATTATGTCGTAGTACCGAGTATCTTGTATCTACGAGATACACGTCTACATCAAAGGCGTGAAACTTTAATTGGATTCGTCTGACTGGGATGTGTGTGTGTTAGTGTGTTAGTTTGTGTGGTGATTAGCTGATTGCCAGGCAGCCTTCTAGCCTTCCAGCCAGCCAGGCAGCCATCCTGCCAGCTAGCCATTGACATGCGGCCAAAACTAATTGAACTTCGGGCACTTCAAGGACTTGCAAATGACTCGAGCGAAAGTAGTAATTAGCGTTGCATAACGACCGGCAGAGAGCCACGCTCGAACTGAGCTCAACTCTTGTTTGTAATTAAAAACCACTCAGCAAGTAAATTAATCATAAAAGAAACCCTGGACCAGGCCACGCCCGGTGGTAAAAATTTAATTTTGCTTCCAGCATTGGCATCCCACGACATTGACTTTTCATTGCCCGACTGACATACGAGCTCCGACCGAGTCAGGTCCTTCTGCAGAACCTCATTATCCGTTCGAGAGCAGCATATGCTTCAAGAAAATCAAAATCGAAATGCAATAAAACACAGGCTTGCAATTCGAGCAGCAGTTGTCGAGGAGCGAAGGATATATAGAGATGCAGGGGAATTTATGGCGCATTTCTGGCTAAGGGAAAATATGTACTCGGCAAGGCAAACAAACGATCTTATTTTGGTGAGATTTTCCCGGGCAGGAATAACAATTTGAATGCCAATTGAGTTGGCAAAGGCCCTGGGGCCAGGCACTAAATGATTAATTCATAAGTTTGTAGCATATCATTGGGCCAGAAGACACTTAAACCCGGCTTCGAACTTCGTTGCCCCAGGCGGGGATTACTTTGGATCTCAATTAAAAATGCTTTCGGCCGCTTTAAAATTTGCTGAAAATAGAATATTACACCGAAGCCTGCATAATTAACTATGCCAAAAATGCCTGGGAAAAGTGCTTTAAACCCAATTAACTTCGCCTCTGGGCTAAAATGTTGACCTAAATCCGGGTATCACAGCCAGCCAACTTCCACGAAACTTTTTTAAACCCAAAGTTCGAGCAGCACGGCAGCGCGGACACTTTAAGACCATTGATTGACCACCAAAATGAGCTCATTACGGCCAATATCGGCTGGATGGAATAATCAATAATTGGGAATTTCAAGCGAAAACAATAAATTACAGTGTGGGAGGGGCGGGTGTGTATTATTAATTCATTGCAGAACCCAATTACGCCGGCGGCGATAATAAAAAACTTCAACATGGCGTGAGAAAGTAATGGCAGTGGGGCGACTTTTGTTTTCCTTTTGGCTCCGGCTGATACACAGGAATTCTTTTAATTTTTCCAAAGGGAAACACTGCGGGAAATTTAAAGGAGAATTTATAGAAAGCTACTAACTTTTATGTTGGATTTAATACAAAGAGAATTTATGACAAAGCTACGAACTTTTATGTTAGTTTTAATACAAAGAAAAATAAATCAATTTAAACCTAAACTGTATAGAAAACATCTACAAGGAATATTATAATTTTAATATATATCCTTCATATATACTCTCTATTTATGCCTCTAATTTTCTCCAGTGCACTTCTGATCCTTGCCTCCTTTTTCCCTCCTTTCAGTGTGGATACACGCGACTCCAACTTCGCCCAGGGCACGCACTGGTCGGATGAGACCTATCGGGAGCGTCTCTCCTTTTACGTGGAGGGACGTGCCGGCACGCTGACCATCAAGTCAACCACCGAGGACGACACGGGCGAGTATCGTTGCCGCGTCGACTTCCAGAAGAGTCCCACGCGTAACTCCAAAGTGAATTTAACTGTCATAAGTAAGTACAGGCATTGAGCCACTCTCCTTGCTCCTTGCTCCTGGCTCCTGGCTCGGCATTCTGTTTGCTCACGATGTGCGGGGCAGCATAATTGAGCAGCTAATTTGTGCGGCGACATATCCTTGGTTGGTCCGACTCCATTCTTCAGCGTTCCGCTCCAACCATGCCACTCAGCTCTTGGACAAACACATTAGTTACAGAATAAGACGCCAACTATATGTTCGGGTTGCCAACTTTTCCCTTATTTTAACCCACAAACCCCCACCCCTCCCAACACTCCAAGGCTAGAGTCCTGCACTTGGCAAACAGATTTTAAAGTGGCAACTTGGCCAGAAGTTTAAACTTGGCTGGTTAAAGCTGCTCGAGGAGAAGGGTCCAAGTGTGCGGCGGCGGGTGGCCGTGGGTGGTGGCGAGTGCAAAGCGCAACTTTTGAATTGAATTCCTCGCCTCTTAAATGGATTTCAGATTGGAATTGGGCAAGAGTATGCGCTGAAATGGTTAGAATTTGCCAGGGCAAGGACTTAAATCGATAGAAGTCGAAATTGAGAAAGGATTACCAGCATTCAGCGAATTCTGTAATCTTCAAATTTATTGTTTGAATCTGAAAGCCGAGGAAATACAAGTGGAATATATTATTTTTATTGAGAGAAGAGTTAGGATCATAAAAGTTATTCCTACTAAAAATTAAAATCCATAATTTATTATGCTCTTTCAGGTTTCTTAAGTTTTTAATTTTATAAAAATTTAATTAGTTTCTGCTTATTAATTTAAGTTTAATTCAACAGAACTTTCAGATAATAAAGACCAACTTTCTTATAGTTTTCTTAAACACATTTTCCTTTGGGATTTCTCCACAAATAAAAGCGTATTCCACCTATAGTTTTACCCTCTTGCAGATGGAATTTAAGTTCTGTTTTTTTTAAGCTTAACGCCCGCGAGGAGGATACCTGGGCATTGAGGCGGCCACAGCTTGCAATTTACCATTAAAATTTATATGCGTTTGCAGCGGCGTTTAGCTGAAATATATGGCCAGCCGAGTTGGCCAGGCCAAATATTGTTGGTAAATAGTTGCTGCCGGAGCTGCCGTCGCAGTCTCGGCCGGCGTCGCAGTTGCCAGATGAAGCGTGTGGAAGCGCAGAAGGCGGCGGGCTAAAGGGGCGTGGCTGTGTTTTACAAACTTCTTGAGCATGTTCAACATGCTGTGTGTGTGTTTGTCTGTGACATGTGAAGCGTAAAACCAAGGCAGGATTTAGAACTTTGTACGTCGTCCGGGAAATGGCAAAGGGAAAAAAGAACAGAGGGAAAAACTTTAAAGAAGATATTAGATTAAAAGTTGCCCCAGTTCGGGGTGGACAGTTTGGACAACTTGCTGGTGCTGCTAATGCGCCGGGCTGAGCGAAGCAGGAAATTCCCAGGACTTGATCAGGCCAAGCAAATTTGCCAGCAAAGCGATGATAATCGGGTCGGGTTCCGGTTCCAAATAGTTGGCCAAGAGCCCACCCCGAAATAACCAATAATAATAAGGAAGAGACCAGTAGGGAAAAACTAAAGAAAACGGAAAGTAAAGCAGTCAAAACAAGAAAGTTTCCCAGCTTAAGTGAAGAAATAAATAAAAAATATAAAAAGGTGCAAGTAATGGTTGCTTTTATTTGTGTAAAATCTATGCGTTTTTTAATTAATTCTTTGTAAAAAAAGAGAGTCAAAGGAGAAGCTTTAAAGTTAGTTAATTTTGATAATAGGAAACCAGTTAAAAAGGACGTTAGAGAAATAGGGAATTATTTTTAAGAATAAACTTAAGATTTTTTAAACAATAGGAATAAATAAAAAATATAAAAGTAATGGTTGCTTTTATTTGTGTAAAATCGATGCATTTTTAAATTAATTCCTTGTAAAAAAGAGAGTCAAAGGAGTAGCTCTAAAGTTAGTTTATTTTATTTTGCAATTTGGATAAAAGAAAACCAATTAAAAAGGTCGTTAGAGACTAGTTTTCAGTTCAAGCTGAAATTATGAAATATTTTAAAGAATACTCTTAAGATTTTTTAGAACAAAATATACCATATTCCCCCTACAAAAACGAGGTACAAAAGTACTACTTTTACTGAACTTTGACTGCATCTGCTTGGACAGGACGGACGCCATTCTTTTTCCTGGCTTTTCTTTGCTGAAGTGGCAACAGCATAAGCAGCTCTTTAAGGCAACGACAGCCAAGCTCTTAAGGAGCTTGCTGGCCAAGTATTGAGCTGACAGGACGAAGACCATCTAGGTGTCATCGATTTGACACTGCAGAAAATGCATTTTAACAAGCTCAAAGTCTAAGATTTCCATTTAAAAAAACTCAATACTCAAGCTTTATCCTTTCTTTCCTTGCAGTTCCGCCCGAATCCGTGATTATATTGGATAGCAAGGGGGCCACCATCAAGGATCACACGCTGGGTCCCTACAACGAGGGCTCTGGCATCAACATCACGTGCGTGGCCATCGGCGGTAAGTCCTAGATATATGTATGTATATATCCGTACTGTGGGGATTGTGTGTTTGGTGGGAGAGAGTGTTGATGCTGGCTGCCGCTTGTGTCTGACAATTAAAAGTGATGAGCGTGAAAATGCAGGCGAAAGATTTTCACATTTTATTTAATTTCCACCCGCCTGTCTCCTGCACGAAACCGAACTCAAGCCAGAGTCGGAGCTGAAGCTGAAGCTGAAGCTGGAGCCAACGTGCAGACAATCGAGGAGCTCTGCCACACACAATGCCCACACAAATTGCATTGAGAGCACTTGAAAATTGCTAAAAGCCAAACAAGACAACAAATGAAACAGCGAAAGGCACTTGTACACACACGCAGCCAGCCACACACACCACCAGCATCCCTTTTCCAGCATTCGCACCCGCACCAGGAGGCGACACTCATCCACTCCTTGCACTTGTGAGCACATAAACAAACAGGAGACCGGCTAAAAACGCTGCCGGCTAAACGCCAGAGACAACTCCGAGTCTAAGCCGTTTGGCAAACATATCAGTTGCACACACACGCATCCCCGATAATTCTTTTTCTTGCCCTTACCAATCCGCATCCCCCTCGATCTCTGCAGGTCGCCCGCAGCCAAGGGTCACCTGGCTGCATGGGAACACCGTCTACAAGGATGCCAGCGTGGGCCAACCCCTCTCCGAGCGCCGTGTGGCCAATGTGCTGTCCCTGCCACGGCTGGAGCGACGGAATCTCCACATGCAGCTAACGTGCCGGGCGGAGAACAATAATTTGACAACGCCAATTATCAGCAGCGTCGTTCTCGACATGAACCGTGAGTACCCGGGGCCCAAGTCCGTGTCTGGGCCTAACTAATTAATTCTATTGCTTTCATTCCTCCCTTCGACAACCCTGATGCAGTGCGTCCTTTGATTGTGAAGCTGCAGGGGGAGAATCGACCACTGTCGGCGGGGAATTCTTATCAGCTCAGCTGCGTTGTCATCGGAGCACGTCCAGCGCCGACGATTACCTGGTGGAAGGGCAGTACCCCCATGAAGAATACTCATGAGATTGTAAGTGGAAGCCGGGCGAAACAGGGGGCTCAAGCTCGACTAGAGAAGTGTCCTTTGTGGTCTTGGATAGGGGTGGCCCAACAGGAGCAAGGATTTCTATAAATTGGAGAGTAAATAATAAAGTTCAAGCTTATCCTTGAAAGATTTCTTTGCTTAAAAGATTTAATTTGTAATTTTTAATAAACAAAAAATCAAGTTAAGGAATCATGTTTTCCATTTGCATAGTTCTGTGACCTTCACTAATTTAATTTTATTTAAAAACTTTCATGAACATCCCCAATTAAACAGAAATTCTATTTGTAAATGTAACTTCCTTGCAGACCCATTGCTACCCTGCTCGAAATGTTTATAAACATGCAAATTTCAAATGCCTGTCATCCTTGTTAATGGCCGCCCCGGAGTACAATTTCCACTCCCTATTTCCCAGCGGCAGCCGTACACATGCTTTGCGGTAATTGAAGTTGCCTCGAACGGCAGTCACGTAGCGAGGGCCTCAATTAAAAGCCACCCCTATCTGGGGTCCGCAGGACGTGCGGGCTGCCCCGCGCCAACCCTTTCCGATTCCTTTTGTCTTTGGCCAAACTTGGCCGACTTGCTCAGCTATTAACTTTGCTGCTCTTCGCCTTGTCTCGTTATCCAGGCAAATCCGGACGGGAATATGACCACCTCGGTGCTGACATTCACGCCAACCATCGATGACCGCGGCAAGTTCCTGTCCTGCCGCGCCGAACAGAGCATGATACCCGAGTCTGGGATGGAGGATGGCTGGAAATTGGACATCTATCGTGAGTACCATGATGCTGGCCCGGAGACGGCCCACTAAATATTTAATTCGGCCTGCTGGAAGTTTTTAATGAAAGGGAAAGCTTTAAGAGCTGTGTGTAAGGAATCGCTGCACCTCCTCTGCGGCTCCATATTTTTCTTCGATTCTCCTCAGCTGCGGCAAGTTTTGGCAAATTAATTTCCAGTGGCGGCGGCCGGTGAAACTTTTGCACAAAAAACTTGCGAAACTTTTTAACCCGCCACAAGCACCGCAAAGCAGCCAAGCCAGAGACGCCGGCGCCGCCGCCCAGCAAAGTCATCTTTACGCTTTTACAGTTTTCGACCTGTTTGCACAAAATTTAAATGGCAAAACCACGGAGCCAGGAGCGGGAGGGACCCCTCCATCCTTTAGCCCGGACCGCTTCCTGTTTGCCTTGGGAGTGCGGTCTTGTTGCTTACCTTTTAACTTTTCCCCTTTTTGTGTTCCGCCCAACGGCGCCAGGCAGTTCGATTGAAATATCTGCCTCTGGCCGCGAAAGGGAGGAGCACGAGTTTGGGGCTCTGTTTGCCCAATTTGATAGATTGCTTAATAAGCTTAATTGATTCGCATTCGCGAACCAATTTTGAATTAATCAAGTTAAAATTTTGCCCAGTTACCAGGGCCAAAACAACATTTCGAGGGCCTAATTGGGGCAAAAAAAAAAGAGAGAAGCAAGTATAATAATAAACAAACAAGCAGCCAAGAGCTGGTACGACCTACAACTTAAATTGGCTAATTTGTGCGGCTTACACAGTAATTACACCTTTGGCCGATGCTCTGGCATTTTATTTGAGCTGCCAGCCGGCTTTATTATTTGTCTGGCAGCCGATTTAAAGTAATTAGCCTGCTCCAGGAGTCATGGCAGCTAAGCCTTATGCTATATACATATATATTTCCTTGATTTCCTTTGCAGACATACCGGTGGTGAGTCTGGAGCTGGGAACCAATTCCCTTAACTCGACGCTGCGCGAGGGCATCGATGTGTTCTTCGAGTGCAACATCAAATCGAATCCGTGGATATACAAAGTTAGCTGGCGGCACAATGTAAGTGACAGACAGATGCCATTTTACACGAGTTTACACCCCCGGTGAGCCCCTCCCTGTCGGGCTAATTTATATGCCACTCCTCCCCCCCACTGACTTGGGGCACCTTCAAAGCCAAGGCAAGAAGCCCAAACTGCTTACATATATGCATATAGTATAGTCGGCGTTATTATTATTATTATTATTTTCATTATACGCCCATACATACATTAGCCTGCGGCAGCGAATCCGGTCGAGATGGAGCGCATAATTGTTGCATATTTTAGGTCTGCCAAAGGGCCAAAAAATGGAGTTTCCCCCACACACACTCATTGAGCGTAGATCGTACAATTTATTATTGAATTACCCGGCAGTGGGGGGCGGTGGGGGAGAGCACTTAACAATTTATGCAGGCCGGGCCTAATTTATGCAGCCACCGGGGCTTCAATCAGCCGCAGACCCACCCTCAGCCTGGCCCACGGGGCGTATGCGCAATGTAAGGCAACATAAAAGTGTTATTAGCTGCGAGAAATTAAATTTATTTCAATTTAGCAGTTATCGGTAAATTGAATTCGATTCAATAAATTATTATGCCGCAAGAGCAGCCTGAATTTCAGCTATCTGACTTCTCCTTTTCTCGTTTCCAGGGCGAAATTCTGGCCAACAATCCCGCCGAGGGCATAGCCGTGTCCAATCAGAGTTTGGTGCTGCAGAACGCCAGCCGGGCGAGAAGCGGCATCTACACCTGTGTGGGCAGCAATCGGGAGGGCGACGGCGAGAGCAATCCCGTTCAGCTGGACATACGATGTGAGTACTCTCTTTCCCCTTCAAGGATAGGATAGAACTGAAGTCCTGCAGCCTGCCGAGTGTTAATTTACATAACAGCTTAATTAAAACGAATTGGATCTTTCGATTGCAATTTGTAACTAACACGTTACACAATGCAATTACAGCAGGACTCAGCAGGATGACTTATCCTGCCGGCTGCCAGGGACAAATTGAGTTTGAGTAAATCAGACAAATAAATCAATTAAACAGCAACAGCAGCAGCAGCAGCAAGTTGGCCACAAACGAGGCAACAATGCCGAAGCATTTTCTTTAAATATTTAATGGCCAAGTGTGCTGACAGATCTGGCTGCAGGCCAAAAGGCAGCTAAAGTGGAAATCGAACCCAAGTTGGCCCAATGTTTTCCTTTAATTATGCAGATGTCGTCTGTTGGCCATTCAACCCGACTTCAAAATCCCTCCTTTTCTGTCTTTGTGTATCCTTGCAGTTGCGCCCGTTTGCCGACCTATTCAAAAGACCACTTACAGCTCGGGCAGGCATGAAACCGTTAAGGTGGCCTGCGAAATTGATGCCAATCCCGCGGAGGCCACCTACGTCTGGAAATTCAATGCAACGCAGGGCGAAACGGTGGACATACCCGCCTCACAGGTGGCCGTGGATCGGGGCCGCAGCATTGCCCACTACACACCGATGACGGAGAATGTAAGTGCTCTGCCCAATCCCAATCCCAAACCCAGCCCAGATCCCTATCCCTGCCGGGGGCAACCTGGAGGTCAAATAAATCAGTACGTGGCACGCCCTTGAGGGCCGGCACATAATTTTCCAAACGAGTTGCGGTTTTGAATTTTCAATTAAGGTTGAAAAGGTGTGTCGCCATCGGCGTCGCCATTGCCGCAGTGCATGCATAAATTAAGCCAACGAAATGCATTGTCACTCGTACCGGGATACGGAGCCGGGAACCCTTGACAACCCAGCCCCCAATATACACACCCTCCGCACACACACTCATCCTATCGTCTGTGTTTGCGATTTCTTCTTTGCATTGCCAGGACTACGGAACGCTGCTCTGCTGGGCCACCAACGAAATTGGCGATCAAAGTGAACCCTGCGTATACACAATAACCCCATCAGGTGAGTACTGCCGCTGGGGGGAACAGCGGGAGAAGGCCAAAGGTGGTTCTCGATTCACCTGTCATTGGTGGCTAGGTGGAGCCATTGCCTTGCGGCTTGCGTGCCTGCAGCTTGCAGGCTTCATTTCAGGGATTGCAGGGCAAGCGAGGTTTATCCGGGACTAAGGGTGACAAGGATACTTAATTTGGGGATTTATAAACATGAAGATATATCAAAAGATTTAAGGAAACAGATGAGGTTTTAATTGTATTTACTAAACCTGGAAATTTATTTTAAAAATGTTAGATTTCTTGAAGTTTTCCCAGCATTTCCTCTTGAAAAATATATTTTTTAATTAATTAATTGTAAAATTTAGAACATAAATCCCATATTTTCATAATTTAATAACCACTTCCATTAGTCACATTGGAATTTATAGCTCAGAAACCTGCTCTTGGTTAGCCACACGGTATTTGGAACACCGAGAGGCTAGGCGGATTTCCAATCGTGGGAACAAACTCTGGCTTTCAGCGGGCTTTGTTTATGTTTTGTTTTGGGGTTTCGCAAAGTCCTGCTGTGCCGATGACTTTGGCACTTTGGTGCTTGGTGCTTCGCTGGCTGCTGGCTGATGGCTGCCGGATTAGTCAAACCGAAGCCGCCGCCAGTTGGCTTATTGATTTTGAAGCCACCTCGGGAAATATGTACACGCAAAGCTGCAGACAAATGCTGCAAGTCCGTGGCATTTGTAGCTTGATCTGTCTCTGAGCTGGAATAATAAATATTCTTTGGTTCCCTTTCTTCTTTTTTGTTATTTTTTTGCGCAGGCGAGCCGGATCCCCTGCTAAACTGCACGGTGCTCAACCAGACATCGACGGGCTTCCAAATCGAATGCATCGAGGGCTTTGATGGCGGCCTGCAGCAGGACTTTATAATGGAGGTTTACATGAATGGAACGAAACGCAATCCCAAAATTTCCAAATCAAAGTGAGTACACTGATGGAGTCGCAGGCGGAGCTGGAGCAGGAGCAGGAGCAGGAGCTGAAGCTGGAGCAGCGGAATGGACACAGAGCAATCAGAATCACACGCCGTGTGACTTCTGCATTACAACAAGCCCAACGAGGCGTGGCATCGGGCAGAACGCATAGCCATGGCGATGTCCCTGTCCACTGGCATAGCCACAGCCACATGCATATCCTTTCGGCTTCATTCAGCTCCGGCAGGGCCTCCTTCGGAGCTCTGCTCTGCGCTTGGCGAAACCCATTTGTCCGGCTCTTTGGGCTTCCCTTTTTTGCGGTTCTGCCGCTCTTGATTTGGACATTCAGATATCGATTCAACTTCGTTCCAGGCGGCCGTACTTTGAGGTGAGCGGCCTGGTGCCGGGCCTGGGCTACAATGTCTTCCTCATTGCCCAGAATGGCAAGGGACGTAGCAATGCCACCATTTTGCAGGTCTACACGCTGAAGGATCCGGAGAAGCAGACGGGTGAGTTTAATCACTGAGGAGGGGGACCAAAAATGAATCCTGATGCGGGCTGCGTATCTCTCTCTCACTCTCAATCATTCCCCTTCTCTCTGTGCGTTTGCAATTTCATGCATGTCCTGGCCCCGAGTCCTGGCGCCCTGCCTACAAATTAATTGGCGAAGGTCCTGCACTTACAGCTGCCACATTTGTCTTTTAATTTGCTTTAAGTTTTGCTAACATGATTTTCTTTCCTTCTCGGTTACTCCTGTCGCCTTTTTATTCGATTGCACACTTCCTTTTAGTTAAAATAACATTCACTAAGACCTATCAGAGAATCAGACCGAAGCCCAAGGCGACGGTCACCACGACAAGCGACTGCATTTGCGATGAGGATGAGTTTCTCAACCTGGGCAAGGGGATAAGCCATGACGAGGGCAAGGATGTTGACCAGCAAGAAGGTAGCGGTGGATACTATTTTCATTTAATTTTCTATTAATTAACTAACTCTTAGTTGTTTGTTGTTAACCCCTTAATTTGTTGCTATTTAATTATGTGTTTTTATTTGTTTAAATTGTTTCAGTTTTGAATTATGTCTGGTTTATATTAAGTTGCTTTTTATTTGTTATTGTTACTATTATTATTGTTATTTTTATTTTTCTTGTACATTTTTAGTGTCCCTATTTTTAGTTTGTAAATTAATTGTGACTAATTCTGTTAATAACATTTTTATTTTCTTGTTTTTGAATAAATTTCACTTTACATTTTCCCCACCAAACACTGCGCACAAATAAATCCGGCTGCCTTTTTCTTTCTTTATTTTTCTGTGGGGGCCTCCTAAAAATTCCTGGCATGCCAGGACAAGGACTGGGACAAAAATTAGCAAACCCAGAAGGGAGGGTATGTAGGGGTAAAAACAAGGCGGATTACAACTCGCAGATATGCAAAAATAGACCCACATACTACATGCACCCGCACCCACACACATGCAGCTCATTAAGGCGGCACTGAATTCGAGGCACGTGCGCCAGGACCTGCCACCGACAACAATAACAACCAAAGGACGCAGACTGGACCAAGAACGGAACGTAGTTAGCAGCTCATAAAACAATGCAGGCTCAGGGAGTTAAGGAAAAAAAGGGGGGAGGAAAAGGGATAGAGAGAAAGAGAGAGAAAGAGAGAAGGTTATACACTTGGAGAAAAATGTTGTATGCTATTTTCATAGGAGGTTCTTCATACTCTCATTAAACTGTAATAAAAATGTAAACTAAATTCGATTGAAGGTGTACAGAGAACTTCATGCCTTAAAGCTCATCTCAGAATTTTAAAACAATTAAATAATCAATTTTATTAATTACAAAATTAGCATTTATTTAAGCTAAATTTTATCAATAAATTCTGAGAGTTCCTGTAAATTTTAAAACCATTTTTCTCCATGCATAAAGAATATATAAATGCTGCAGCACATGCTTATCCTTCAATCCTTGGTCTCTTGCCGGCTTCCTTTATTTTTTAACTCTCTTAACCCGCTCTCTCGCAGACCTCTCGCTGGCCTATGCACCCGTCATCGAGGACATCCGGCCATTCCTCGGCATTCTGGCCGGCATCGTGGGCAGCGTTTTCCTGGTGGCCCTCATCATTGTGATTGTGGTGCGTGTGCGCGGCTCCTCGGGGCGCGATCGCAATAATTACTCGCATCCGGGCAGCGGCGTCGTTGGCGTGTCCGGCACCACCGGCACTGGCCCCGGGTGCGGAGGGGGTGGCGGCGTGGGCGGCACCACGGCCAATGGCAACGGCAGTCTGGGCCTGCTGGCCAGCAACAACAATGGCAGCCTTGTCATCGGCACACTGGGCCACAATGGCGGGCAATCAGTGCAGGACATGCATCGCATTGGCCGGGAGACGTGCCATGTGACGAGCAGCCTGGACAGCATCGACAAGAATCCGGACATTATACCGCAAGGTGGGTTGGGTGAGTTTCCACAGGTGGCCCAGATTGTCACCTCTTGCCTTCATGATCTCTTCCTAATCCCCTGAACTCACTGCTCCCATTGCAGACGGCCACGACGTGGATGATGAGTGGACGACAAAGGGACATGGCCGCGCCTATGCCACTGCGGCGCTGGCGGAGCAGAATGCCGTGATTAACTCCGGCACCTATGATCACCTAATGCCCACGTACGCCGTGGTGGACAAGAAGACGGCTCCGCCTCCGGGCCACGGTCCCTATATCCAATACAACACGCTTATCCCCGTTAGCAAAATGGGCGCTTACGCCAATCAACAGCAGCAGCAGCAGCTCCATCATCAGCAGCAGCAGCAGCAGCAGGCGCCGCAACAGAAGGTGAGTTATGGACACCCTAATCCACTTCCCCGCCGGACACTAAACCTTTTACAATATGCCCGAGCAGCCACCGCCAGAGCCTTAATTTACGACCCAGGTACAGGCCACTGGCCAGGTGTTGGTCAACCCCTCCCTGTCTCCACATATTTTGGGTTAAGTGGTTTTTATAGCCAGCAGTTTTGTTGCTTATCCCTGGAGCATAGCATAGTTGATGAAGCCCAGCAGAAAGTCCTCTTAACGAAGCTTAAGTTATTGGGAAAACTAGGTCTCAATTAGGAAACAAAATATATTCCTTAAAGCTTAACATATTCCTATTGGAATGCTTATAAAATTCAAACCGAAAACTATTAAAAACTCTCTCGAAAACTTTCAAATACTGTCATTGAATAATGGCAAAATATTTCCCCCAAGTAACCCCAAGGAAATTCCTTTTAAAAACTGCTGAAGGTCGTCCGTGAAGTAAGCGAAAACAACAATGGCTCGGTGGGGAATAGCAACAGCAGTAGCATCATCTGCAGTTGCAGCAGAAGCGAAGAAACCAACATAATTTGAAAATCATTTAAGAAGAAATTTCTCTTCGCATGCCACGCCCCCAAGGAGCCGCAGCAGCTGCAGCAATATAAATTTTCCATTTGCGAATTTAATAAAAATAAGTTGCTGGCGAAACTGCAAGGCAGAAACCGCTAAGGACGCGAAGGATGTGCGCATCCTGCTGCCAGCTTGAAATGCAATAAACGGGCCGAGTGTGTGCCTCGTTGTCGGTGGAAGAGGGAGACCAGTCCGGGTATAGGGCTAGGACCCAGACACATTACGGACAGGCGCCGCATGTGGATGCTGTCTGGCCTAAACAAACAGGCCAGCAGCAGACATAAAGCTGACAGAGGCTATTCGAAAGGTGTAGTAAATATCCGCTAAAGTTAAACCTGCTCGAGGCTAAGTGCTGGTCACTTAACACTTTAGTTTTCTTAGGAAAATATTGGTGGAAAATCAAATTAAGGCTTGTTTATATTTCCTAATTTGTATTACATAAATCCTTTACTCCTTTACTCTCGCCCTCAGACTGAGCTCAGCTATAGTGAACTCGCTGCCCCACTGGTGGGCAGTGCCGTGGGTGTTCAGCGGATGGCCCCCTATTGCAGCGCGACCTTGGGACGTCCGGGCAGACAGGCGGAACTGAAACGGGCCGAGCCGAACATCTATTCGCAGGTAAATGTGATGATGGACGACGAGATACTGGCCGACCTGCAAGCGGCCACAGCCTCCGGCAGCAGCTATGTGGCCGGGGCCGTGGTCGACAATGTGGGTGGCGCCGCCAATCTCTATGTTCAAGGATATGCCACGCGGGTGTAGCATTGGATATATACGATTTCTGTTATGATTTTATTATAGCTATTTATTTTTTGGTTGAATAAATGTTATTTATTTCTCTGTTAATTTCTTTCGCTTTAATTCAAGTTGAGTTCTTGCTGTGTATTCTCTTCTGTTCTGGTAAATTTTAATTACATCTGTCGGTGGTGCTGCCATAAAGAGCTGGCCATATCAATAACCAGGCAGTAAAGAAAGCTTGGACTGGGCGGGCTGGGAAAATATTTGCCTTCCATTGTCGGTCCTGGCTGAACATTACACATACGCACTGTTGGACAAACAAATCGAGCTGCAAGCAAACAGAGAGCTGAAACCTCAGTTAACGCAAATCTGGTTTAAAGAGACGCCGGACAACTGACAGACGTTAAATAATGACCAAGCTGCCAAAGTATTTCAGGGGATTGGTTCACAGAATTGAGTATCTGAAGCGACTGAGCGCAGATTTTCAAAAGAATCTGACTGGGAGAGGCATCGAATTGATAGATATTTTGAAAGCTCTGAGCTCACGTGTAGCTACACCCACCTCGGCGAAGCATTTTTCAAATTTGTCTGGTCCTGGCAGACAAGTAATGTTCCCATTTTATGGAACAATTCCCACCGGTCAATGTGCAGGTCTTCTTTGTTTATCGAACCTGCTTTCAGTTCCCTTAATAATTGAAATGACTTGAGTTATGAGCAAGTACGGGTGTACCACACATCGATGTACATACATCCCTGCTGTATAGGCACAAATGCACTTAAACAGCACTCACTTTGGTTCGGTGGGGGCAACACGAACTCTGGGAATACAACGATTATGGCCGCAAGAGCACAGTCCTGGCAACCATTTCACCTAATGACATTGTTTGGCTTTATTGTCGTTTATCGAAAAGTTGTACACAACATGCAGAGTTGGCTCTCAACTTCCTCTGTTCTGCTGGCGAAAATACTGGTCATTGATTTCAGTTTTTAGTTTGGGAATTATTTTAATTCGATTCTCTATGGAAAGTCAGCTTCATAAGCCAAGTTCTGTGGCCATAAATAGTGGAATTATTAGTGTTACCCAAGAGCACATTCAATATAAACAGACGTTGTCCTACTTGTTTACTTACCCCCATGCCCTGGGTCAGCCCATCAATTTTAATATATATGGCGCTAAAAATTAATTTCATTAAAATCTCGTTGAGAGCATTAAGACAACAACGTAAATATGCCTCACCCAGGCACACACGTTAATTACGGAAATAAGCATATAAACATGCCCCACATACACCACCCATTTAAGCCAGCTCGCAGCTCGCATGCACCACCCACCCACCCACGGGCCAATTATTGTAGTAGCTCACCGCATACAGTCCCGGGCCTGGCTTCTTGTTCGCCACCATGGCTACCATGTTGGCTAAATAAACGCCGGGCGCGTTGTTAACTATCAGTAACAACGTCACGCGGGGCGAGTGGCGGCGGCGGCGGCGGTGGAACCGCAGAGCCAGCGATGGCTGCAATATGCGCGGGCAACCGCACTGGCATATAAACACACTAGCCACTGGCACACTCTTCAGATATGTATATATATATATATATACTATATATGGGGAGTATAACATATAATTACACATAGGAATATTGGTTCACAATGTGGGTGTACTTCAAGTTTGACTAACTTGTTTACTTTGCATAAAATATTTGTTAAACATAAGGGAGAGGTTACTAGCTGCCAAATAAATAAATATGAGAGTAAAATATGCTATATATAAACCCATAAAATATTTAATAATAAACGAATATATAATTAATCAAGAAAAAAAGTTGTGGAAGTTTTTATACCCTTGCAGGGGAGTCCTTTTATAGTCAGAAGCTTAAAACTTATCAAAGGAGTCATTTCCGACCCTATAAATCATATAAATTCTTGATCAGCACTTAAAGACAAATCAAACTAGAGATCTCCGGTTAAAAAAAAAAGATTTTAAAATTTTTTCAATTTTTTGAAAATTATGTAAGGGGTTACATCATCATTTTTTGCAAAAATTGACAAAAAATGAAATCTTAAAATAGATTCTATTGAGTATGCAGATTTATTTTCGTAATAAAAACTAACACAGAACTGCTTTCAGAATTAAAATTAAAGCATTTTTGTCTTAGTTATGATATTTTAAACTTCAATTTTTCCATAAAAAATATAATAAAAAATTATCAAGTTCAAGTCCCTAGAATGCGGGGAATTCTTTTAAAGTCAGAATGAGTTCAAAGGAGTTATTTCCAACCCTTCTGACTTAAATTATAAAACCCTACAAGCATATAAAAAGAGCTAAAGCCTTTACTTTTAGTTAAAACATAATAAAACCTTTTAATAAATGTTATTAAATAATAAAAAATGGGTTGCCAGTAAAGGCTTTACTTTAATTAATCAGTTTTAATTAACACCTTAATTTTCGACTCTCCAGAGTTAGTATATGACTTTAATTTACATGCAGCATTATCATTTAGTCTCTGTTTTGATCAATTACTTTTGTTTTCAACCAACTCGCGACTAACTCGCCGCATATAAATCATCACATGACTAAAACCTCATTACCTACTCCTCTACCTGAATGCCGCAGATCGATCTGGCCCATCATCCCATGCCCATGTACTCGACAAGCCCGATGTTTGGCACAAACACCACCATCACCGGAGTCACCATGTCACATCCATCACAATTGGCCACCTTTTCGCCAACGCCGCCGCCGCCCATCTTTGCCCATAGCGTGGTGACCACCGGCGATGGCCTCCTGCAGCCAGTGACGTGCATGGGTCTGGTGGCAACATCTTCGGCAACCTCCTCGGGCCCCATGCCAATCCCCCAGCAGCAGCAGCAGCAGCAACAGCAACAGCAGCAGCTGGCGGCGGCCAGTGGCGGAAACGGAAGCATCGTCGGCATGGGCATGAGCCTTTATGGCAGCGATGTGGTAAGTGTCAGTTTGATGTACTCCACAATTCCTGGACTAGACGGGAGCCGAGCCGCTGCTGCTGCTCCTTGTTGATAGCGCTCCGGTCGTCAAGGCAGCCTCGCCTAATGTCCAAAACGTTGAAAGCATCAATATGCAAAGTGGATTTTCAGGCAAGGATTTTTGGCATCGCTGCAGGCACAAAAAAGGCGAGCGGGAAAGGGAACGGCAGCAGGAAACATTTATCTTGGCCCCTCTCCCGCCCGCCGACCGCCCGCATTCGTGGGCATCTTTTGTGCCCAATTTTGTTTTCGTTTTTCCCTTATAAATGGTAGCCGCTGGGGCGGAAAATGGGTTTTTGCGGTTGGCCTGATAACTGTTCAAGTGATTGCAGCCGCCGAAAGGGTATCCAAATGTAGAAAATTAAGAGCGGAAGCTGTTCGAGTTCAGATATTTAACAGCAAAATACCAAAAAAGAAAAAAGTGTACATACGCCTACAAGCAACTTAATTTTAGGGACTCGGTAGGGTGGCATGGTTTCCCCTACATTAGCTCCCAGTTTTCAATCGATTAGGCCACCACCACCCAGTGCGTCATCGATCAACAGATGACTCAAAGGCGTACTCACTCCCGTGACAATGCAATTTTCTGGCCATCCATAACCCTTGATCCCCCAACAGACAGCTTTAAACTCGGCGCTAGAGCGGGTCTTTCAATGGTTTCGAGGCGGTAAATGACCTCTGAATGTGCCGCAGGATAATAAAAAAAAGAATCCCACTGCCGCCTGTCCTGCTCTCGCCGCTGGTGACTGCCATTCATTGTCTCTGTCGGCCGCCTTATAAATACGCCATTATGTATACTCTCAACGACGCAGGGCATTGCGTTCGCCAGTCGTGGACCTGGCCAACAGGCTTCAGTCCCTGCATTGTCCCTCGCTGATACTCGCTCCACAAAAAGAATTACGTTTTTACAACAATTTCATGCCAAAAGGACACTGCGGTGTGGCAACTTTTGACTCTAATGATTGCAATTATTATGACCCAAATAAGAGGAAGAACGGCAGAGCTGAGAAAAAAAGACGAGCACAAGCAACATCATCATCAACGGCAGCAGCAGCAGCCGCAACAGAATTCACAATGTTTTATTTCCACTCTCTGCCTTGGCTGCCAGTTTTTTCCTGCGTTGCCTTTTCTTGAGCTGCTCCTTTTGTCTGCCACCGATGTCGGTCGGTTGTCCTTGTTTTTTACCCGCTTGATTCCCAGCGGCATCCCAGCCTGACACTGTTGGCCCAAGGGAGTTGGCCAAAACACAGCAAATGGCTCCGAGACTTGTTGGTTTCTTGCCACTGAAGCCGCCCTGGCAAAACCAAATATTACGCATACGCAACGTTTTTGCTTTTGACATTTTCTGCCCAAGCTGGCGGGGAACTTGAATTTGTAATAACTGCGAGTACTCAAATAATGTGCGGCTCATTAATTTTAAAGCAGCGATATTTAGTGGGCCAGGCAGGGTTGTTTTTGTTTAATTGTTGCTGGAAAATGATTTTTAACTGGTCTCTCTCTCTCTTGTTTCAATCCTCCCCAGGGCAAGCCACAGCTGCTAAAGACTGTTCCCGAGGAGCTGCACCATCAGCTGAACGGTGAGGATGTCCTGATCGCCCAGGATCGCAATCTCGGAATTGGAACCCGCTTCTGACGCTAAGCTCACGGCCAGGAGGAGCAACTAATCTGAAGTGAGAAGAGCCAAACAGGAAATGCAAATCAAAAGAGCGTATTATGGAAAGCTAGCGAAAAATCGGGGAATAATTGGTAAACAAATTGACTATAAGTTGTATGTGATGAGGGCAGAGCAGGAAGCCAGCTAAATTGGAGTTGATTTTAAAGGAGCTGAGCTGCGCGGAGAAAGGGGAGAGCAGCCCTTAGTTGGCACTTTTTTAAACAAATCAAAGAGCATTATATGGAGATGGAATGAACCTGTAAAAAGATAACAATAAACAGTGCTTGCCAAGGATTCGAAGCGAATGCTGAGCTCGGCATTGAAATTCCACTAGGCCTAAGCAGACATGTGTGTAAATTACGGAATACAATTAACATGAATAGCTATAATTACGACTAACTAATTAAAGCGAAGACACTGAATTGTTAATATATTTTTAAACAACAGCTTTAAGCGCCAAACGAGATGGAAAACTTTTAGCTAAGTAAAACGAATTCATAATTGTTGTTGACCTTAGTTCGAGTGACCTAACTCCCATTACCATTTAGCTTGTAACCTAGGCTTAACTACGGCATTTACCACATCTAAATCAAATTCATTTAGCTGTAAGCTCAACCTTAGCATAGTTCAAAATTGTAATTAAAAAAAATCATAAAGAATTTAAACAAACCCTAGCCGTAAGCCAACTAAATAATGAACGATTAATAAACGACTCTAATTAGCAGGCCACGGTTTGCATTTTATACGTAAAAGAAAAAGCATGAGTAAAGGGAAATCCAAGGAGGTTGGCTCAGCAACCCGGAAATCCCAGGAAGAAATGAACTCTAGCTTAAGACAGCTTAAGCATAAAATGAATAAAATAAAACTCTAAGGAACTGCATGTAAAATATTTAACTGAATATTAGGCTAAAGTTAATAAATTAAATTTAATAAAATGTATGAAAAAGGATGGAGAAGTGTGTTGATTTCAAGGGAAGCTAACTTAACTGAGTAAATGGGAATTTAACTAATGAAGCTGTAGAGTTTTTGGAAATTTTAAAATAAAATATATTAAAGAATTTTATTAATTGGCTTCAGAGATAAATCTAAAGTCTTAGTTTTCCCTGTGACTCTGGCACTAAATTAGTCCTTTTTGGGCGATGGCTGAAGCAAACATTGGCTGGCTAAAATGTTACTAGCGGATGTCCACAAACACAGGCGCCCAGCGGCTGCAGATCCTGTGTGTTTGGTCCTTCGCTTGCCTTGTAGCAAACGGCAAATATTGACAGGCCGCGTGAGCAAACAATGACGGAAGCGGAAGTCAAGCCGGGGCCACGCAACCGCAGAGGAACAATAACAAAAACAGGCGACAATCTGCATTGAGTAGAGCAGCAGCAGCCGCATCATCAACTAACTGAAGCAGCAACATGGCCGATACAACGCTCAAAAATTGTCAGGCCATGTAAATTTTGTATGCGAAAGCACTTAACACCGTTTTCGCTTAAGCAACGCAAACAGCGGGGAAATGGAGGCGGCCAAAGGAACTGAGTTAGATCGCAGTTAGGCAGCATTTATGGACGGGAGCACGGTAGGCCTGCATGGCGAGCAAATTATGCAAATTTTGACCGCAGAGCACTGTCACCGTTTGCTGTCGCAGTCGATGACTTGTAAATTTTGGGCTCCGGGTGCCAGGAACCCGCAGCCAGGACACTGTATCCTAGAGCACCTGTTTAGATTTCAAGATATGCCATGCCATGAGCTAAGCAAACCCATATAGGTGCGCTCAGATCAAATATTTGTGCCCGGGAGCCCTCAAGGAACTCGAGCTGCGGCCCCCAAAATAGATTCCGAAATTGGAGTGGACCACATGTCAGGCCGCAAAGCCACAGGATATATGGGAAAGGGGCTTTTGGCAGCTGGCAGCCATTAACCCGCCAGATTGATATCAATTAATCAAAATACACCGCATAAATTATAAATTAAACGCCGTGTTTATGCTCATTTCGTAGCTGCGGCTGCCGCCAAGTCACTTCCAGTAGACTTCCCCCCTCAGGGGGCGGCCATCAATCAGGCGGCGGCAATAAAGCGGCACAGAAGTCAGCCCGCCTGGAAATTCATATTGCCGATGACAGGAAAACGCCATTCAATTGTATTCTAAATCATAAATAAATATTAAAAATCAATTTGAATGCGATTTCTCCCCCCAGCACAAAGCGAAGAAATATAGTCGCAGCGCAAAATAAATAAAACGGAATAAATATGAAATGAAAATAGGAAAGCGCACAACAATGCAGAGGGCATTGACAGCGAGCTGCACTCTCTCTCGGTGGAATATTTTTCATTTGTGAAAAGGAATTTTCGGTTAAGGAATTTTATAGAAATGAAAACTAAGCAATGCCGGCTAATATCGTTGCTCTCGTTTTATTGACAATATATTTATGCTAGATTTTCCTGTGGCAAGTATTTCCCATCAGCCAGGCATTTTTCCGGCCACTCGGTGAGTTCATTTATCGCTCAACAAATTTTTAGTTGTTGCCATTCTCCCCCTTTGCTGTTTTTTTTACCTAAATTAAAAGTTTGAACACAAAGAGTTTTTTATTGCTGGCTCCGCGATGATGAATGATGGATGAATCGTTTTCGTCACAAAAGAATTCGTGTATTTATGCGACATTTGCTTTTAATTGATTGTTCGAAATGACAAACGACTTTCGGTCGCCGACGCTTTTGATTTATGCCCCCCGGACGAGCTAATAAAACTTTACGGCGGAGTTGTGCGAAAATTAAACGAAAATGCCCGGCAATTAAGCGAGTTCTTTTTCGGTGCAACACTTAAGCCGCCATTAATGCGGAGCTGCGCTCTGTGTTGTCTGTCAGCCGCTTTTGCACTGCAGTGGCCTGATTTATAAGCCAACACTTACAGCACAGCAGACATGGCTACAAGGATACTGATCCGGATGAGGACGTGGACGAGTAAGAGAACGAGAACGAGAACGGGCAGACTGACCACAGCAACATTTTCTTACCACTGATTTATTTACATTTAAGCAATTTCGTCGCCATCGTTGTGAAGTTTCCAGACGGAAACTCGCAGCATTGCATCCGGAAATTGGCAACAAAAAGGGGGGCTGGCCAGTGCACCCCACTCAATCCTTGGCGGAGGCAGGGACTCCACTTACCATTCACGAGGGCCAGAGAAGATTAATGCCGGCGCTTTTATTGTTTGGTCAGTCGCGTGACCATTTGTGCAATTTATATCGTAAATAAAAGTGACGAAGAAAATAAAGAAAACTTTTCTGCCGAAGCTGAGGGAAGGATGTAAATAAACTGAATGAAAAGTGAACTCATCTGGGCGATTGGAAGGCCGAGTGTTAAGATTAAGGTTTAAACCTACCAAATTGGACCAATTTGATCTGAAATAAGTTAAAATCTTATGATTTTCCAATAGGTTTTACTAATTTATTATTGTTTTAATGTATGTTTATATGGAAAAATAAAAAATGGAGGGAAAACATTAGTTTTTAAACATTAAAAAATCAAAAACCAATTTGCATATTTAATTTTCATACTAGATTAAGGATTCTTTCTGTTAGCCAAGTTTACAATTTATCTCCATTTAGCTTAATGTTTATTAATCCCATTTTTGCATTCAAAAGTAAACGAATTGATGGCTGAAACTCATGCCTTCTGTCCTATTGATTTCTTGGCCAAAAACCCAATCGTATACAAATTTACCAACAATCCGCAATTCACCACGCCAAACTGCGCCACTGGCAGCCACTAAGCCTTGGCCTATAATGTGTAACAAATCTAGGCAAATTTTTCGGGCAAACACAGGGCGACACCTTTGCCACAAATACCCAAATCCTGAAGTGGGCCCGAAGAACAACGCAGTTTGAAGGTTAAATAAATTGCTGGATCCAAACATATGCCCCAGGGCCATAAATATTTGGGATACGGAAGCTGGCAAACAAAAAAAAGGGTTTAGCCGGAGGAAAATGTAGTAGGAGGGGTAACAAATGCGTGTATCCATTTACATAGAAAGTACCTGGCGTCACACATTTCCTGCCTTTCACCGGATCCAGCCGGATTCCCGCCTCCGGTTAATATGGCGGCGTCAAAACAACATTAAACACGAGGCCTGGTAACCGGGACCCAGTCACCGGAAGTGTGTATATAAAATAACCCACGCCCGCCGCGCACACATACGCCTCCGCAGACACGCACTCTCGAACACGGTGCGTATACGCAATAAACATAAAAATTTTGAAAAGCGAAAGAGCGACAGGGAAGGCAGCGGCCGTCCGTCGCTCTGATTTCCCTTTTGGACGTTCACCTTTTGGTTCTTTATGCTTGGGGGCCCCCCGCCGCCCCTCAGCGGTTGCAAATTATTTTTTTAGTACTTTATTCAATGCGCATTAGGCGGGCTCCCCGTCTGTTTTTTGTGCCCTGCGAATTTCGGCCATAAAATGAGTGAAAGGTGCGTGAGCCCGGGTCGGATTTGCAGACTTTTCGGTGAGTGAGTGCAGGGGCAGATATAAAAAACTACCAACTAATGCGGGTAGACACTTAATTTATGTTGAGTTTTTTTTTTTTTTTTTGTTTTTTACAACTCAGCGTGTCTGCAATGATTATGGAATGAAGTTACCCGGCGATTTGTCAGGCGGCACACGTGCGGAAAATGTTTGGCCTAATGAAATGGGGCTGTAAATCCTTTTAGCCATTAGATAAAAATATAAAATATAAAATATTTTCAAATCTCAAACCCCGAATTCCAACCTTAATGAGTTGTGCACAAATAGATTGGCAATCAATATGCATTAGTGTTTGTTTAAGTTTGTTTGAAATACTTTGTCAACTAATTAAAATATTGAATGCCTAAGCCCTAATTGAGCGCTTCGTCCTCCCCTGACAGCTGGACCGCAGGACATTGGTATTTCATCTGTGGGCGTCAAGTGGCTAATTGACAGAGTTGGGCAGTGAAGTCTTTTTTCCATTTTCATTATGTTGATTGAATGTTTTGTACGCCACTCACTGGCTGGACTATCAAAGTCCTGCCTAACCGAAATGCAAATTACTTTTTTTTCGCCTGCATGCAAACTAATAAACATAACATTTATGAATTTTATCGAATTTGCCGTTTGTGCACGCTTGTAATTCGGTTTATTAAAAAGGGCTTCATGGATAATTAATAAATTGCGCATCATTTGCAAAATGCAACTGACAGGATCACGGATGGCGAGATAGGAAAGACTTTTCACTGTTTATTGCTGACCAGATGCCAGACCGCTGCGGTCGAGTTGGTAAATCGAAATGATTTCATTGACATTTATATGATTGCATTTAAATTTTAGTTTTAATTTATATTTAATTATGTTGCGAGGCGGCCTTTAAAAGGGGGATAATTAAACTGACAAAGAGCTCTGGCAAAATTTATGCAAAACTTTTGCACTGAAAGGCAACTGTGTTGCCTTGGTGTCGAGCGTCTATAATTACTTGGTGCGAAAATGTTTTTGCAATTATGAAACAGAAAAAAAAGTGCACCAAGGATGAAAGTGAATTCCATTTCTGGGAAAATTACACGGCTTGCTAAATTATATGGCCCGAAAGTTTCCTCAACGCGAAGGCGAGAGGAGACCTCTAATTGGTTTTTGATTTCGTCTTTCTTGGAGGGGAGAATGTCTAAAAATTGTGCGACACTTGCAGCAACGTAAACTAAATTGCTTCAGGAGTTTTGCACATGCCTACAATTTGGGCAAAGTTTCCGGCAAATAACAAAATTAACCCCAAAGTGCCTGCCTGCCTGCCTGGCAGCCTGGCAGCCAGTCGAGTGTTAACTCCACTCCGCTTCGGAGTATGTGTGCTTTGTAAAGTTGACTACGCTAATATGTCACTTTGTCGTGGGCAAAGTTAACTTTGCTCTCACCTAACACTCCATCTCTGTCTCTGGCTCGATCTGCTTTCCCCTCTTCCTGCTCTCTATTTCTATCTCTATCAGGGCCTCCATCTGCATCTCTTTCAGCACTTTGGTCCTGCACTCAACTCGGTTTTTAGCTTGCTGCATGCATGCATAAGTGTGTGTGAAACCAGAAACCAAGGCGGCGGCCGAGGGTTTGGAGGATGCTGGTCCTAGAAAGAGTCCTTCCCCCGCCTCGCACTCACATGATTCGGCATTAAATTTGCAGTAACACAAATTGTCGCTTACCAAAAAGTCTGCATCTACAGGTAAAAAGTGGCACCGCTAAAAGCTTCAGCTCAAAGACAACAAATAAATTCAATTGAATCCAGACGAGACGCGACGACACGAGCTCTGAAATGAAATTGCAAGAAATGGCGGAGCTCAGCAAAAGGATATATCCTTGGAAGCTTCATATATGTGCTCTTTAATGTCAGGAAAATGCTATGAAATTTAAGATTCTGTATAAATGTTTTCTCTACCTTAATATTATGATAGCAAAGTAATGGTTGGTCTTGTATATGCGCTGAAAATTAGGCAATAAAATATTCCTTAAAAATATTCATTGAGTTTATGCAACATTTATTTATGCATTTTCAATTTAAAAATATAAATGTCCCTAAAGTAAACGAGCAATTAAAGGAATTATAATATTATTTTCAGTTCATTTCCCAGGCAATATGCAAGGTTACAGGATACTCTTGCTTTGGGCGGTTTAAATATTTAAAGTTTCACTTGAGCTATACAATTTTCCAGCGCAATTATTTTGCTCAAACAACAAATGCCATTTAATGAGCAAGAAATACGATCTGAATTCATTAATATATGTTTTGCAAACACAGATTTGGAAGGAAGGAAATCCATTAATTTTACTTGTGAATAACCTGACTCGGAAATATTTTGATTTATTCCAGAGGAGCTTACAGCTTGCACTAAAATTATTAGAATAAATCCTAGAGCTCAATCACAAGCCAGGGATGTATCCAAAATATGTTTATAATCAAGCCAGATATTTAATCCTGCTACAAGTATATTAAATTTCATTTTCTGTTCAATTAAATTTAATGCTACACCCAATTTTGGTATAAAATCAAACTGGCACAGCCTTTGCGGGCAATTCCCTTCGGTGTGAAATAGTTTTTTGGCCAATCAACTGCAGCTAAAGGCCCAGAGCCTGGCAAAATCACTTTCGAGCCTTTAAAATGCAGGCAGCGGTTTGTTTATTTATTTTACATGCTTTTTCACACTCATCCACACACACTCACACACTTCTGGCACCTTTTTGATTATAATTTACGACTAAATGTTGTTGTTGCCGAGAGAAAATTCGTAAAGTTTTCCAGAGAAAGCCAGAGCGAGGTAGGAAAGGGGAAATGGGAGTGGAAGTGGATGTGGAATAACTTCTTCATATTGCAAACACATTTACTCGGCAGTTCTTGCAACTGCCAAAAGGTGTGCCAGTGTGTTGGTGTGTGTATTTGTATCTGTGTGTGTGGGTGTGTGTGTGTGGTAAAAGTAACTTTTAAAAGGCAAGCAAAAAGTTGGCTTTGCTGGCTTTCGGCTTGCTTTTATTTTTCGGCAACCAGACCGCACTTGGGGCCATCCCACCCTCGACTGAAATTTTTGCTACATTTTATTAGAATTTAAAATACACGCAGACGCCATAAATTTTATGAGTTGATGCGACAAGCAAAAGTTGCAGCAAAGTTGCCGCTACTGCTGCAGCTTCTGCTGCTGCCTTAAATGCGCCTGATGCCGCTCTGTGCATAATTTATGCTCATTAAGCGCAAATGCAATGCTGACCCACATAGGCAATTGACTGCACTTACAGTAGCCTGCATTCCCCAGAAGGAAAGAAAGGCAGGATCAGAGCGAGGCGCAGGCGAAGGAGCAGGACCTGGAGCTGGGGCTGTAGCTGGAGATGGGCCTGAGGAACGAGGGCTGCAGGACGAGGAGCTGCCTGGTTGGGCAAACGGATTCACGCTGGAATAAATGCCTTTTACTGTTTCGGTATGCAAACTTTTTCGCACTCAAATTGCAGCAGCAGCAGCAACTGCAACTTTCACACATTTTCGTTTGTTGCACAGAGAGAAAAATAAGGAAAACCAGAAAGAACAGAAAATAGCAACAAATTGTTCGAAAGTCTGGATTAAAGTTAGAGGAAATTTAAGGACTGTTAAAAGACATAATTAATTGAAATTAAATGTTAAATCTCAAGGCATAGTCCCTGTTTATTTATATGTCAAACATATTTATAAATAAAAGAAATATAAATCCATTATGATAGCCACATTTTCTCTCTCTTTGCACCACTCGTCTTCTGGCTTTTGGCTGGTTGCACATTTGAATGCCTCAAATTGTTTGCTGTTTTGTTGCCGGCCTGGCATTGTTTGAGAGCCGAAGGACGAAAAAGAAAGCTGAAATTTTTTTTTTTTTGTATTGTTGTGGCTCCCCTCTATACCCTTCACCGCACTTTTTCTTGGCTTCTTCTATTTTTGTTATATTTTTGTCACAGGCAAAAGCGGAAGAGGAGCTGCGACCCGACTCGAATGAATTGCAATGAAATTTTGAGGCTCGCTCTCGCCGCCATGGCAACGAATTGAATTTGCTGGCGGTGCGGGGGTGGGGCCAAGGGAGAAGGGTTGGAAATTGCTGAAAGAACGGGCTGCTGGCCAGGGATGGTGCTGCTGCCGGTTGTTTTGGCTGCCTACCAGCCTGCCAGGCAGTCGTCAGTCAGAACGGGAACTTTTGTTGCGGCCTGGCGCCAAGCCAAAACGGAAGTTTGGTGTTAGAAATCGAGCTGCAGACGACTCCGAAAATTTCCCTGTCCCCTATGCTTGTCCCTGTCCCTGCCCTCATCCCTTTTCCCATCCGCCCGCATCTGTTTCGGAATGCCTGCCATATGCATGGCAGGGCGGCAGATGTAATGAATTTTCAGGGCAATTCCTTGCTAATTTTCCAAGTAACAGCGGAAAACAGTAGCAGCAGAAGGAGCAGAAGAAGCCTTTTTTGTCCGCTTTTCGGTTAAGTTATTAACATGACTTTATTAACACTCAATTTGTGGTCATTGGTAAGTTGTGTTGTGGCGCTGGCGAGGGAGTGCACTTGCAGCCATTTAATTTTATTTGCACACACACAAACATCGCAAAAGCCATTAAAAGCACGCAAAGAGGAGCAAAGAAACCCACCGGCCAAATAGAGCAAAATGTTAAATATTATAGACACGTTGGTATTTGTTTAAATAACTCTACTGGCCCTCCCCCCCTTTTCGTCTATCAATCCCTGAAATGCCGCAGAAAATTGGCCACCAAACACCGCTGGAAATGCAGACCTCAGACAGGCAGCGGACACTCAACCCCAACTGCCAGTCTCTCCACGTTTAATGTTTCCCCTCGTACTCCTCCTGGAATGCATTTGTTGCTGTTTGTTGGTCATGGTTTTGGAGGTGCCACTGCTTCTGTTGGCGGTCCTCTCCTGCCGGTTTTCCGTGCGGGGTTTTTGCAGTTTTTAACGACAGTCAGTTTGCGGCTGGCATCGTCGACGGTTAATCTCGCAGGGAAAATGTGGCCGTGGAGGTAACATCTGCTGTGTGCATCTGATGGGACAAATGCCGAACCGTAAATGCAGGACATTATTCACAGGGACAATTTTATTTTGTCAGATTATGGTGGTAATCTTGAAATTGTAACGCAGGAAATATGAGTGGGAGTTAAAGATTATCGGCAATAATTTCTGAAATAAAATGATAAAAATAATCCCTAAATATTATCAAAAATATACTTTTAATACTAATTCCTTAGAAATATTAACCAAACATCTTCGAAGAATACCACTTTGAATTGAAATAATTATCTGGAAATCATTACATTCTCTGCTCACTCTCTCTGCTCTCTCTCCTGGCTTCCCTTCAGCCCCCAAGGGGCCAGTTTTCTGCTTTGAATTTCCCTTCTTCTTTTGAGCTTTTTCAATTCAATTTTCACGTTAATTACACAGAGTTGAGGAGGCAGTCGTCGAGTTGCTGCCGAGAAAAATAACACAAAAATGTTGCTTCAAGAGTTGGCACTTAAGTTGGCCAACAACAATCAGCCAAGCGCGCACCTGTCCCACCTCAGACCCAACCCGGACCCGGCATCATTGCTTTGTCCATTCATTTCGGAATTTTGAGTGCCTAAAAGGCATCAAAGCAGCGCTGGAAACTACGGAAAACTAATTGCAACTACACAAACAGAAGAATACACAACAAACCAGCAACAATTATATACAAAATTGGGGCTAAAAAACTTTATTAATTGCAAAAATTCCCCCGAGTTGTGTAAAATAGTTGAAATTGAGACAGCGGGGGGCAGGGAGATGTTGCCAAAGGGTTGAAGAGGGGGAGGATGCTGGTATGGGGTTGGTAAAAGTTGACAACTTCATTTACAACGTTCGGGTCGCCTTCTGCATTGCCCCATTCCGTTGGCACGCCTCCCAAGATCGTTCCGGCATTGTTGCTCGCACCTACTTAACTTTTAATTAAAGCAAACAAAAGCCAAGGCGGTGACAAGCCGGGTGGCTCCGCTCCAGAGTGGAGTCTGTATTTGGAGTTGGAGCCAGAGCTGGGGATTGGGATTGGGATTGGGGGGGAATATCAGATGACGGCAAGTGACAAAAACCGTAAAACGAAACGTGCAAATAAAATGTTGACTGTTGTAACAAAAGCTGTCTAAATTAAATGAGGCCACCAAAAAAACAGGAGGGGAAAGGGAGAGAAAAAAACAAAAGAGCCATCAAACCAGAGAACGATAGTGTCCTGGCCTGGGTCATTGTCTCCTTTAAGCTTTCGCCTTTGATGTTGGTTCTCATCGCTGCCAAGCTGCCCTCCTTCGACTTCTGGCAAGCAATTTGCATATCATGATATCAGCTTAAACTTTCACTTTGTCAGCTTCTTCGATTTTCCTTTCTTTTTTTCTGTCTCTCGGAAATTCAAGTGACACCTCAGCTACCCTCACACCACAAAGTCTGGCTTGAAAACATAAACATTAGCTTCAGTGGACAGATAGAAAATGAGATACAATTAAGGCAAATAATAATAACAATGCGTCAGCGTAAACATTGATTTAATAAATATTTAATGCATTGTAATTATAAAAAACAAAAACATTAAATGCCGCTTATGGGGGCCTCTTTGTTTTGCATTTTGTGGAGTAGCCAAGCAATTAAGCTGGGCAAATAAATTCATTTATTAATTGATTAACCAAAGAAGACAAAAAACGCAACAAAACCCAAACAGAAAGCCTCTTCAAATGGAAGCCATCAATTGCTGCAAATTACAATTTATTAAATATATAATAATGCATCCAATTAAGAACTAATAAGTGATATTAATATGGCATGGAGTGCGAATAAGTTATGCGGCCGAGGCATACAAAAAATTATAACAAAGGCGGTTAAATTATTCAAATAGATTAATAATTAAATTCAAATGATAAACAACAGCCGCGGGCCAAGGCAATAATTAATTTCGTTGCTAAAATGCAATATAGTAAATACCAAAACCAAATTATTCGGATGCATTTACATGCTTTAGGTGTTTGAATATTACCACAAAATTAATTAAAGACGTTGGATTATAAACAATACTTATATATTTGATATGTATACTTAGTTCTTGATTAAATACTTATTTAAATATTTCATTTGAATGTCCAAAAGCTTTGTCATTTCATTCACAAACAAGTTCCAAGATCATTCTGCTTATGAATGTTTATCAAAAATACCTAATTACCCATACGCCATGTTGTCTGCACCACCAGACATCACGCAAGATGTCCTCCCGAAAATTTCAGGCAAATAATGAAAATGAAAATGGCATCGTGTGTATCAGTGTGTGTGTGTGTGTGTGTATCTGCGTGTGTTACGTGTTGTGCTCTCCTGAACCCAAAATTTGTTGTTTGCCAGCGATATAAAAAGATACGGAGTGCCATGCCGAGGGAAATGCGTGGGCGCCAAGGGGAGGGGTAAAGGGGACAACACACTGGAGGACGGAGAGTCACGGCCACAGTGCATGGAAATTAAATGGCGTGCCATTTCCGTGTCGTGACTGTCATTTCCGTTTCCTGTATTTATACAAATCACAAAGTAAGCCAAAAATACATGCCGGGCACGAAGCAGCAGCTCTGTGTGTGTGTGTGTGTGTGTGCACCCTCGCTTTTATGGCAGTCAAAAAGTTGGAAAAACACAAGCGAACGTACAACTTTAAATGTCTTTATGTGGCCAACAACAATGGGGGCGCGAGTATGAAACTTAAAACGAGATGAAATCAAATCAAATCATCAGCAAACGTGGCCCAAATTTTAAGGTTGCCCCAAAAGGATACGCATGCAGCAGCACCACCGGAGGTAGCAGCAGGACATTAACGAAATGTCAACATGTTTGACTAAGTGAAAATTCGGGGCAACAGTACACAGAGCGGGAAATGGGAGGGGAAAACGAACGAGAACGTGTCAGACAAAGCCATCGCGCATATAAAAAGCGCACCGCTTAATTAAATTGTTTGCGGGTATTAAAATGACAAAAAAAAAAAAAACAAAAAATAACCGAAAGGGGAAAAGGGGAAAGGCTAAAGAAAGAAATGAAAACTTGAGCTGGAAAGGCATGCGGGTCACAAAGTGTCGCGGAAAGGGCGCTGAAAATCGTGGCGGGCAGTAGACGGAAAAGCAAGGAAAGATAGATAAGAGAGGGAGTGAGATAGGAGACTGAAGAGTAAAAAAGGTCAAAGGTTCTATAGGAATCTCCGTTGCGATGGCGTGGGATTAGCTTGTGACTTTCCCGGGAATTGTAAGAGTGTCAAAGCGTGGCGAAAGGATTAAGCCAACGGATTATGACATCTCAAGAGGGGGCTTCACAGGGAAGAGGAAGGAGAGCAAGAAAA
This sequence comes from Drosophila mayri, assembly GCA_008042485.1. Lineage (NCBI taxonomy): Eukaryota > Metazoa > Arthropoda > Insecta > Diptera > Drosophilidae > Drosophila > Drosophila mayri. The sequence goes on along the minus strand of VNJN01004882.1, from coordinate 395,646 downwards.
TTAGTTAAAACAAACCTAGAAACCATATGTATTTGTAAACCGTTTCATAACAGTTCTAAATATTTTTAAAAACAATCAATTACTAGAAATTTCTGGTAATTAAAATATTTACCAAAACGTAAATTGATTTTAAAGTATTTTATAGATTTCTGAAGCATCAAAATCATTTAATTTATCAATTTAACAAAATTATAAACGCATTTTCATTACTCAAACTTTTGCATGCATTTAACTTGGCCTTAAAGTTACCTCACTGTAATTTAAGTCCAAACCAGGTGTGTGTGTGTGTATTTTGCAATATTCAGCAATTAATTGCATTGACAGCATTATGAGACCTTTGCTCTCAATGCAAACTGACAGCCTCGATAAATGCCAATGGCCCCGGGTGGCCATAGGCCCAGAATCACAAACGGTAAGGTCCTGTCGCTGATGTTATCCCGTCTGTGTGTGTTCTTGGTCGACGCTGTCACATGTTGCTGCTGCTGCTGCTGCTCATGCTGTTCCAGCCAATTGCAATTAAGTTAGCGAAAGCCACTGCATTTTGACCGAGAAGTTATGTTGGTTGCGGGATATTTATTTAAGCTACAGGTTCAGTAATGAACAGAGCACGAATATAATATTTTTTATTGCATTCTGAGTGGTTTGATTTCTAATTATTGTAAGCAGACTATTATTTCAAAAAGGGTTTTTCGAATTATACAATTTTATGAATACTTTGAATGCTCTTTTAAATGGTAATTTTACAATATTTTAAACTTAAAGAAAAAATATAGAAAAATTATATTTCTTTAAAAACTTGTTAAGATTTAAACCTAATATTTTTTTTTTTTAAGAACTTCCTTTATATTTATTTATTATAAGCAGGCTGTAATGTCCTAAAGTCAAATATATCTTATATTTTTAGCATCTAACTTTCCAACTTTAAAAATTAATAGAATTGGTTTAAATTCAATTCAATTCAATTCAAATTCAATCTTCTATATTAATTGATTTATATGTTAATTATTTATTAAACACCTTCAAAGGCATCATTATAAAATTCGAAAAAAAAGATTTTTCCGTATGGGATATATATGTAGGTATATGAAATATCCCTTTGTGTAGTTGCTGGTCAGAATTGGAATTTCCTGGATGGCATTGTCTTGGCTGTCATTGTTGCAGCTATGTCTTTGATTGAATTAAATGGCTTCGCCTTGCGGTTGGTCCCGGTCCTGCGGCTTGTTGTTGGCTGTTAGTCATGTCCTGTCGGCATCGGCATCGGCAGTGGCAGCGGCATGTCCTGATGCTGCATTCCCACCCCCTGGCACCCCACTGCGTATGAGGAATTGCGGCCAGAAGTTATTGGCCCAGATAGGGACACTGGACAAGCGGTGTTCGTCGAAGCGTGGGCGTGGCAGGGTTTAACCGCAAAAATAGTAAAAAAAAACTCAGAAAATCCAAAAAAGAAACCAAAAAAAAGAGGCATTTAAAAAATAAAACAAGAAAGCAGCAGTCTCGGGCCGCATAAAAATTGTTAAATGCCAAAAGCATCAGTGGAAATCCCAACGAAACCCCACAACTCGCACCTATCGAATGCGGCAGCAATTTGGCGCAGATATTGTTTAATTTATTGCATTTTACAGCGCTCGCTCCTTTTGCTTTTGCCTTTGCTTTTTGCGCACATCGCTGTTTTGTCCGGGAGCTGGCATCAATGGCAAACAATAAAGCAAGGAAGTGGAGTTGGTTCCGATCCCAGGGCTAGGTCAAAGGGCTGCCCGTTTCGTGGCTGGCAGTTTAAGCCTTTTGACAAAAGCATTTTCCGCCCAGTTGGGGGCAGGCGAATGTCCAGGGTGTCCTCAATGTCCTCAGTGTCCTGCGTGTCCCCGGCTGATGCAGCTGAGCTGAGCTGGTCGGGGCTGTTTGAATTTTTATGAAACTGACAATACGACATCGATCATTGGGGCTTCACAGCACGCAGTAGCAGCGACAGCGACAGCAGGATGCAGAGGGCAGGACACACTGTCAGCATTTACCGCTGCCGCCCGGCAGAAGGACATTCGTTATTGTTTTTTATTTTGTCTCTTTTTTTAATTCCAACGGCAGCCGGTCTGTGGTGTCCGGATTTTTTCCTTGCAGACTAGCCTGCCAATGCAGTTATATGGTCATAGTAATTATTCGCACTCGCCTCTCGCCGCAGTGTCGTTTTGGTGTGTTTTTCCAACCAGGCTTTTGTTTTTCCAGGGCTCTTTTTTTCGTTGTTTCGAAACTGCATTTAATGTTGATTTCTGTGGGTTTTATTTGGTAATTTTCGGTGGGTAAACTAGCCAAAAATGCGGGTTAAATATTTGCCCGTACCTCATAATTTTATCCCCCCTCTTCACCCCTTGAAGTTACTCGCATATGTACCATATTTGTGATTTATTGAGTGCTCTCTTAGCCAGTAGCTGACAGGATTTATGGCTCTCTTAGCGCGGCCACTCTATCATAATCCAGGCACACAAGCGCGGCCGAATGCTCGATGGAGCGGCTCATTAAGTTGATTGAACGCACCACCAAAGTGTGCCGTACTTATATGCTAATTTCAAGCTGACGCCCGCCCCAGCGAGGAGAACAACAAGCGACGGCAGCTGCCCGAAGGCAAAAAGTGCCTGCGAGGTCGAAGGGCGTCGGCAATCAAACAAATTCCAACAGAAGAATACACTTTCTGCCCCTCCCCCACACACACATGCATATTGAATTGGACAAGTGCGTGTAATTGACCCAAATTGTGATGAAATTGCGCCAAAGGAGCACTTTGAGTGAGTGCGCTTGGGCCCACGAGTGGGTCGAAGGTCGAAGAAGAAGGCGGCCGCGCTCAAAGCGAAATCAAAGCCAAAATCAAACAAGAAAGCATCAAGAATGCAGAATTATAAGTACACAAAATTCGCACAATTTATTTGCCATGGTTTTTTGCCAACTCAATTTCTGTGAATAGAAATCAATATATGACTTTATTGTTTAGAAAAGAAGTACTAAAATCTTAAAAGAATGCAATATTAATGTTTAATATTTGCCTTGTTTCCCAGTTCCTTCCCTGCGATCGTTTTCTGAGCACTTGCTTGACCAATAATGACATTTCCTAATCTCTAACTGCCAGTCGGTGGCGAAGGACATTTCTGCGTTGGGGCGGAGGAAAGTGGACTTTAATAATATTGCAAAAGTTGAATGCTAGCAAGTTTAAGTAACACAAAAGCTAAATCGGTAGCAACTGTTCAAAGTAAATATATCCCAAGGGTCGCCTGGAAAATACTCTGCCTTCTGATTGATTCAACTCTTCCCTTGGTTTAATTTCAAAAGCCTTTTGACCGGACTTGGGTACTCCTTTGGCAGGGCATTCGCAACTTTTGCAAGTTATCAACAATTACGCAATAACAGAAAGTAAACCAAAAGTTGCAGCAACAAGAGGACGAAGCTGGAGCACAAATAAAAATAAATAAATGCTGGCAAAGCGAGCGAGAGAAACTAAGACAAAAGAAGCGTTTTCCAGAAGGAGCACAAGGATCGAGGATGCGGCGGGGGGGAGTGCCTGAAACTGCAATAAAAAGCAGCTGCAAGTCAGCGACAGAAAATTTTGATGCTCACTGTCCGGGCTCATTTGCACTCAACTGCAGCTGGAAAGTGGGTGGAAATGGCCCGGCTGAGGGGGCGGGCGTTTTTGAGGACAGCTTAAGAACTGTGACAACTTTTTAAGCAACTTAAGAGCGAAGTTTTCCCCGCATTTTTGGCCGCTGCCGCCGCCACCTCCACTTGGAACCGAAGTAAGCACCTGCAGCAGGTGCGAGTACCGCCAGCTAGCAGCTCCTTTTGTTTGAGTTTGGCTGCGCGGAGCATCCAAATGAAGGTATCAAATTAAAATGCGCTCCGGCAGATGAGCAGGCTAACAAGAACAAAAACAAAACAAAGAAGACTCCAAAAACTCCAGTCTGAGCCGATGCCTGTGCCTGTATTGGTGACTGTTGCGCTTCAGTAAGCAGCGCAAACTTCTTCTTTTTTCAGTTAAGCTGCTCCTTTGTCCAGGGAAAACTCAAATGCCAAAGCACGAAGAGCTCTTCTTTTGCATCTATAAAAAATATGTATATCTACCTGGATTTTGACATCTGAGGAAGGAACAAATTAAGAGATTTTTCAATTTGTTTACCAATTTCTTACAAAAAAAATTCATGTTTTAGGAAAGGAAATTCTCTAAAACACAAGTTTCGTAACCCCTACAATCCCTGATATTCAATATTTTCCTGATACTTTAGTCTTACCTCTCTGTGCCTACCTTTAACCTTTCTTTTCTGTCCTTTGTAAGGATTTTACACTCTGCCCGTTCGCCTGGCAATAATTTTATTTGTTAACAAACAGAGAGCCCGGAACATTGATGAGACTAGCCAGAAAATTTTGCATTACCTGCGGAGGCGTTTCCACTCGAACGAAGTTGCAACGAGAAAAAAACTGCACTGTGGACTCCGTTTCGTGTCGTGTGGGTGGGGGGAGTGCCACCATATGTGGCCGCATTCAAGGCTAACGATCTGGGAAAACCCAGGGGAAGAAGGCGTCGAGTGGAAGCAAGGGGGAAAATGGAGTGACTGTCACTGGTGCCGATGGTGATGTGATGGTGTGAAAAAGGTGAAGCGCCAGCCGTCAACGAGTCAACAACTAAACGCAGACTAGCTGAAAAAAACGGCGACCATTGTCCCTGCTACCTCCCCATTCCCTTTCCCTTTCTCTTTGCCTTTCATGCACCTAGTTGCATCGCCCACTGGCCATGGGGGTCCCGCGGACTGTTGACACTTGAACGCTGCCCGCTGCAGTTGTCGCATAATCCACACAATTCCCTTTTTGCCCCTTTTTTCCGGCCATTTCCGCCGCTGCAGTGGTGTGGCCTCTGATATCAACACGGATCAAAGCGGCCATCTTTCTTCTGCTGCACACAAACACATCACAATGGAGCGGGCAACGCGTAAAGCTTATCATCAACGCAATGGCCAACTGGAGAACAGAAGCAACAACAACAACAACAACAGCAACAACAACATCAGGATGAGCAAAAGCAGAAACAATGTGCAGAGAGAAAAATATTTATTGTTAGGAATTACAGATTTTCATAAATTTAGATCCCTGTAACAAAGCAGAAAATATTGAAATAATATAAAAAAGCTATAAACAAATATTTAATAATTATATTTTATAATAATATTTTATAATATTTAAATAAATAAATCTTTATTTCTATCATAAACATATTTTTGAAGAACAAATCTCAGTTAGTTTTGGTTTATTTAATTTTCAGATCCCTGAAACCTAGCACCAAAGGACTCGAATTATCCTGCAGTGTGGAAACAACAATCAACAACAGCATTTTGTGCTGTTGACACTTTGGATTCGAGAATTTATGCAACTTAAAAGCGGTCAAGTTACGAATTTATGCATGCCATGCATTCACAGCAGCAGAAAGAGAAGGCTACAGTGGGCCAGACAGAGACGGCAGTCGAGACGGAGACAGTGGCAGGAGCAGGGAGCAGGACCAGAGACAGGACCAGAGACAGGCACAGCTGGGGGGCCGTCGACCATATAAATATATGTTTGCATGCAGTTTTTTGTTGTTGCCAATGCATAAATCGGGCAACATCTTCCCTGTCCGCCCGCTGGAATTGCCCGGCTGACACTTGCTGCTTACAGCCGTTTAACCCGCCTCTCAATGGGTTAACACTCTTTATGGGCGAAATAAAAATTTTCGTTGAAATTATTTGCATTTTGTTGCCTCGCATAAATTGCACTTCATTTGGAAAGAAAGCAGCACAACCAACGGAAAGCGGAAAGCGCCATTAAATGCGGGAGGCGATGGAAAATATTCAAAGGAAAGTTATATCTGAAAATTAACGCCACGAAAAACAAACAAAAAAAAACTCGAGATTAAAGCCCACAGATCTGCTTTCGGGATTATGATTGTAATTGGAGGAGACGGGAGGCGAAAGGCCGAGAAAAACCAAAGCTTTCAGCGGAAGGCAGCCCGAAAATAGGCCAGGCTAAGAGCTAACCAGCTCGCTGATGTGCGGTTACAGCCACTTGACCACCACAGGACCCTGCCACTCCCCCTTTTTCAGGAGCTGCGCCTAAGTGCAGCGGGTGGAGCTCATCGCTCGCCGCTCGACGCTTGCATTATATAATAAATTCTCAGCTTATTTGCATAGTTTTGCGGCGGCGAACAATGCCCGCAGCGCGAGTTAATGGAATTCCGTAATAAATTCCGCAACGAGCTGCCCGAAACGGGCTTTAACTCGACTTTGGCTTATCGCAGACGAGAGGGGAAGGCGGACCTCCGACGGACGTAAGACTATTCAATGATGCGACGTCCCGTCTTGGCCCTTTGTCTTAGATGGTTTTCGTGAAAGCGGAGCAATTACAACAAGTGCCAAATGCACATCAACAACAGAAAACGGGGTTGGTCCTGCGGATCCTGCGACGGCAATGACGCTGCCGACTTTTCAACAACTGTCGTCGACTGGCGGCTGTCGCCGGAAGCGAAAAAGTTGCTTCCCAGCGGAGCGAAGGGGGGGCTAGGGAAAAGTGCTGCTGGAAAATCGGAAGCCGGCAGCGCAGTAAAAGTCGCACTACTTCTGCGGTTGTCAGTTGTTTTAACAGCTTAGAAGGGTGCAGGATCCGAAGATTGCCACGGAAATGTGCCGTCAATTTACGCAAAGGATGGTTCCCTTTACCTCCATTCCTGGCTCTCACTTTTTACATCCTTTGAGGGGAACTTTAAGAGTTTTCCGATAAGATTCTATAATTGCCAAGGGTAAGATGAACTAGTGGCTAGATTTTTCTCAAATATCTTTAGACTTCAAACGGAATTTAATGGAAAATTGAAAAATATTCATCAGCAACTGTCGAAAACTTATCTGCTTTTATATTTCTCCCTTTTTTGCCGTCTCTTTTTGTGTCGCCAACAAGTTTTAAATTAACTTTTGGCCTGTTGGGGCGCAAGTTTTGCTTAAGTCATTCGCATTTGATGAGAATATTGTGAGAATTCTTTGACAGTTCCAGCTGCAATTTCAATTTTTGGCATAACGTCAATCTCTATGAAGGCAGAGGAGAGCCAGAGGGGCAATGATATATCTCCATTTTGATTTGAAAAATAAATATAAAGTGATTTAGGGCCATTGTAATGCCAGTGCATATCAGTGGCACTTTATGAACGGCAGCTCGAGTTATAAACATAAACACATCACCTACATGAGCACCTGAGATAAACCTGCACTAAGTGCAAAGACTCAGGACACGCAGGATGACCCAGACTCCTCCAGCTGCGAATAATTGCAAGTGTCATAGAGCGAGGCGACAAAAATTATATATATATGTATATATATGAGTGTACATATACGTACTCAGAATGTGAACGACAGGCTGCCTATGCAAACCAAAAAAAAAAAAGGGGGAAAAATTGCAGAGATCCCGGGCTGGCGGGCGAGGTGAAGAAGGAAGCACATCAATCACAAAAGAATTATGTTGGGGTAAACAAAAACATTTGTCATGAAGCGGCAGACAAGAGCAGCGCACCAGGATGCGAGGATATGGAGGATATGCAGGATATGGAAGGCAGAGACAAGGACTTCAAGTGCCAACGGATTGAGGACATTAGCTGGAATAGCTGCAGCAGGAAGGACCTGAAACTCAGATATGCCGGGAGTGTCAACCCGGGGCTGTTGGTCAGGAGTGGCATCCTGGGTAGCCACATAAATCTGGTCAGCTCAAAAAGGTGAGTATGTGTGCCGCCGCCCTTTTGAGTAATTGCACACATTTAAAATTCTTTTCACACTTTTGATGCCGAAAGGCAAGGAACTCCATGGCCCCCGGGCAGTCAGAGGTTGGGTTCAACAGCGGGGGGAACCCTCTTTGGCCCGGGGTCAACACTCGCCCATCTTCATCAAGTATTTATGCATAATTTCACAAAGTGCATCGCCGAGTTGGTTTTCTTTTGCTTTGACTTACGGTGCAGTGTCTGGGCATGCCACAAACAAAGGCTAAATACTCGTACTTGCCAGCAGTTATTAAATTTTATGCATCTCCAGCAAGAAGTAATTTGAGTCCGTACTGGATCCCGGTCCCGTCCGGACGTCTTGGCTAAAAATTTGCATTTAAATGAGTTTGGCCCAAAGGCAGCGTATCGAAACTAAATATTTTCCATGTGTGCTTGCTGGCAAGTGCGGCAGCAGGTTATTTTTACAACTTATGCAACAGTGCACACATGTACACAAATATTGTGGCAGCCCCAAAGAAAGGAAGCTGGTTAAGGCGGCTAATGGGCGTGATCCGGGGGCGGCGGGGCGGATCGCTTTATGCACTCGGAAAATGTACATCAGATGTTTATGCTGCCTGCTGGGGCACAAATTTTGGCAACTTATCGCTTTATAAAAGATAAAAAAAGGTTTAAAATGTTAACAACAAAGTTGAAATAATTTTTCCCAAGAAGAAGAATCTTCTCTCAATTAAAATTCAAGGTTAAAAGCTTATAATTTTATATTCAATTTACTAAAAATAATTTTAGTCTTTGATTTCTCTTTGATTTATTTCATAAAGAACACATTCCTAAGTGTGCAGCGGAAAGAAAATCTCTTGTTGTAATTCTATATTCGCATCCATCACATCTTCCTCTTTTATTATAAAAACTTTTCATTTTAAAGAATTAAAGTGCAATTGCCCCGCAGCACTCTGATTTTGCCAAAAGACAAACAGCACGAAGAATATATAAAAACAAATGAATAAATGTTTACAAGCCAAAGGAGCCCTAAGTGAAGACAAATTGTTTTTAGCAATTTGTTTTGTCTCCTTGCTGGGATTTTTCTAATATTTCCACAAATTACGTACACAATTTCTCGGACTTAAGTTCCAGATGTTGCCCCGAAATAACAAAATTATTAAGAATGCACACAACTTTTGGCCAGGAGACGAAGAGAGCGAGGAGTTGAAATCGCTTGCGGCTTGTCTGCATTCAAAATTGGCCCTTGTCGGAGGGGTGGGCAGGACGCGCCAAGTGTGGCCTGCAAGAGTGACCAATTTTATTTGCCAGGATACTATATTATGTGGCAGAGGCACCAGTCAGCAGTCAGCAGGCAGGAAGCGGGCTGGCAGTCAGTTTACTGTTCCAATGACCTTTCGACATGAGCTAGTCAAGCGAGTGGAGGCAGCCAGCCAGAAAGCAACGAAAAGTGGCACAACAGAAAAAACAATGCTTAGGTTAAGGATTAAATGGAGGCTAAAGGATACCCTGTCTAGCTTTTAGAGGATTTATAAACTTTAAAGTAATTTTTATATTATTTATAGGATTTTTAGATATTAAATATTCAACTTACAGGAGACTGGAGATAATGCTTTAGAAATAAAAAATTAATATAATGAGTATGGATGTTTTTGTTATGTTTTTAAAAAGTTTTTTTTTCAAGAATTAATGAAATATGTTAAAGAAAATATTTAAAAGAATATTAAAAAATATAAATAGATAGGAAATATTACCAATAATTCATATTTTGTCAATAGAAAACAAAAACCAAATGATTTTTGAATAAGAAACAATTATTTTTAATGAAATGCAGCTCTTTCCTTTTCCTTGGCCTTCTCAACATATTTATTTATATTTTATTTATATTTATATTTATATTCATTTACATATAATTTTTAATATTTATATTTTTCCTTGTTAAAAGAAATAAAACCATTTCCCAACGCTAACCACAGTTCCAGAAGTCCCACTTCCTTGAGCCGCAAGGCAGCTCGACAACATAAACGGCGACCTTTGACTGCCACCAGACTTTAAGTGGGCTTGCTGGAAAGAGGGAGGTGGCTCCAGTGGGTGGCTCAAGCAGCTGGGTGGGAGCTTTGCTCTATTCATTTGGCCCGGCGACTGGGCGCACTGCGTTGATTTCCGTTTGCTGCATGTAAGAGTGCAACTTGAGCCGGCACTTGCTCTCAAGTGAGTGTGTGTGGGGGGGGGGGGGTTGTGCCACTGTATAGTATGTGTGTGTGTGTTGAAAACTAAACTGTTGCCATGTGACAAGTGGCAGCTTGACGACAACAACAGCAACAGCTAAAGCAACAGCAGCAGCAGTAGCAGCAACATCAACGTCAGCATCAATGACGCTGGGTGCGCACTTTGCAGCAAACAAAACGGGGCAGCAACGTGCACCTGCTGCAGAAGCCGAGAGCTAGAGGAAGAAAAATGACGAGGACCACGAGAAGGACTCGTCGACTCGCCCGTTGTTGTTGTTTCAAGTTAAAAACTGCAGAAAGCGCACTCGAAAATTGCCACAAAAAGGCAGCAGCAGTAGCAGCAGCAGCGGCAGCAGCGGCAACAGTGGCAGCAGCACTCAAGTAATGAGTCGCCCATTCCGCAGCAGACAGCTGCAGTCAAAGGGGTTAAGTGTTGGAATTTAATACACAATACAAGCAGTCACCTGTGAGAATGTTTATTGAACCCAACATCAACGGCTTGGAGTCAAAGTTGAAGTCGAGGGCAGCGCCCGAGCGCCAAGAAAGAGAATCATTTAACACGAAAATCGGATTATGAAGCTCATACGGACAAAGTCAATATCATATAGTATATATATATATGTATATATATGGTGTGAAAGGGACTGAATCCATAAGAAGACTTCTCGTTGCTTCGCTTCGCTTCGATTTGGTTTGCTTTGGTGAATTGTCAATGCAACAACAATTGAAAATCATTTGAAACCTTTCAAATGTCACACAAAAGAAATTGATTTGAGTTCTTGGCTTTTGCTTCATCTTTTTGCTGCTATTGCCTCTTGGTTGCCATGAGATTGGATTTAAATTTGCACCAGGACCAGGCCAGGACTTGGCAGACAAGGAGGCATTGACGTCATCATCATTGTGTCATCTTGGTCAGCTGCACTGAATAAAATATGCAGGACTTCGATATGTACAGAGAGGAAAAAAGGGTTATGAATATTATACAGAGAGACATAAGGCCTTAAATCTGAATTAAAAGAGGAGGATTTGTATATAAAATTCATTTAAATCCAACTTTTATTTTATTAAATAAAAAAGCTTCGATTTAATGCTTAAGATTAAAAGATTAAAACCCTCTTTGTCTTAAAATATCTTCCAAATTTTTCTTTGCTGTGCAGGAAATATAGAGTCCTAAATTCCTGAAGGATATGAGCTGGCATGTTGAGACATCCGTTTTGAAAAGTTGGTAATAATAAGCTTGCATAAGTGGCCCAGGCTGTCAACTCACACGGATTTTAGATGGAAATAGAAAGATCTCTTTCCCGGCATGTTAACCTACTAAAGAGTAATGAGATTTCCACGGCCGTAAAAAAGTAACCCACCTTTTGGTTCGGGGCAACTTCCAGCACATTAACCCCCAGAAGGGGCTTAACTAATTCCCTTTCGACTCGGCAATTCAATTAGCAGTAAGACCCTGGACACACACACACACACACACACACACCCACAGGTCCCGAAAAAAGGACGTTTTAATCGAATTTATGGGGGGAGGCAGGCGGACTGAGTTAATAGTTCTGCCTTTTGGGCCAACAAAAGGCTTACCTCAAGCCAGATAGCCAGCCAGCGAGCCATGGCCGGATTTATCTATTCTATTTTGTAATTTTTAATTTCACAACTAATGCGATTATTCACGGCTGACGGACCACGCCGGCAATAAAAATGGCCAGTGTGTAAGCCACGTTTAACACTCGGTTTATTTTTAGTTAACGAAACGCTTTCTCTTCGTCCTTCGTCCTATGTCCACGCCCTGCAAATACGACAAAACTATTCGCACACGAGCTTGGACTAAGCCCAAACTTTAAGCTCTCCAGTTGGTGGCCAAAAAAAAACAAGAGGACTCAGGATATATACACGAAGAATTGGCACCCTTTTTGTGTGAGGAGAATATATAAATTTTGACAGAAATTCGCTTAGAAAAGATACAACTCCAAACTTACAGTTGAAACTAATTATTGGATCATAAAGTGTGATATCAATGAATAACATATGAGAGCTTGATGCGACATAACCCAACAGCCCCAACAAGTATCCAGCAGATTCCGAAAGCCATGTGTAAGCCCTCTCGCCAGCGGAGGAGGAGAATTACTCAACAAATGCAGCGAGGCGTGCAAATCTCACGAAAAGCCACGAAAAATTGCCAAAGTCCGACGGCTACGACGCGAACTCATCTGCGAGTCAAGTCCCATTTGCAGTGAAACTTAAAGCTGTGCGGCGTGCCCGGTCGCAGTTATGAGCGCTTAAAGTACTCCATTCCACGCTTAACATTTAATTAAAAAATTTTGTAATTACCGCCAGGGAAGTGGGTGGTTTGCCTTGCTTTGCTGCGTTTCAGGGATGCAGCTGGCTGGCACTTGCAACTCCAAGGATGTGAGAATGCCCTCTCGTCTCTCCACCCTCCCCCACGGTGTTTGTCTTTACACCCGAGTGGCTGGGAGATGGCTCCTAACTGTTATTGCAATGAACTTGGCAGCTGCAGTGCCGGCACTGCCCTCCATTTCCCACTAATTGATAAATGTAAACTCCTTGGAGGTCCTTTGTCTGTGGGCAAAACTATATGCAACCTGGGGTCATTGTAGTTAGCAAGCGCCAGGATTTCGACCATTAATTTGTTGCATTGTCTGGGGAAATTCAAGGGGCTTGCAGAAAATCCTTTCGGTTAAGCAATGATCCCCCCGCCAGCTCCTACGCATATTTCGCATTTTTCCTCAAATTCCATTGTCTTTCTGCACGTGCCAAAATGTATGGGTGTGTGGGCGCGTGGGCGTGGCATCAAAGTGCATGCAAAATACGTGACATGCATATTGAAGTCACTTACTATTTATTTTTATTACGCAAAGCAGCAGAAACTTTTTACACATATTTTTCCCTTAGTTTTTCTTTGTTGTGGCAACTTTACCGGTAGCAAGGTACCTGCAGCACAGGCAACAGCTGGATAAAGGGGCAGGGAAACTTCACCAGGTTTTCCCCCTCCTTTCTGACATGTTTAATAAATGGCAGTAGCTGTCAAAAAAGAGCGAGAGTTGTGTTTGTTGCTCTTCCTTTTTTTACTTAACCTTCAAGGAAACTTGACTAGCAAAAAAATGAGCAAATTAAAATCCTTGAAGAAGAAGCTATAAAAACTTATAAAAATACTAAAAAATATTCTATTGTTACCACTTGTAAAAACTATAAATTTTCAGTATTCATTCTGTTTCCTAAATTATGCAATTGACTAAACGGGAAAAGCCCATTTTGGGTATGAGTTTTTCATGCGGCTAATTACCGCCGCCGAAAGCCTATCTCGCCACAACATAATCGAAATTTCAGCCAAATTAAAGCTAAAAACAAGAGAACGCTCCATGGAAATGTGGAAAATTTCCATAAAACATCAAAAATTGATGGGCTGGAGAAATGGCATCGCAATTATGCAGCAGGAGTCTGACAGGAGTGGAAACGACAGGCCGGTTCGGGGTCGGTCGAGGACACAGTTTAGCACCTAGCGATGACCATAAAAATTTGTAATTTTCCCAACACATATTTCCTTTTTGGCAAACGGCCAAAGTATGCAGCGTGAAAAGAAAGAAAGAAAAGCCGACAAAAATTTGTTCAGGCCGTAAATAACCAAAGTAAACAACGCGACAAGCGGTTTGGCGGGGACCCCGAAAGGCAGAAGCAGACAAAGTCCTCCCGTCCGCAAAAGCCAAAACTCACTGCGAATGTGAATATTCTTGGAATTTTCATTTGTTGTCTGGAGTTGCATGGGGTTGCATAGTTGGGAATGCCATTCCCCCCATGCCCGCTTTCCCGATTTCCCGGTTTCCCGTTTCCCGTTCCCCATTCCCCGCAACGAGCCCCTCCTGTCATCGCAATTTGTCGCTTTGTGTTGCTCCTGCCGCTGCAGTTGTCGCTTCATTTTTGCAGCAAAAGTGTTGCAAAATATGTTGACAGGAAATGTTATGCGAATTTCACTGCGTATAAAACGAAATTTACGTGGAAACTCTGTATTTTGCTTTGCCACGAAACACAAAAAATAAACAAAAAAAAAAAAAAATACTTGGCCATGGCCATTGAAAAATCAAATCAATCACTGGCCGTCGGTCTCTCAATCTGATCTTGTTACAGTTCCCAGTTGCGAGACCCAATTAAATGCACGAGAGGTCTCTCTCGTATTTCCATCAGGGCTATATTATATGTCGGAACTAGTTGCCGCAATTAATTAGTTAACTTGATTACAATCACAATGAAAATAGACCCTCTGGCCGGTTTCTATAAATTTCCGAACTGCTTTTCTCTAGTTACCAGTTTAAAGTCAGGCTTTGACGCTTCCAGAGAAATCTATGTCTATTTTCATTTTAAAAAAGATTCTCAGAATTGTGCGATAATGTTAAAGCTTGGTGTGTTATTGATCTTGGCTGTCATTGTAGAGTTATACCAGGTAGACACGAGATTTAATATTTGATTTAAAATATTGAAAAAGCTTACAATTTTCCCCTTCCCCTCGAGGCTCTTCCTGTGCTGGAGGAAACTGCTTTTGTGAGTGAATGCCTCGCTGCGAATAATATAAGCCAGGCCGAGTTCCAGGAACTCATAGAGCAGGCAAGCTCTGAGGATGAGGATGATGAGGAGGATCTGGACAACACCGAGCGAAGATACAAGTGCTTTGTCCATTGCCTGGGCGAAAAAGGAAATATCCTAGACTCCAATGGCTATCTGGATGTGGATTTAGTGGATCAAATTGAGCCCCTGAGCGAGCAGACTCGCGATGTCCTCTTCTATTGCAAGAAGATCCACGATCAGGAGGAGGATAAGTGCGAGTATGCCTTCCAGATGGTTCGCTGTCTGTCGGAAAATATCGAGCAGAGCGATGAAGTAACGGACCAGAACCTAAACGAGTAGACAAGCAAACAGAATGAATATTTATCAAGCAAAAACTGGTTTATCAACTTGAAATTTATTATAAATAAGTGTGAAAACAGCCAGCCAACTAATAGTTTCACTTGCACAATGCTCATCAACAGACTCGCAGCTTTGGCTGCTCTGATCGTGGCTTTAATAGGCTTGGCTAAGGTGGGAAAAACTAACTTACAGGTGAAAGATTTTGCTTTATTTTAATGGCTTTTCTAGGCTTTCGATGCAGTTGAGTTCCTTGATGGTAGGCTCGAAGGAGGAGAGGAGTGCCGGCAGCAGAATAATATTTCCCGTGAGGAATACGAAAAGTTTCTGGAGTTTGAGAATTTGGAAAATGTGCTAAATGAAACTGTGGAGTTGAAGTACAAATGCCACGTGAAATGCCTGATGGAGACACAGATAAAAAAATTGCTAAATGATCAGGGAAAATTGGATTTGAAGCAGATGAATGTAACCTCTAAGGAAACAGAGGAAATAACCAAATGCATGGAACAGGCCAACGAAGAACCTTGTTCTTTCGCCTTTAAGCTGGTTGTTTGTACTTTCAAGTTCAGTGCTCCAGACTTTAACTATTTCGACGCGTTGGAGGAATATGTGGATAGTTCAGATGAAGAGGAATTTCTCGAACTCACCACCGAGTTGGGGCAATAAATTTTAATTAATATAAAAGTGTAGTCATTAATAAGCTCGATGCATTTTGCGGGCTGATTTGCATAATCAAATGGAATCGCAAGGGGCGGGCCATGGGGCGTTTGAATCAAATCAAACCGATCTAAATGGAATCCAATTAATTGCATTGCTATGCCCGGCAATGACGCAGAAGGTAAGCACATAACACAGCAGCAAATAATTGATTTAACATACTAAATATCGGCCAGATACTGGTTGCCGTATTTCTTGGGTACCGCCTCCAATATGTGTTTGTGTGTGTGCCGCTTTGTCGTTCCCGTTTACAGGAAAAAACATTTTCCTCCTTACAATGCGATTCCGTTACAGTTTTCCATTCGCCCGTTCCACGGGGCGTATGAGTGTTTGTTTGTGTGCGACTTTTTGTCGCTTTCCTTTGTGCCGGCAGGCGAATGCAACGGAAGTTGTCATGTTGCATTGTTGCAGCTGCTGTTGATGCCGCTGCCATTGTTATTGTGTAAGTGTGAGTGTGAGTGTGAGTGGGGTCGACTGGAAGAAGAAAAGACGGGCGCGCCACGCCCACGCACTTGACTGGCCCGCTCTGCCGCCTCTCGGCTTTCGATTGTCAGCCCAACTTCACGCCGCCGTGGGGCGTGGCACATTAGTGGCAGCATGAAAGGGGGGGGGGGGGGGGGGGGGGAAATAGCAACAGCAGAAAAACCCGGGAATACATGATTGTCAACACGCACACTCCCCTCCACACCGGCAGCAGCGACAACACGGCGTATGAGTAATATGTCTGGCTGCCTCGCTGCCGGTGCCTGCGCCGTGTCAACATGCAAAACAACAATGGGGCGGAAGTGCATTGTAAACGTAGCATGAACTGCAAGCAACCGCCCATTCCCGCTCCCACTCCCACACCCCCAGCCCTGCCCTGCCCTGTCCTGTTGTCATCATCACTCCCCCTTAGTGGGCGAGTGCAATTATAATTTTGTAAATCGACGGAAGTTCGGATAAACATACGCAAAACGTTTGCCATCGCCACCGCTGGCCAAAAAGGATGGCAGAAAAAAAATGTGAACACGGCTGCAGGTCCTCAGGCCAATGCACTTTTGCTTGATGGCGAAAATGAGTAAAATATGTTAGGTAACCGGGGAAAAAGAAAGCAATAATCAAAGGAGAGAACAGGTGATATGTTTTATAACAAAATCAAATCAAAACGAACAGAAAAGTAATTGTAAAGGGTATCAAATTTACAATGTTTGTGTGAGTAATAATTGTATTTTACCAGAATTAAAAATGTAAAAAATACTATACCATTTGGAACTGAAAGTGAAGCGTAAGTTAATTGGCTTGATGTATAAATAAGATTACTGGGAGATATGAAAATATGTTTAATAAATAAATAAGTAATGTAGGAAATATATTTTATGAAAAAGATAAAGATATAGTTAGCTTTGATTGATGAAAATATAGATTTTTGATACCTGGGTTCTTAATTAAAGCACTTTAAATGCTTTATGCTCTTCAAGAGTGATAATTAATCAGTCATTTCCCTACTTTTATATTCTCTACAAATTTATATTGTAAAATTGATTAATTCCTTTGCATAAATAAGTAATCTAGAAAATATTTTTTCTTAAAAAAGATAATCTAATGTAAAATTTAATAGATAAAAATATAGATTTTTAATTCTAGCTCCATATATAAAGCACTTTAAATGTTCTATATTCTTCAAGAGTGATAATTAAGCAGTAATTTTTTTATTTTTTTATTCTCCACACTTTTATATAATAAAATGAATAGATTTATTTCCACATAAATGCTTTAAGATAAGAAACAAAGTATACTTCTCCTCCCACCCATTAAAATATCCAATTTCTTAGGGTTTACTTCAAGATAGTCTTATCAAGCTCCATCTTTTTTAAACTCCAGTCCGGTCCACACACAGACTCCGGTGTAAAAAGCAATCTAATCGCACCCCCCCCCCACCCCCGCGCCCACCCACACACATGCCAGAAATTAAATTCAACGAGCAAACTTACACTGCGCTGCATACTTCAGCAACTGCCAATAAAGTGCTTGGCGTGTGAAGCAGCCAAAACAAAAAAATGGAAAAAGGAGAACCGAAAATGGGAAAAAGCGTGGAAAACTTATACTTCTTATTCCCTGCCTTCAGCTTATGCCGCTGCGCTACAGTTTCTGTTGCTTCGAGTGCGCTTATCAAAAGACACACAAGGCACTGACATGCAGCCAGAGAAATTGGGTGGGAAAGCGGGGCAAAGGAAAAGCTAGAGGGGAAAAGCTCACGGAATAGGGATGGAAAGGCGGCGAACCGGAGCGCGTAAGTTTTCCAGTTTTTCCGCTGCCATTTCACTTTGGGGCAAAGCGCAGAAGAAGGAAGAAGGACTCTTTGCGAGTTCTGCATATGACTGCAGGCACGTCTTCAAGCACCCCGCACAACTCCTTGTCCTTTTGCAACAGCACACACACACACGTGGGCGCTGGTGTGTAGGTGAGCGTGTGTAAGTTGATTTATGCCACTTTGTATACTCAGCATGCGTATGGGTGTACTTACCCTGAGAAGAAAGTAGGTTGCTTTGAAAAAGTATAAAAAACTTACTAAAATCCAAATGAAATTAATATATTGTACGAAGCCTTTGATGAAAATAAGTCAAGTAATCTATGAAACATCACAAATCTATAGTGAAAGCATTATATTATTTTTATTATATTATATAAATCATATATTCAATTTCTTAACAGTTAAAGAACTCTAAAATTTAAAAACCTATCATTGTAGGAATCCTTTCTATTTATTATTATTATACAATTAACCCCACTTTTTCCCAGTGTATTTACTGTCAGTCTGTGCTTTTGTGCGTGTGTGTGTGACTGTGTCTGTGATGCTGCTGCATAAATGATTTATGGCCAACTCTCGCGACAGTTTCGTTTCGCTTTCGTTTGCAGAGAGTGCAACAAAGGGGCCGGGGGGTTGAGGCAGATAGCCGGAGTGGAAACTGTCGCATAATAAATAATTATAATTGTATTTTTCTTTCTGTGTCGCCTTTTTCTTTGTCTCTTGTCTTTTGGCTTTCCCTCGAAGGTGCCACGCACCACATTAATAAACTCAATAAATATTTAAGGAAGAAGGTGACGGCGGGTAATTGAAAGCGCTACAGCAGGTGACCAGGTGTTTCGAGTTCAGACAAATGATAATGGGTCAATCGGGGCTGGAGAGATCCTGCCGCAGGATGGGGCTACGAACTATCTCAGTTTGTGGGTCAAAGAGACAACAACAGCCCAACTTCCGGCAACTTCAAAGTTTGAGCTTCCTGCTTAGCCACCCAAAAATCTTTGCTTCCTTGGCTGGCCTTTTTTTAACTTTTTTTTTATTTTTTAGCCTTCGGCTTTGTCATGAAAGCGAAATGCGCTTTCACAGGAAATGGGAAGTGCGCCTCATGCAACATTTATGGCGGCTCCACACTTTCTGCCCCTTCGGAAGGGACCAAAAACTAACAATAGGACAAAACCGAAACAAAAAGATACAGCAGGGGAAGTTGACGCGTAAAAATTGTCACAAAGTGTAAATAGAAAATGAAATTGAAATGCCGCACAGAGATTTAATTAAATTTCAGGCCAGCCGGGCGAGGCGTAAACAAAAACTGGCCAAAAACTGCCCACAAATACCAAAAGCAAAGTAAAATTATATATATATTTTTGTGATTTTGTGTGTGTTTGCACTTTTGTTAGCTGGGCATAAATATTTGAAAAATCTTCGCACATAAATAATTTCGCTTAAATTGCATACATAATTTGCAGCAGGCAAATCAGTAAATATTTCAATATCACAAGCTTCGAATGGGATTTGCCCTCACTTACGGCAAACAAGTTTTCGTAGACTTTTCCGTATGATTCAATGTTGGTCGAACACAAACAGCTACCTCGGTTTCCTTCTTTGCCAATTGAAGTTTTCTATTTTCATAAATATATTTTTCTTCATGTGGGGAAACTGAATTCGTTTATTTGCCAAAATTGATTTCTGGGAATTAAATTCTTGCAACTTTGAACGAATAAAAGCGAAAGTCGGTAGGGAAATGTATGCCAAAATGTATAGAATAAGTTTTTCTTCTGCATAAACTAATGATATTAAATATCTTTCACTTGAATTTAGAGTTTACCTAGAAAATATGCCTCAATTGTTGTAAAACATTTAAAATTGAAGCCTAAATATTTATTTTCTTTTGTAATAGTTAGCCCCGTAGTTGTTAATTTATCTTCAAATTGCTGTTGCCTCTAGCCCGATGTTAATGGTCGCCTAACTTAAATATGCCTTTTGACTGAAGGCCAATAAATTGAGCAATCTGTTTCTATATATATTTGATATGCGCACGGCCATGCCATGGGCACGGAATATTTAATAAAAACCAATAAACGTTAAAAGCCTTTCCAGTGGGCGATGGCCGTAAGCCACCTGCCATTGGCTGGTCGACCGTAACCCCACTGACCACGATCCTCGGCTGCCTTCCCCATGTTCCTGGTTTCATCCCACTCTCTCTTCTCCCCAGGCCTGGCTATGCGCCCGATTAAATGCATTTAAATGTGTTTTCATCATAATTATGCATATGCAAACCTGACTCGACCAGTGGCCACTCTATAGCTACCCCCCTGCCTGACCCCGGCCATATGCCATGTCGTGGGTTTTCCGGCAGCTTAAGTGCTTTAATGGCTTTAATTATGTTGCATGCAATTATTGTCCATGTCCCGGCAAGAATGATCTTCATCATCGGCTTAATAATGATGCCAAAGCCGAGGCCGATGTCGCTGCAGTCGTTCGGCAGCTTCTGGCCACCGACAAATGCAGCAAAAATTATATAATTAATAAATGAAAAGCAAAATGGATGAAGCTTCCCTTCCACTTTCCCGTTCAACTGATGTATGAATGTGCGAGGGGCAAAAGCAGATGTTGCGCTTTGCTTTTGAGCATAAAATTCAATCGCTAAATTATGCAAATATTCCGCAACTGCGACAATCGGCTGGGGCCACGTTACGTATACGCAATGTTGGCCGGATGAGGCCTAGCCATGACTCCCATTTTTGTGTGTGTGCGTGTTTACGTGCGTAAAGAGGTCGTCGAGTTCATCGATGACGATTTTACTGCAATTCCGCTCCCATTGCCTGCTTTTTGGCGCAGATGCAAGAAAGGCAGAAATACACACAGGAACACACAGAAAAACCGCGGGTGTGAGGTAGAAGAGTAGAATGCCAGCGGAACCCAACTCTGCCACAACAACAACTAGACAGCCGGGGGTTTCGCTTTTGGGGGCCTTTGGGATTCGGCCTCACTCGCAGGGAAAAGCCTGCGGATTTTAGTACCCAATAATTGAAGAAGGGTAGTTCTTTCTCACTGAATCTGAATTAAAAATCAAAGTCGTCTATCTAACCAAGGATAAAAGTCAGAATGCTGTTTAATTTAAATCATATTTTTACTAAATATCAAATCTACAGAGGTTTAGGTAATAATGCTATTAAATTTCATACAAATTGTATTTAAACTACTTCGAAAACCACAAGAAAAATGCATTTAAAAAATTATTAATTACCCCAAAAATATTCATTCAATGAGCCACCTTTTCCTATTCCCACCAGGTACCTCAAAGTCGAATAAATCGAAATTTCTGTTCAATTTTTTGGCCACCTCTCCCGTCTGCCTAGCCGTCACTTTTTTTTGGGGTCGCGCAGCAATTTTATTTCGGCAACGTGACAAACGCAATCAGCGTCAGTCATATGTGTAAAAATGTTTTCCGCTTCACGCGGTTGCGTCTCCTCCTGGCTCTGCATGAAAATCCGGGTTAAGATGTGCCGAAATTTCCCAATGCCTCCGACAGTGTATCTTTAACTTTTCGCACCTGGCCTAGACCGATTCGGTGTCCCCTCATTAGCTTTTCCATTCATCCAAAACCTAATTTGCAGGCAGCCAGCCTGCATGCCCAACAAAAAATCACTTTGCTCTCGGGGCTCTCAGAAACTAGTTTCAAGTCCGGAAACTGGCTTTTTCGGCCAGGAGTCGCACATTGAGTTAATTAAAGTTGTACATGGTAGGCGCAATCAGGAGGAGAACAAAAAACACATGTGACCAGAAGGGCGAGGGTGAGCCGGGTGTGTGCTCCGTGTGTGTGTGCGTCTGGGCAAGAGAAAAGGCCAAAACAAATTGCCAAAGTCAGAGCGGCATCGTAGAACTTTTTTTTTTTGTGTGAGGGCTGAGAGCAAATGGCAATTTATAAAATCCTTTGAAGTGTCGAAAATCAGTAATTGTAGTCAAAGTGCAAATTGATTGCCAAGTCCCTCGTCCTCGTCCCTCTTTCATTTCCTACACTCTCCTTCACACGATTCGTGCCGAAAAATCAGTGTGGCAGACATGTTTTATTGAGTGTAATTTGTAGTTGCAAATTAATGGCCGCTCTTCACTTTTAATTAAAATGCATCCAGAAGAGAACTAGAAGCAGGCAACCATGCCACAGCAGGCAGTGTAAAATAATAGAAATGTGGATGCTTTCTGAGCTGCAAGGCAAGGGAAATCAGTGTCGAATAACAAGGAAATATTGATATTAAAATGTTCAAAAATAATTAAACTGGACACTTTCTTCTTATACATATTCCCAATTGCTAACAAATAACTATAAGCCACAAATTAAATGTGTTAAATTCACAGATTTTTCACAAGGGAATATAAGATTTATAGAATTTTCCGACCATTAAATGTCCTTGTCTTTAAAATCTTAAGAAGAAGATCTTTATGAAGCCAATTAACATTCTCATAAAATGCCCAAAAAACCTGCAATTAAGCCTCACTTCTCAAGCACATATTTAAGGATTAAAGCCATCTTTTCCTTTTCCCAGCTCCATTTATAGTCAGCGAGTTAATTTCCTGCCAGCAATTCTTTTAGACTTGGCTTACGTCCGGCTCCTTTGACATATCAGCGAAAAAGAATCCTTATCCTCAAGGGACTTCCTCTCCTATATTCCTTCGTACCTTCAGTTGCCCCAAGTTTCCCTTGTTTGCTGATGCCTGCTAAACCGAGGGCTCCTTTAACGCCTGTTGCATGAACGAGCCGTTAAAGGATGCAACTGCGTCGAAGTTTTGAATAAATTTTCGCCATTTGCCAGCGGCAACAGCGGGAACAACAAGGCAGCGACACTTGCATCCTCTCAACGTCGCAAGGACGCGAACGAGGACATCGAGGCATCATCAATTTTGGTTTGCGAGACTCATCAATAAAACATAACAGCGGCAAATGGAGACACATGTGACAATGCGAATGCAACCGTGGCAGGGATACGGATGCCGATTCCTCTCCTTTCCCTTGGCAGCTGCTGCGAACTCAGAGATAAAAGCTTCTTTAACTGATTTGGTCAACAAGTTTCTTTGGCAAATAAAAAATCAAAAAATTCAATTGAGTTTTTTCAGTACCTTTGAGAAATTAAATTTAAGTTTAAGGTTTGAAAATGATGGCCTAAAACGAACTTGGAACTTTTTTTCACACCTTTCCTGCTATCAGCCAAGAATGACGACACCTGTGACCTCGCCTCCTGTCCATTTTTCGATTAGGTTCACCACCAAATACAGAAAAATACGTATAATTCTGTGGTTTTGGCAACGCTGAATGTTTTTCGAGCAAATAAAAAAAACAATGTTGAGAAAATAAGTTCTAGTAGAAGTCAAAGGGATACCCTATACCATATTTACTAACTAAATCCTTAATTCAAAGCCTGAAGATCAGAAAGGCTTTTTAGATACATTTTTATACCACCAAAAAATATGAATTCAAATGTTTATAAAATCAAAATACTCCTCGCTCTCCTGAACTCAGAGAGTAACAAAAATAAAGTCCCAGCCAAGAAGAGGAATGATCCTGTCAACACCCTGAGGTCAACCCAAGCAGCTTGGCTCTGTTTTTCGGCTGC
Organism: Drosophila mayri; assembly: GCA_008042485.1. NCBI lineage: Eukaryota > Metazoa > Arthropoda > Insecta > Diptera > Drosophilidae > Drosophila > Drosophila mayri. Next base: position 372,141 of record VNJN01004882.1, on the reverse strand, counting down.
CTTGGCTCTTGGCCAGCTGAACTCAACTCTCGACTTTAGGCAGTTGAATTGAAACTTTATTTCCGTTCAAGTTTCCTGGCTCTCAGGACATGAGAATGCTGGTGATGGGTATGTGAATCAGCTTCACGGCGAATCCAATGGAACCCATGATGAGGAATCCCACACCGATGGCCAGACAGGTGCGTTGGAACTCCTGGCGATTGGGCTTGGTGCAGCGCCTCAGAAAGCGCAGCGAATTCTTGGCGAGGGCAGCGGACGGCAGGACGCGAAGGAGTTGAGTCTTGACGCGTCGTCCCAAACCCTTAAAACCTTTATTCTTTATACTGCGCAGCATTTGGCAGATGTTCCTGGGGATCACCACAAGGTTAATGAGCTTGGAATTGAATATTATTTATTCATTTACTAACCCCTCATCAGATTTGCGCTGGCAGCGACGGCGACGTGCTATAAGTTGCTCCATTTTATTAATTTCCAAATTGATTTTCGGGGCAAAACTTGTTCGGATATGAGTCCATCGACTGGACTCCCCAGGCCTGTTGTGATCGACAAGGAATTCGGACTTGGTCCTAATAATTGCCAGCTGTTGTACCACCCGAACATGGCCGTCAGCATTTGCCACATGCAAAGTGTGGCAACTTGAAATGGAAAATACTGGCCGGCTTACACACATAATCAAACTTTACGCAAACTGTTTGCCAGCAGCACAGCACAGCACAGCAGCTCGAACATTCTCCACTGGTTTTCTACTCTGGCTGAACGGAAGCAGAATTTGTGGAGCAGAGTGGCAGAATGCAGGCAGGATCTTGGGTGAGTGGGGGGGGGGGGG